>OZ021727.1:94984261-95429261 GCA_963978545.1 Linyphia triangularis
CTAGAATTTATGTGAGATAATGTTACATATCACCACTGCTAAGAAGCGTTCTGATTGGCTTATTGGTCTTAAAAATTATTCAATTTTAATTTTAAATGTGCTATAGTGATTGTCCGTTTTTATTAATGGTGATGATGTGTTCTTACTAAAAAAAATTCATATGATTCCACTCATCAATTCAATTAATCTATTCTATAGTTTTAAAAAATCCAAATGTCTTTTATTTATTCTGATTAAAACAATTTATTCATTCATTCATTCATTCATTCATTCATTCATTCATTCATTCATTCATTCATTTATTTATTTATTTACTAAATTAAATCCATCGGTGTCTTAAAACTAAAATCTTACCTAAAATTTAGGCCAGGTTCTTATACAGAATAAGCATAATTAAACTAATGCTGTTTGAAGCAGTCTGGAGCATGTGCAAATTAATGATCTTCTTAATCTTTATATACTTAATACTGAAATCGTGAAGAGAAAACATGATCTTTAAAAAGTAAAACTTGAAAAAGAATTTCGCATATAAAGCTTTAATAGCAATAATTAAATGACATATATTCTAAACTTTATTGCAGTGTTTTCTTTAAGTGATCTACATTTCATTTACAAATTTCATGACCATAAGTTCAGTACGTTAAATCAGTTTCCATTTATGTTCATAACATGGGCACCACCAGAACACTCCACACGATTTTGAAAATTAAAAATAATGCGGAGAAAAGTGGTAAAATTCACTGGAAATATGAGTATGATATAAGTTCAAAAATATTCAAAGGATAACAAATTTAACGATTAATTAAATTTTCACTAAAATATTTAATTGAAAAATTATGGTTTAAAATTAAAATAAAAAAAATAAACCGCCATACACCTTACTGTGTGACCTTTGTGAACCCCCCTGAAAATAATTTGCCGACAACCATGGCCCATAAAGTAGCTTACTTTCTTCTATTTCAAATATAGGATTTTGATGTTTACTTTCTTTCTGCCGATATTATCACCTTATTGTCTAATAGTATGGGTACCGTATTTTATAGAGAAATGTCACTAGAGCAGGCAGTAGACAACTGTTTTACTATAGCTCTTTGAACACAAAACATATATTGTTTTCATCGTGTAAGTGACTTCATCAATGATTTGAAAAGGTAGCGTACCTTTAAGTGAATGATAAATGGGAATCTGTCTCGCGAGCACCTGAAATGTACGGAGTGTCGTCTAATGGCAATGTTACAGTAGGGAGCACGGAAATAGAAGAGGGAATGCCCGCTAATGCCGCTTTTTTCTTACTTCTCTTATCAAATCAAAAGAGCCCTACTTTGGATCTCCTCCAGCCAATGAGAGGGAGCCTTATCAAAGTTGATGATGCGAACCTCTTGAGAAGTCGCGGTTTCTTTAACCGTGAGATGTGTTTTCTTTCTGCCTCTCCAACATACCTCTCTTGCTCTTTTTTTTTTTTTTCACTTTAAAGAGTGATAAAATAAGTAACAACTGAAGTGCTTCTTCCCCACCTACTTCGAAGTCATTACACTTTAATCACTCTTTACTCAAGACCAGAAATTCTAGACGACACGTAAAGGGAATTTGTATCTTGGAGAAAAACTGACCAATAAGAGAACTCATCTTATTTTGGCCTACCAAATACTTCGAAGTAAGATACATTTTTAGAGGCTAAACTAGTCAAAAGCAAATGCTCACACGTCGAATGTTCCGAATTTAAAAATCGGACATAAAATCTTATGAAATGCAAGATATTTTCAAACAACTTACAAAAAAAATTTTGCTGAGTGGGAATTCGAAGTTGGATAAATTTCATGGTTATCAAGCAGGCCTGTATCCTCTTATACACATGAATGCAATTTATATACTGCTTAATATTTAAAAAAAATAATAATAACCATTTACAATTAACACAAATATTAAATTCGTTTAAATTTGAATTTTAGATATTTCATTAATCAAAAAACATCCTGCAAACTATCCATGGTCTTCTACTTTCTTAGATAGTAATTTATTTTCTCCTAATTTTTCTATCTATAAGTTTCGTATATAGAAATATTAATTACAAGCCCCCCTACTTGACATGGTTTTTGAAATCCTGACAATACGGTTGAAGAACTATAAGTGAGCCAAGTTAACGATAAATATTACAAACATTCACTGATTCGCTGAAACAATTATTGAAGGCATATATTTATTAGCGCTAACTTGGCTAACTTTTAAAAGATACAAGTGTTTGGTGACAAATATTTGAAATCGGTTGCTCCCCTACGCTTTGGAAGTATTTATTTTATTAGTATTCCGTAAAAGTATAATTTTATTGACAATGACAGCCGCCAAAATGTGGTAGAGTGCATAGTCATCGACATCAAATCTATCTGCCAAGTTTCATCCCGAACGGATAACGACAAGGGGAGTAATTAGGCCTCCGCAGATTTGCCCGCTATCGTCATACTCAACAACTGACACACGGAATTATATATATATATATATATATATATATATATATATATATATATATATATATATATATATATATATATATATATATATATATATATATATATATATATATATATATATATATATATATATATATATATATATATATATATATATATATATATATATATATATATATATATATATATATATATATATATATATAATTCCGTGTGTGAGTTGTTGAGTATGACGATAGCGGGCAAATCTGCGGAGGCCTAATTACTCCCCTTGTCGTTATCCGTTCGGGCTGAAACTTGGCAGATAGATTTGATGTCGATGACTATGCACTCTTCCACATTTTGGCGGCTGTCATTGTCACTAAAATTATACTTTTACGGAATACTAATAAAATAAATACTTCCAAAGCGTAGGGGAGCAACCGATTTCAAATATTTGTCACCAAACACTTGTATCATTTAAAAGTTAGCCAAGTTAGCGCTAATAAATATATGCCTTCAATAATTGTTTCAGCGAATCAGTGAATGTTTGTAATATATATATATATATATATATATATATATATATATATATATATATATATATATATATATATATATATATATATATATATATATATATATATATATATATATATATATATATATATATTTATACAAAATCTACTAGCATTTATCTAAATTCTATAAAATAAAAATCTGAATGGTGTTATATAGGTTAACTAAACTTTCCATTGCCCTTCAGAATATATAATTTTAAGGCCAAGATTTAAAAAAAAAAAAAATGCTTATAAGACAATATTTGGGGATTAGTTGCTCTTATTCCAGTGTTAAGATCTTACATTAGCAGTGCAAGACAAGAGAGGACTTTTAATGATTTGTAACCTCGAAGCATTTCCTTTCGAAAAATCCCAACTTTCTTCGGGATGCTTTGCTTGAGAGAGAGAGAACGTCGGTTTGGGGAAATTTATTTCTAACACGCCTGTTCATACGGCCGGATCTCACATACCAATGATTAGTTGCTCTCCCAAGTGTATCCTCATTGAAAATGCATCAAGAGAACATATCAATGCTTATCCTCCGATGGTCAACGATGTTTAGCTTCACTTGAACCATTCCATCTCCATCATCATCGTAAGTGATGATGAAGTCATTATATCATCTAGCCAGTCAGCTCTTTTCGTTTATTGGGGAGAGGGAAAGATAATATAAACTACAATAAAAAATTGACCAAATGTTTCTTCGTGACCATTTTTTTTTCTTCAGAAAGTGACTTTCACAGATGGTAAAAAACACTTCTAAAGGAATTCATATTATTTTAAAATCCTTTATATTAACTTCGATTTTGTGTGAGTTGCTGAGTATGACGATGACGAGCAAATCTGCGGAGGAAAGTAGGCAGATAGATTTGATGTCGATGACAATGCACTCTATCACATTTTGGCTGCTGTCATCGTCACTAAAATTATGCTTTTACGGAATACTAATAAATCAACTTGCCGTCATGCAATCGCGCTGAAATAGCATCTAACCGATCAGCGAAGAAACTCTTTCGGGTTGCCAAGATTTTTTTAATAAATAAATAAATAAATAAATAAATAAATAAACAAACAAATAAATAAATTGTTTTATTCAAAAGAAATAAAAGATATTTGGGTGTGATTGCATAAATTCCCATTCATTTTAAATGAACAAATTTTAAAAAGTAGTTTACCGCATACTTTACTGATAGAGATGGTTTTAATATTTAAAATTAGATATTAACACCAAGTACACGCTGGCAACAGAAACGACACTTTGTTAGTGAATATAAAATGACAATGCATATTAAAGATTCATATTAAAAACTTTTTATGCTTTATATTATTTCTTTTCTCTTCTGCTATATAGTAATATAAACCATTTCACGAAAATTTATATTCAATAAAACAAAGAAAATTTCAAAAAATTTACTGTATGTTTTTCGACACATTTACTGCGAAAAAAGAGCAAAGATGTAAAGGTTTCATGGACACAAAACCATTTTCAAAGAAATTTAGTCAGCGCAAAGTATAATCATCAGTAATAACACAATCATGAAAGAGAATACATGATAAAGAGAAATAGAAGTTGGAATATTCTATACGTTTAATCTAGATAATCATATCCTAAATTCAATTTCTGAAACTCAACTGTTTGAATTTTCGGAAATATGAATAATTTTTTCCGTGAATAGTTGAAAACTGTGAAAGGTATTGTATTTGTGATCCATTGTTATTACTCAGATAGACAGGTGCAATTTAGAATAAAAAGTTATGTCCTAAATTCCAGAAAATCAAATTTGTATATTGTAAAATATATGCAAAGTTATCATCCCAAATCAACTTGGAGTGATTATTCCAAATATTTTTATATTACCTACAATATTGCATTTTGTTATCGTGGTACACACTTTTCATAAACAAGAAGTAGTGAACGATATTTGAAACGTGATACTTAGGTTTTGTAGAACATTCTTGTTCCCATGTCACATGCCTAATGGCTGTGTGATTAGACCTCTGTCCTCGTATACCAAAGTAACCAGTTCTAGAACTCTGGATGGTCCTCATGGTTCGGAATCCACGTTAAGCTGTATTTCCTAGCCTTATTAGCTTTTATTGAGCACAGGTCGTCAAGCGCACAAACCTACCAATCTGTTAACTTTTCAAAATGCGCATGCAATGAATTTAATTTTCAGGTTAGAATCAATACAAAAATTCTTCAACTCTAAAAAGCATTTTCCGCATTTTTTTTAAATCGGTGTATAATTGGTATATTAACAAAGTCCGATAAAATAATTTTTTTTTCTGTGAGACATGTGTTAATTTAATTTAGTACACCAGTGAATTAATTATTCAAACCAATCGTTAATTAAAGATAATGGTTTCATCAATACAAATAATAAATCTGCACTATATTATGATAATGATATGATTTTTATATTATTATTTTACACAAGTTGATTAGCTTAAGTTATTAAGTTCGTTAAATAGGTCCACATTGCTATGCACTGTTTCAATTTTTAGTAATTAATTTGATTGAAGAAAGATCATCTCGCGTTCAATGATGGTTTAACAAAATGTAGAAGTATAAAATTGAAAATTTGAATCGTTTTTATGATAGGTCACACTATTCAGTATTAGGTTAGCAAAAGGAATGCTGAATTGAACTGAATAATGAGATGAAATGAATATTTTGAAATCGCCTTGAATGTCCATCTGAATTGATTTGGAAGGAAGGGGAGTAAGTCACCTTTAAAAATAACTATGTTTAAAATAACGATAAATTTCAGAAGTTTGCAAACAAAAGTGTACAGTTTCTTATTAACATCTTTTTATGTTTGTGGACAAAGTTTTGGTTGGTTGGTTGTTTTCAGATTATCTGGCGCCGTCAGCAACACGAGGGCTATAATGCGCCGAAACATTTGTCATTAGACAAGCCAACATACATTTACAAACACCCATGCCTAACACGGGACTCGAACCCGCACCCTCGAGGTCTAGAAGCTAGCACGCTAACCACTATACCATTTGTGGTCGGCACAAAGTTTTGGTATTTATACAGTGGTAGAAGTGGAGACAAAAAAGTGTGGGGGGTGCCCAAAAGTTGGTGACAAGTGCACTCTCCTCCCCCCCTCCCCCAACGAGACATGTTAATATTTTGTTAATAAAAATTATCATATCTTATATATATATATATATATATATATATATATATATATATATATATATATATATATATATATATATATATATATATATATATATATATATATATATATATATATATATATATATATATATATATATATATATATACATTACATGAATCATTACATCATATATATATATAATATATATATATAATATATATATATAATATATATATATATATATATATATATATATATATATATATATATATATATATATATATATATATATATATATATATATATATATATATATATATATATATATATATATATATATATATATATATATATATATATATATATATATATATATATATATATATATATATATATATATATATATATATATATATATATATATATATATATATATATATATATATATATATATATTTTACGTTTGGGGATTTTAGCCATTTTTCTACAGTGTCACTACATTTGAAGATTCATGTAATTTTTCTGTAATAGTTTTTAAAAGTGAGGGGATTAATTTTAGTGGATTTAAAAGTTGGGGTGATGGATTTAAGTGAATTTAGAAGTGGGGGACGCATGTGTATTTTCTTGAAAAGTGGGGAGACGCCTCATTCCGCGTCTACTCACACTTCTAGCACTGTAATTAGGTAAAACGGAGTTTTTTTTTTTTTTACCCTGGTCCTTAAGCCCAAGGGTATGTTTTCAATTGGTCAAAAGTGTGGTCAGGCGTGCGTCCCCACTTAATGTTTAGGCATGCGCAGAAAAGGTATTGTGTGGGTATGGGCCTGCTCTATCTGCTCGTATAAAAAAAAGTCGTATGCTGATCTTGTTCAGTTGCTTTGATCAAGACCACACTGGATTGTAACGACCCATTGATGTATCGATGTTTTATAAAACTCGCATAAATAAAATAAAAAAAATTATAAAAAATAACTTTTTAAGGGGCTTGTTTTTAAGGCTCAGGGTAAGTTATAAATCTGCGCAAAGCAGATTATTATTATTATTTTTTTTTATTTTTATTTTTAAAGATGCTTATTTTAGTAACTTAATGATTTCATTGCAATCATCGATGTTCTAAGTATTTATTCATTTTTACAAAAAAATAGATAACAAACTTTAGCAGAGGTTCACTGTAAAATCAACATCTTTACAAATGATTAACTTATTTGCATTTGAAAAATCAATGAAACCGGTTCGCTAAAAATCCCTTAAGTAGAATAATTAGCATTTTACTTAACGATTTAAGAATAATATAACGCCAAATAAAAGCGTCTTTTCCAAGGGGCGTATTATTCCTTTTCAGTGCAATTAGCAATTCTGGAAGTCGTCGCAAAACGAAACTTTTCGATTTCGCATAACGACGAAACCGATCAATGCTTCCTTTCTGGATTGTTTACGTCGCTATTCGAATAAAGGAGAGAACATTCCAATAGAACAAAAGGGACAACTTCAAAAGAATGCCGTGAACGAAAAGAGAAGGGGAACACGGTGGCTGGAAATTCTTCTCCAAACACAAAACCATTTTTTTATCGTTTGCATTTAAATTCAATTCGGATTATTGACACGAGAGGGCGCTGTCCGGGGTATTCAAAGAGTGGCGGCATGGTAAAAGGAGATGGGGAATATTAATTGTGTTCCGAACACAAAATAAAGAACGCCCCACCTCCCTTCCACGATTGGGGGACGAATGACACTATTCGAAATCAGAACGCTCGTTTCGGAACGAAAATGAGACCATAATTTGACGTAATCGTCTGCAACGTGGCTTCACTTCAGTTTATAGACGGGAAAACAAGGGGCGGGTGCAATGTATCGTTTTCGCGTTATCTGCCACTTGGGTAACGTGATAATGGACCTGCAAGGGGTTTCTTTTTTTTTTTTTGGTGTTTCATACATAATGTGGCACTCTGTCATTTTTCAAGATGTTTTTTTTTTTTTTATGTATGAGCGTCCGTGGGATATTTTTTTTTTTCCCCCGTCTACTTTTTATGAGAAAAATAATGCCGTTCTCTCGGTGTTCTTTTTCCTCAAAAAAATCCCCGGGGAATATTGAGAAACGATTTTCTTTTGTAAAACGATGGTAATTAAAAGGCATTTGTCAAAGCCGCCCACTTTATTCGTACTTCCGATGTTTTGTTGCCATCCTTTTCGGTAAACCCTCGTTGTTATGATAGTTATATTACAAAATTATGCACTTAGTTTTAATTTAATGCTCTATAGTTATTTACACTATTTGATGTAGATGGTTTTACTTTTTGTAAAAAAAATCTTCTTACTCATATCAATGTTGAATAACAACAAATTATAGGTAATTTAATATTTGCTACAAGAAAATCAGTTAAATATAAACTTAACACATATTACTTTTATTTTTTATTCGACTCTTATTGTTTTATTTTTTTCCAAATTTAATTCGCCTTGTATTTTATTAATTGGTCTAATTTTTTATTTTTCTACACTTTTATTGCTTATTGCTTATTTTTTTAGATATGATATAATAATTTTATTAACTTTAATTAGTGTTTGTTATTTATTTTAATGTGTTACGTTTCTTTTTATGTATATTCGTATATGAATCATTTGAATGGAAATATTTTTATTTTGTGGGAAAGGGGGAGGGGGATAAGATAACTCTTTATTATTATTGTTGTTGTTGTTATTATTATTATTGCTGTTGTTGTTGTTATTATTATTATTATTATTATTATTAATAATAATATTTCATCTCAGAAACAGCCACACCGTACTAGTAATTAACAAATCTTTAAATGATGGCATATTAATGGTATTCGTGTCCCACAATGATCATTTAATGTGCAATGTGCATGCCTTCCAACAAATGACCATGTACTTCACTTTATTATTATTATTTTTTTTCGCCATAAAATATTTCTCAATTTAAATGGATTGATATTCAATTACCTGATGCTAAAAAAATATTCCCCTTATAAAAACAATAAATATCAATCAATGTCAATTCGCTAGCACCTCCTTTAAAATGTACCGATTTCATCATTCACGTAAATGTTATAGTCATTAAATTACATCTCTAAAGATGACACGCGTCATAACACATAAATCGCATCCACCCTTACGAAATAAATAAGATTACCGTCACATAAATCAAAGTAAACGAAACCTTCCGAAAAAAAGAAACACTTTGTTTTTGTAGCCGAGGGCTGTACAGAGAAGGTCCTTCCATTTGATGTGGACTTTGATGATCGACGCCAATCAATAAAGAAGATATACGTCAGGATATATATCTTGGCGACCACCGCGTAATTAAACATCCTTCGGTTGGCATCTTATTTGAGAAAAAGAACAATTACCTTTCTCCCGCCTCGGAACGGAAGCCAAATTTCTTACCCCTTATCGACGTGGAGGGTTATTTATAATATCAAGTCTAAATGCACTCTTGATGAAGGGACATTAAAGTGAAAAGCTGTTGTTTTCCGGCAGATTTTTTTTTCCTTCTTTTTTTTCTCTCCGGATAGTCACTACTGTCTTGGCGAGCAAGAAAGCTTCCGATTTGGCTCGAACTTATTGAGCTGGGGCTGAACTGAATTCGTTTGAGTAGGTCGATGGTTTCTCTCTAAGTACCATGCGCTCAAGTACGCTCGATGAATCTCTTTGAATCAAGCACAGAATTTAAAGCACATTTGAAGCTTCCGTTTTCTCACCAGGTAGACTAAGCGACCGAAACTTCTATTTATTTATTTATTTGGTATTTATGCCACATAGAATGCTCATGTTTGAAATTATATTTGATTTTTTTTCCTTTGGATAGACACTACTGTCTTGGCGAGCAGGAAAGTTTCTGATTTGGCTCGAACTTATTGAGCTGACGCTGAACTGAATTCGTTTGAATAGGTCGATGGTTTCTCTCGAAGTACCATCCGCTCAAGTACTCTTAATAAATCTCTTCGGATCAAATATAGAATTTAAAGAACATTTAAAGCTCACATTTTTTCATGAGATAGACTAAGCGTCCGAAACTTCTATTTGTTTATTTGTTTGGTATTTACGCCATATAGAATGCTAATGTTTGAAAATGCAAAAAAATCTAATGTGTTTGTTCTGTCGCCTTAAAATTAAACTGAACCCTATAGTGCATGATTTTTTTTCCTCATTATTATGCATCTAGCTGTCAATTGGTGATACAAAGGTTTACAAAATACAAAAGTATACTAATAATTAAAAAAGTATACTAATAAAATACTAATACTACAAAAATTATACTAATAAAAATACATTCTTAAGTATAAACAATATTAGTATGATTGGTACAATTCATTTTAAATTGCAGTAAAATATATCAATTATTACTAATTGTACTCCCAAGTTGTGTAGCATATATGCAACACAATGCACTAGAGGGTAAAACTAACTTTTGTAACTCATTCAGTTTAGTATTTCAAATATATTCAAATGAAATTCATTAAACGAAGTCGTTTCGAGATCCCTTTTAACAGTAAATTATTTTTCCCATTAAAGTACATATAAATATTTTTCTTATCTCAGACCATTTATGAAATCAGGTCTCTAGACGTCATTGTTGAGTTTATAAATACTGTATTTTAATTTGGTTACTTTAATTTTTTAATCAGTTATTAGATTTAAAATTTCCATAATTAAATATATTTTTGTAGTCGAATAATTTCACTAACTTTTCATTATCTACGTTTGAATCTAATTTAATGGATTTTCAAACACATCTTTACTGATCAACAAAATATTTAATTAATTAAAATAAAGATTAAAAAAAAGTTCCGTTCAATATTGAGTTATTTGCTTTGGAAGGGGAAAATATTCTTATCTTCTGAAAATTATAACCCATCCTTCAAAATTATTTTTAACCATTTATGCTTACTTTAATACCTCGATATTATTTGTCTATTTTACACACACACTTTTACTACATCCGTGCATTAACTTGAACACTTTATCAAATGTTTACTACACCTAAAAAACATACATGCACAAAAATATTACATTCTTTAATAGTTGTATTATAGACTGAGAGGCGACTGCAATTTTTGGACCCCATCGAACATCATTCTGAATTTTTTATAGAAATTAGAGAAAAGTGAGTAGATTATGAATCCGCTGGTCTGCCGTGGCAAAAATGGCCGAAATCGGTCAAAAATCGACTTTTAATGAGTTGAACTAAATCCAATTGCCAAATGCGCCATAACTTGCCAAATAATGAGCTTTTTTTTTTATTTGGTAATCCTCACTCTTTAATTTTCAATTAAGAAGGTTGCAGACGATTCAGATATCTGGCGACGGTCTACTTGCATCTATTAAAAGGGAGCCAAGTTGGCAAAAAATATTACGTCACTTATGACGTAACTGATGTCGCCAATTTGGCTTACATTGAAAAGATATAAGATTTCCGAGCCAAAGATCAGAAATCGTTTGAGCTTTTTCTCATTGAAAATCAAAATGAAATGGGTTGCCAGACGAATAAGTTTGTTCTCTTTTTGGCAAGTTATGCATATTTGGCAATCGGATTTTAGTTCAACTCATTCCAAGTCGATTATTGATCAGTTTCGGCCATTTTTCCACGGCAGAACAGTGGATTCCGAATCTACTCACTTTTCTCTAATTTTTATACAAAATTCAGAATGATGTTCGATGGGGTCCAAAAATTGCAGTCGGCTCTCGGACTATTTAGCTTAATTAAAATTGGAGATTTCTTATTACAGATTGTGAACAGAAAATTACTCACTCTTGTCATTTTTAATTTATTAAATATTCCGAATAAATTCCTTCACGTTATTTTAGTGTTCTTGGTTGAATCATATATCAGCTTTAAAAACGAATATAACTGCGTAAAAATTATTATTGAATACCTTAAGTCTTTATATTTTTCTTAAATAGTCTAAATTTTATGTAAACTTATGAGAAAGTCTTCAAATTAAATAGTTTCCTTAATCAACGTGACTGCTTTTATTTTTCCACCCTGTTTTCCATAAAAAAAAAATTCCATTGCATTTTACCTTCAGTTTCAGCTCATAATTAAATATTTAGTCAGTCTATGTTACTACGCTAAGTCTTATGTTTACTTTGATGTGTGCAAGAAAAAAAGAGTCCTCTTATTTATAGTCGTGTGTTCGTCGGGGCAGAGGTAAAACTAAATTTAGAGTCCTCCTAATAACAGTGAGGTGTATTCTGTGAAGTTGAGAAAGAAATGCCACTAGAGCTCTCTTGCAACCATTCCGTCATTCCAGCGGTACTATCAGATGGGTTTCGTGTTCCCGTATTTATTCTTCCCCTCTTTCATTTCGTTCAAGAGGAAACAAGGTTAAGATGGATGCCAAGAAATTAATTTTGAGCACTTCACCTCGAACAAATTTCCCCGGGCATTTTTTTTTTTTTTTTTTTTTTTTTAATCTGGGATTACGTTCGATGAAATAGTATAGGTTAATTTATTTGTTAATCATTTACTTATCTGATTAAAAAATTCAGATCATTATAATGAATGATGAAAATATGAAAACTGTAAATAACACCAATCCACGTCAGTATAACAGTGTCATTGAAAGTTGTGCGATGTTTCACACCCCTATTTTTTTCATTTCTTTAATGTTAATCATTTTGTTCCGAAGAGTAATTAAACATTGCAAACTTAAATATCAATTGTCAAACAATGAGACCTACCATTAAGGTTTTCCTCAAAATCGCGCATGCGCATAAGGTACATGCCATTGAAAAAATCATGTTTTACAATCATTGCTAAAAAAAAAAGGCTCCAACTATTTTGAAAATCACTGTGACCTTTTTTTCTAAATGAATGATGAAAATATGAAAACGGTAAATAACACCAATCCACGTCAGTATAATAGTGTAATTGAAAGTTGAGCGATGTTCCACACCCCTAGTTTTTTTTATTTCTTTAATGGTAATTATTTTTTTCCGAAGAGTAATTAAATATTGGAAACTTAAATATCAATTGTCAATACATTTTTAAAATTTTCTAAAGTAAAAGCCTTCCCCCCCTTTTTTTTTATATGAATTTTAATGCCATTAAAAGAGTTTTGACACGTGAAAAGATAAATGATTAAGTTTATTTTATCTAAGTTCTATTATGTAAAACCAGCGTATTGAAATGCAGGTGTGTGTGTTTGTTTGTTTGTTTGTTTGTAAGTCACACTAAGAACGACTTAACGGATTTTTACTATACTTTCAGCGTGTATTTAAAACATTTAGACATAAGCTAAAAACTATTGAGTGTTTCAGTTGCTATTTTTGAGTGTAGAGGGAAGGAGGGGGGATTATCGAAAATTCCACAAATATAACGGATTTTTTACTTTCTCCATTGTTTCCATCGATATAGATAAACAACTGGATAAACTGCTCCATTGTCAATGCAAAGAGAAAAACGCGCCGGTTATTGCGAAGCTGGTGGGATGATTAACCAATCACAGTTCACTTTTATAGTTGGATGGAAATGCGAAAAACCTTGTAAAATGCTAGAGTATATATTTTTTTGCACATTATTACTAATTAAGGTCTACTATTGACCGTTCTGCTGTGTACAACCCAAAATTTTATTTTCAATCCTCGGCAATCCATATTTTTTATCCCACCAACGGCATCTGGTAACGGCTTCATTTTCCCAGCGTTAAGCAGTCTATCCAGTTGTTTATTTATATCGATGATTGTTTCAAACGATTGCTAAAATTAAATTTAGTTGCTAATTTTTCCTTTCGTAGTAGATTGCTAATTTTTGAAATACGCAAAGTCGCAATATAAATTGCGAAATGAAAAAATAATAGTAATTTTTCTTTCTGTTTTTCCGAATCAATATAAAATTGAAGTGCAACAAATATCTGTGGATATATATTAATGTAAATTATTAATAAGTTGAATTATACAAATAAAGGTGCATAATTCAAAATTTAAAATGAAAACACATTTTTTTCAAGACTTTTAAAGATATTTATAAAATTTGAACTTTGTATTACATCCCCCAAAAAATCATCATCTTTGAAAGTGTAACATGTAAGGCCACATCAAAAAAATATTATTGAAACGTAAATCGCGGAAGTTATGATTTGAAAGTTGTATTTTCTCGAGTAGTGTAACATCAAAACTATTTATAAGAAGCTTGCAATCCTTAGACATAATATTATAATATTTCGTTTTGAGTTTTAAAAATTTAAGTGGCAACTTGATGTACAAAATTGATTCGATTTGAGTTTTAAAAATTTAAGTGGCAACTTGATGTAGAAGATTGAGAAAAATAAAGGAGTTCTTCGACTGGATTTTAATGACGAGGTTTGTGTTCTTTTTTCTAACATACGCTACAGTAGTATTTGTTTACCTTCTCTTGGCTAGTTAGGCATAAAATGAGTTGAAAGAAGCGAATAATGAATGGCGTCGGTGTTTGCGAAACTAATGGGTTTGATGCGGTTAAACTGCTTTACATTTGTCGCTTCACTCAAATTGAATTTGCCAGTCTGTGAGCTGTCAGTGTTCCTGCCAACCCGCCTTTATATTTATAGTACAGATACAGTCTTTTAAAAATAACCATACAAACTGAGAATTTGTGCGACATTTTAGATGGGAACTCTAAGGCCAATTCATTGTCAACATTCACAACTTTGCACTTTTCTCAAATCTAATTTTAAGGGGGTCCGGCACCTCCATAGGAGCCCATGTTAAATTCAACAACTTTGGGGACATCTCATTTAATAACCGATTCTTCAGTAATTATGAAACTTTCACAGTATAATATTTGGATACTTTTGAATACTTTAACACGAGATTTTTGTTATTTTTTTAAAAATTAAAATAATTATGATTTTCTAAAAATATGTTTAAGAAAAATTATAAAATTTTAAACTAATTATTTAAAAAAAAAGTATGCTACTTATCAATAATTCCTCGTGTTAAAGTACTTAAATACATTAGAGAAACATGTATAAAGCATTTCAAGCTTTTATGTCATATAGATTTTAAGCTATGTGCCCCCAAACATGAAAAAATGGCATTTTGAGAAATTCGGCTTTGAAGTTAAAAAACATGCATTAAATACCTACATTTTGTTTACTTCAAAAAATTATTAAAAATACTTTGAAATAAGATACAATTACAAATGTGGCATCATTTTAAAGACAAAAATTTATATTTTAATAAACAGTACTAAACTTGAAATCAATAATCTGAAATTTTTTCATGTGCCGGTATTAAAAATGAGGAATTTTATTGAAACATATTGAGTCTTATATACGTTGATTTATTTGTCTTAAATTGTAATGTACTTTTAAATCTTTTATATTAACTTCGATTTTGTGAGTATACGTGTGGGTGGGCATCTGGGTATGTCGATGGCGGGCAAATCTGCGGAGGCCTAATTAATCTCCTTGCCATCATTCAATCGGGCTGAAACTTGGCAGATAGATTCGATATAGATGACAATGCATTCCATCCAATTTTGGGGGTTGTTACTGTCACTTAAAGGTCGCTTTTACGGAATACTAATAAACCAACTGACATTTAACTGATAATCAAAGAAACTCTTTCCTGTTGCCAAAATTGTTTTAATAAATAAATAATAAAATTGTTTTAATAAGAAAGATAATTGTATGTGAGTGCATAAATTCACATCCATTTTTAATGAATAAAGTTTGAAAAGTTGTTTACTGCATATTTTACTGATAGAGATGTTTTTAATATTTAAAATTAGATGCCAACACCAAGCACACGCTGGCAACAGAAACGGCCCTTTGTAAATGAATATAAAAACTGGTACTTCATATAAAGCATTTATATTAAAAACTGAGTTTTTATGGGCTATATTATTAACTGATTATTAGATATTTTAAAACAATCGGACATAATAATTACCACACTTCTAATCTGTTAAAACAGTCATTCGTTGGTCTGTGGACTTCAGTTACTCATTACATCAGCATAAGATTAATAAAGTAGAATTTATTATTGTCTTAAGGTTGTTAAGACAGAGAACTACGCGCGGCGGAAAAGTTCTGAAACAGCTTTCACTGAATTTTAATCTTTACTTCTTTCTCCCCCCCCCCCCCCCTTCTGTTTTGTTGGTACAGAGAGATTTTTAGTCTAAATGAAAAGGCAAACATTTTAACGATATCTGTTGTCACATGAATAGTATATTTGAAAGGTCTTTTCTTATTTTTAGACATGCTTAGATTTAACATAGTTGAGGCATTTGTCTTTCAAGGATTAATTTGACGCCTCCCCTTACTTTCCAATAGTCAGAATCGGAAACCAAAGCATCATTTGATATCAAAATACGCATATATTAAGAAGTTTGGCGCATTTCCGTCATAATTTAGCCATCATCCCAATAAGGGCTGCCTCGTTTTTGATTTTGACAGATGACTTATTTTCCGAGGGAGATTAAATTGAAAGGGCTTTGGCAGACTTACAAATTTCTATGTCCGAGAAAGAAAAAAAGGCCCTGCTGAGTCAAATCGATTTTAGTGATTTCTTTCCCCCTTCTTCCGAATCCAGACGCCCTCTGCTTTGAGATGTCCCCCCTCCTTCGAAGTTCCGTTTTGAGAATTTAATCTCACGTTTTCTAATACAGCGCCATCTGTTAGAGCAAAATACAAACACCAACCATAACGCGTAAGAAATAACATTGATATTCCCCCCCCCCCCCTTCTAATTTTGATTTATGGAGGTTTGACAGAGACGACGAAAGTTTTTATTTGGTTTGACGAAAATATTTATTTGTTCTCTATTATTCTGAGACCAGACACATAAAATAACTTTTGGAAAAATCATTATAATTTATAGATTTTTGAGGTTCAGAAACAAAACCCCAATGAAAAATGAAAAAGAGTATTATTTTCTTAGTCTTTAAGAAGATTGAAATTTAGAAGAAATTATCAACGTACTTAGTAAATAAATGGATTAAGCAAAACGCAAAAAACCTAAATCAGGATATTTTCTATACAATGGCGAAATTTTGAATTTACTCTCTGGAATGTCAAAATTAAAACGAACTTCTTGATAAAAAATATCTAAATTTAATCAATAATCAATTTATAAATTGCGCAACTGAAAATTTATGAAATATCTCAGCCTACAAAATCCACATAAAAGGACTTCTACTTAAAAAACTTTATCAATACCAGTTATTGATCGATGATATGAAGAAAAGTGTTGCTTTTACATATGGTAAAGTAAGGTGATCGATGCTAAGCATGAAATATTTCGATCTGTTGTTTCTAAAGAGATAAAAAAAAATAACATTGTGCGTTAAAAGCATAGAATAAAACAACCTAAATTTTTAATTGCATCCTTAAAATACTGTTCGTTATAGAAGTTAGTTATGATCGCATTTTCGTTTATTATGAGTATTTTCTTTTGGCTTGGATACTTAATTGAAAAATCACTATTTATATTGAACTATGCTTCAATTTAATTTACACATTCGATACGATCAATATTTGCTAAAGTTTCCAATCTTTCAAAAATTATTTTCAACAATTATATTCAAATTAACTTCCTTAAACATAAATTTCTTTACAATAAGTAATTTCTCAATAAGGATGTACTGTAATGATATGATGCTGAATGTACCGGTATTTCAGTTCACATTCTCAACTTTTTCTTCTATAGCATCACAATCTCGCCAATCAAATCTTAAGAAGTGTTCCTAATTATAACAAGAACGACAGGGGAAAACTGCAAAATTTGAACAGCATTTTCATTGGCAGTCAGAGATCAATTAAAAGTTAAAGGAAACTGGGGGGGGGGGGCTTAATAAACCGTCCTTCCTTTCCGTTCACCCCTTACTGATTATATGAATTATATTTGGCTTCAGTTTTGTCCAACAATGCTGAATCTGCAAGTGGTATCTCCAGGACAAACACAAGGATAATCAGTTCCAATCAGTGTCCCTGCATCTGCTTTCGAGAAGGTTTGTCTTCTGACCTTCCAGCCTAATAACAGCGTCCGTTGACACAACTTATAATTTTGGGCGAGAGACTCAACCGTCGTAATTGTACTTAACCAATAGGATTATTATAATAATTTTTATGTCTGGGAAACTCCGAAAGCCAAATCAGACAAGCGGCACTGTTATTATGTTAATAAGAGGTGTGTTGTGAATGTAATTTACATTTAGTCATACACGTAAAACAGCCGATGGAGCTTCATTTTTGGTTTGCTTCTATGTTTCCACAAAAATGCGGGAGATAAAATATTATTTTTCTTTAAGATAATATGGCCATGATATTTGAAAGTCTTTGGTTTCAAATTGGAAATTTTTCAGTTGAATTGTTAAGCAGTGGCAGTAATTGGGTATCAAGCAGTGCCAAAGTATGTGGGTGCAGCAAGATTTTTACTGGAGTTAAAGAAAGTCAAATATATGTGTTGAGCCAGACAATGACCAAATCAAATTTGTTGTAAATAACTATCTTTGACTGTGAGCTTGTGATTTCGGCAAAATAGATGAAATTTTCAACATGAGTCAATGGAAAACTTTGTAGAACATGTTCAAAGAGGATTACAGTGTTGGGAGCACGTGCAAAGACATCATATTAAATAATATTTGGTGGAAAGGTAAAAGCAAATTTGAATAACTCTCATTTTACTTCAGTTATATTTAACATATCAATATTTACGTCGATATTATATTTATAGTACACTCGCGATATCTAAAATTGCTTCTATAACTTGATTAGCGCTTTTTTGTTTGCAAAATATATTTTGTCAATACAAAACAAAATCGAGAAATGGCAACTCTACTTGTATTTACATATAATTAGGTACTTACATATTACTCCTTCTTCCTAATTACATGTTTATTGAATGAATAATCTATAGTTTAAAATGAATAATTTATAAAATAATTTGATGCTTTGATTTATAAATAAACACACATTATAAGCGTATAAATAAATTTTAATATGTGTCATGCATATCTGATAGTTTTCTAGTATAAAACACGATTGTTTATATTTTTATTAAAATTTTTACGCATTTCACATTAATCGTGTTTAGCATTTGGAATCATTCAAAATAATTTACAATCCATTCACTCGAATATTGCTGCTGAAATATCTACTTTCATTAGTTTCATGATAGTATTTGCATTGCATTGCATTGATACAAGTTTAATTGAAAAACTCTTCTGAATTACTTTATTGATTTCCATTTCATACGATATCTCGAAACACCTCAAAGAAAAATCATGAAGTTATTTAGGGTCAAGGCTTGCATTCATTTCAGCTCTCAAGGCTGTGAACTACGTTGTTGCATGAAGTAGTATTATATAAACGCTATACAGAAGTAACGAAACATAACATAAAAGTTGTTTCTTTACCCAGTTTTTTCCTACTGAAACTTGTTTTGAGTATTTTACAAGAATCTTTCAGATCAATTTAATTTGTAAAATTATTGTAAGAGGATTAAAAGAAAAAAGAATCCTCGCAATCCTTAAGGTATACATATACATTAGGAATTTCAAAATTTGACTCAAATCTGCATTTTTGTTTTTTTTGTTTTAAAATATTTTCGAATTCATTACCTTTAAAATAACACAATTTTATTCCTGAGACCCAATTTACTTTCTAAATTTCAGTGGGTTTTGTGAACCTATTTCGTATCACGTTCATTAGTGTAGTAAACTTTAAACGCGTTTCTGAAGAATGACATTTTGGTGTTATATGACTTCACGCCAACTGTCATAACTTCATAATAAATTGTCCGATTTGCAAAATTCTAGATTTGTTTTGAAGACGCAAGTTGTGAATGTGTTTTCTAAGGAGTATCTAACATATATTGTTATAAACACATTTTATATGAATATTTTAATCTTAAATTTTTGTTAAAAACTATGTATTTTTTAAACTTTTATTTAAAAATTTATAATTAAATAAATATTGCACTTAAATTCAAAATTCTCCATAGGAACATGCGTCAATGTAATATCTTTTATTTGCAGTAAAAATCATACCTCTAAGTTAATTATAAGTTTATTTATGTATGTTCTAATAATGTCCTAATTAGTCACTTTAATTGCAATTATCTGATTAAAAAATGGATGAAAAAATAGTTTATATATATAAATGCATCATTTTTAATTCTGTTATACTGCCAAAAAGTTTGAAATTATTACCTAAAAATTAAAGAAAATCATCTCAATTGTATATGTCTACCTTAAGGAAACAATCAAATGCTGCCAATTTTTGTTGAAATCCAAAAGCTACAGCGAATAGTGGACTCATTTTTTTAAAGATTTGACTAGCAAACTCGTAAAAGCAATTATATACAGAAAAGCAGAATCTATGCATTGGTATTACTTGGGTTACTTTTCACGCAATTATTTTAATTTCCAATTTATGGGCGTTTTCTATTGATTCGAGAACCATTAGTACGAATTTGTTTTATGAGTTATCTCTGATTTTCGCCATTCAATAATTCAAAACAAGTCATTAAAAATCAATTAAGATTTAATTAGACATTTCTCAATCAGCACTAAAGAGCCGACAGGAGCTATTATTATTTTAATTAAACTATTGCATTTTTACTATATTGCCACTAAAAATATAATCCTTAAATACCAGTTTCAAAATCAATTAATGAGTTGTAGCAATTACATATTTTAATTAGTTGTATAAATTGTTAGATCAATTACTTTTTTTCGGTTTTAAGTATGTTTACTGCGATTGAAAATTCAATTACTTTAAAAACAAATCAAATTACAAAAAATTATATATTTTTGGAATTTGTTCGCTTTCACTGCTATAGACATGGGGATAAATTAAGAAGAATGCTTTTGTTTTTCGTGTTACCCTTAAATCTAAAGGATGTGGCAATTTTTCTAACCCTGAAATAAAGTTTTGTTGACACTCGCCTGAGTGTGGAAGATAATTTCCAACAATATTGGACAGTTACATCCTTATTTGTGAGATAAAACAGTAATGGAGATGCGTAATGTCATTTAACACGTTAAAGACGGAAACTTGCCGATCGATTTTTTTATTTTTTTTTTTATTTTTTTATTATTATTATTATTTACTAATAAATTGCGATTGCGCTTCCACTTAATGTTAATTAAAAATCATAAAGATAATTTTCCAAAACATCTAAAAAATTCAAAATATACCTGAAATGATTTAAATAAATAAGGTAAAGGTTAAAAACAATGATTGTTTATCCATTTTAAAGTCGTTTTTAATGGGTTAATTATGTGATACATTTCATTTTGAATATAAACACGTCGAACCAAGTTTTTTTTTCCTTTTTTTTTCTTCTTAATTTCAAAGCATTGTTGGTGTTAATTCTTCGGTTACAATTTGGTTTTTAATTCATCGATGTTTGCAGAACTTCTGAATATACAATCCTTGAAATAATCTAACATAAAAAATGTCTAACGGGATGAAGTGTGTTGAACTTGATGACCACAGGCCTATTGAAATTAAACGGTTACGAAAGAATTCCTTAAGCTCAGCAGATTCAGATTAAAAATTAATTATGCTGTTTGTTATTTTTAAAAACAAGTTTTCGCATTTAGAAAGTGAAACAAACGATACCTTTACTATATTAAAGTATAGATATATTAATTAAAGTATTGAGTTTAAAATATCACTACACGCGTTAGAGAGGTGGATGTTAATAATATAACCGACAAAAAGATTTTAATATAAATCCTTTATATTCATTGCTAATTTTTATATTACTTAACAAAGCGCCGCTTCTGTAGTCAGCGTGTGCTTGGTGTTTGCATCTAATTTTAAATATTAAAAACATCTCTATTAGCAAAATATGCAGTAAACTACTTTTAAAAATTTATCCATTAAAAATGAATGCGAATTTATGCACTCACATTCAAACATCTTTTATTTATTATAATTAAAACAATTTTATTATTTATTAAAATAATTTTTGCAACAGGAAAGAGCTTCTTCAATGATCGGTTAAAAACTATTTCAGCACGATTGGATGACGGCAAGTTGGTTTATTAGTATTCCGTGAAAGCGACCTTTTAGTAATGGTGACAGTTGTCAAAATTTGGGAGAATGTATTGTTATCGACTTCGAATCTATCTGCCAAGTTTCAGATCGTTTGGATGACGGCAAGGGGGTTAATTAAGCCTTGATTTGCCCACCATCGACAAACATACATACTCACAAAATTGAGAAGTTAATATAAAGGAGTTAAAAAGACGAACAATGATCATTATGTATTATAGTTTGCAAATAATGTACGGAAATTATATTCAAATTACTCATATAAAATTAGACACTTAGTAGAATAAATAGTAGAGAAATAGAAATGTTAAATTTTTAGTTTTTGGTGGTATTTTGTATTGTTTTATTTAATTGAACAGAGTTAGCTTAAAGATCTTTCTGCATTGAAGCACTAGAGTCGTTTAAAATTAGCTTTGAAGAGAATGAATATCCTTCGAAATATCTTTCAAAAACAGCAGCCTAGTACTTGCGTCTCAAAAAAGAAAAAATGAAGCTCCTCTCCCATTTTTTAATGCAGTGTCTCCCTGGTGTTTCTGCAAAAAGTATATCAATGTAAAATATATTTGCTGCGTAATATTCTGTACATTTTCAATGACGAAAATTGGCCATCTTAACACCTTACCGTAGCCATCGATGACGTAGTAACAAAACCAAACTCTTAAAGGGGTTAAAATTAAACAAAAAAGCTATTTGCTTCTCAAAAAAGAAAAAATGAAGCTCCTCTCCCATTTTTGAATGCAGTGTCTCCCTAGTGTTTCTGCAAAAAGTATATCAATGTAAAATATATTTACTGTGTCGTATTCTGTACATTTTCAATGACGAAAATTGTCCATCTTAACACCTTACCGTAGCCATAGATGACGTAGTAACAAAACCAAACTCTTAAAGGGGTTAAAATTAAACAAAAAAGCAACAACTAACAAAATGGAAAACGTATACTTAAGGGGCCATTCATCAAAGAAAAGAAGAACCACCCCTCCCACACACGCTAACACAAAATAATATTATTAAAAAAAAAATAACCTCGAGAAAATAATCATCTTTCAAATATTCTCATTTTTCTAACGAGGAGTAGGGAACAAAGGAGCAACAGAGTATTGAATAAAGGAGAATTTCATCAAATAAAATTTAAAGAAAAAACACGTCTTAGAAGAATATAAAAAAAAAAGTGGTGCATGCGGGGGATATTTCGGGGGTGGGGGGAGGTGTTCTTTTCTGATGAGCTGCAATGGCTGCAGGTGATACATGGAGTGTTTGCGGGGTGATAGAGAGCACGCTTTGTCACGAGAAGAAAGGGATTTTATTCTATTGCACGCAATTGTGGAACCTATGTAAAAAAAAGAAAAATGTTGGTGATCGAGTTCGATTATTAATTTAGTTTTAAATTATCATATTTAATTCTAGTTTTTGACGGCTTACAAAGACGACTTATGAGGAGGTCCTAGTAAGGATCATTCCTTTATATACTCGCTATGCTACAATCTTCTAGTCCAGTGCATTTAGAAACTACTTTCTATAAAACTTTGAAATTTGGTGAGTGGTAAAAAATGAACTCTTAATGAAATGACATAAATTAAAAACTAAAAAATTGCGTAATATAAAATAATTCCTTCAATATAAAATAAATCAAATATTTCTATAATAATAAAATATAAAATAATTCCTTCAATATAAAATAAATCAAATATTTCTATAATAATAAAATATAAAATAATTCCTTCAATATAAAATAAATCAAATATTTCTATAATAATAAAATATAAAATAATTCCTTCAATATAAAATAAATCAAATATTTCTATAATAATAAAATATAAAATAATTCCTTCAATATAAAATAAATGAAATATTTCAATAATAATAAAATATAAAATAATTCCTTCACTATAAAATAAATCAAATATTCGTTCAAATATAAAATAACTAGCTGAATACCCGTGCTGCGCTACGAAATTTTACCATTAGCATTTTAGCGATCAAAAGACATTCATGTATTCTACACTTCAGACGTTTGCTCCCATTTCGATCCCGACAAATTGATTTATCAAAATAGGAACTTTCCTTTGTTGACATTTTAAATGAAATTTATAATTGTGAATAGTAAACTGGAATAGTTTATTGTGTTTATGTTTGCTCTTAGTTCTAAATTTCAAAGTAGTAGCTGTATTGGAATTAAGTTAATTAGACATTAAGTTAATCCTCGTATAGTTTCAATGTTGCGTCGTCTTTTCGTCCCTTAAAAATTCGTTAATCGATATTGGAATGACTTATTTTTTTAACATTTGCCAAAAAAATTCAGAAAAATGACTACATTGGAAGAGGAACATTCGGATATCCCTCGTTTGGAACATTTAACTCCTTTTCGACCCCTTAAAGTTGGTTAATCGAGAACAGAATAGCTTACTTTTTCTATGTTTAATCTTTTTTGACATTTGTACCAAATTTCCGAGTTGTGACCATATGGGAAGTGGTACATTCGAATATTCCTCGTTTGGAACGTTTAACCCCTTTTCCACCCCTTGATCCACCGGAGATCGGAATAGTTTACTTTTTCTGCGTTTGTCTTTATTGATATTCACACCAGTTTTCAGAATTGTGAAAATATGAGAAGTAGGACATTCGAATATATCGCTCGTTTGGAACGTTTAACCCCTTTTCGACCCCTTAAAGTGGGTTAATCGAGATCGGGATAGTTTACTTTTTCTATTTTTACCATTGTTGATATTTGTGCCGATTTTCAGAGTTGTGACTATGTGGGAAGTAGGATTTTCGAATGTCCCCCGTTTGGAACGTTTAACCCCTTTTCGACCCCTTAAAGTGGGTTAATCGAGATCGGAATAGTTTACTTTTTCTATTTTTACCATTGTTGATATTTGTGCCGATTTTCAGAGTTGTGACTATGTGGGAAGTAGGATTTTCGAATGTCCCCCGTTTGGAACGTTTAACCCCTTTTCGACCCCTTAAAGTGGGTTAATCGAGATCGGAATAGTTTACTTTTTCTATTTTTACCATTGTTGATATTTGTGCCGATTTTCAGAGTTGTGACTATGGGGGAAGTAGGATTTTCGAATGTCCCCCGTTTGGAACGTTTAACCCCTTTTCGACCCCTTAAAGTGGGTTAATCGAGATCGGAATAGTTTACTTTTTCTATTTTTACCATTGTTGATATTTGTGCCGATTTTCAGAGTTGTGACTATGTGGGAAGTAGGATTTTCGAATGTCCCCCGTTTGGAACGTTTAACCCCTTTTCGACCCCTTAAAGTGGGTTAATCGAGATCGGAATAGTTTACTTTTTCTATTTTTACCATTGTTGATATTTGTGCCGATTTTCAGAGTTGTGACTATGTGGGAAGTGGGAGAATTAGTGATGAGTGAGTCAGTCAGTGAATCAGTGAGTGAGGGCTTTGCCTTATATATATAGAGATTTATTTTATATTTGAAATCCTTACGGCAATGCATATGCAGTGGCTCCACATGGTTTTGTCTTTTGCTACTTTAATTTTCAATTATAAAAGATAGTCATTAAACGATAACTATTTATGTCCTTTTAGAAAGTGATATTTTTCCTATCTGCTCACCTGCCGACCAAACGGTATAGTGGTTAGTGTGCTAGCTTCTGGACCGCGAGGTTGCGGGTTCGAGTCCCGTGTTAGGCATGGGTGTTTGTAAATGTATGTTGGCTTGTCTAATGACAAATGTTTCGGTGCATTATAGCCCTTGTGTTGCTGACGGCGCCAGATAATCTGAAAACAACCAACCAACCTATCTGCTCACCGAAATTCAAGGTTTTATAGAAAGTAGTGTCTAAATGCAATGAGCAAGAATATTCTAACATAGCGAATATAGGGAATGATCCTTACTTGGTTGGTTGTTTTCAGATTATCTGGCGCCGTCAGCAACACGAGGGCTATAATGCGCCGAAACATTCGTCATTAGACAAGCCAACATACATTTACAAACACCCATGCCTAACACGGGACTCGAACCCGCAACCTCGAGGTCCAGAAGCTAGCACGCTAACCACTATGCCGTTTGATCGGCTGATCCTTAGTAGGAGTTCCTATTATCTTCACAAAAGTATAATCGTATATCGAGTAGTATGATATTACAAACACCAAAGGAAATGAGATCCACATTAATCCATAATTTATTTTAAATAAATTAAGTGTATACTTCAAGAAGGTTAAGAATTTTCGTTATTCTTCCAAATCTCATAAACATAATGAATTATTTTCCACAACGCAAGATCGTCCAAAAAGTTGTATAGAAATGTTTGCCATTTTGTATGTCGTATAACAATTGTACAACAATATTAAAATCTTATCATCTATGCCTAAAGTGAAAATAAAGTCAAGCTTCTTTACCATTCTTTATTTAGTAATCGCATTTCAAAACTTAATTTTTTACCAAATGAACATTGTATAATCTTACTCTGTTTTTGTTTCAAAGTTAAAACTTGAACTGTCATCAAAAAGTATTTAAATTATCTTTATATCATAAATATCGCGTAGAAAATACCCTAAGTAGCGTTTCGGTCGTTCTTGTACTCGTGAAAATATCACATCATGTCCTAAGAAACGACTGACATTCACTTCACCGGAATTGCATAAAACAACCCAATGTCCATCTTTACATCCTTTTTTTTATTATTTCGTTTCAGTTGATAAGTGTCGTCACTAACCGATTGATATTTGACTCAATCGATCAAAATCTTCATAAATAAAGGTTTAATGAGACCCTATTTATCAAACTTTGAAATCTAAGAATAAAGCGTTTTGTCCAACGTTAAACACATAAACTCGGATGAGTTGGACTAATACTACAAATTGTTCCATTCACAAACGAAACCGAAAAAAGGAAAGTTAATCACAACTCGACAAGTTTTCTCATCAAATATGGACGATCGACCCAATAATAGTAGTCAAGCGAGGACACATTTTAGTGATGATACCTTTCCGTTATGTCTCCAATTACACAATCCACTTTAAAAATGAAACTAGATTTGGCGGTCGTTACGATGACTTCTGCTTCACGCTGCTGTCTCTTGATAAAGTTCTCGCGTGTCACTTGGTGCCAACCCCTTTTCATTAATCGCCAGATTTATTGCAGAATTGCATGTTCCTTTCTCTGGCGGACTTTCGAACAACGGCCGCTCGGGAACTTTTATTTTTACTTCCTTCGCACGAAAAATCTGCAGATTTCTTTTTTTGGTAGGAAGAGTACCTTTTACTTCAAACACGCTGTTCTCTACTATTCCATTTTGTGTTGTTAATAGGATTCCTATACATTAGGACAGGCTTACTTAAGTTCATTGAATATTCTACAACTATGTGTGAACCGGTTTACTAGGCCCTGATTGCAGGGCCTGATTTACCATTAGGCCCACTAGGCCCGGGCCTAGGGGCCCCCTAATTTGAGGCCCTCAAATTTTGAAAGTTATCTGAAAATTGTAAATATATTGGTCTTTTAATGGGAAGTACTGAACAAAAATAATAAAATTTTTTTAGATACACATCCGCAAATTCCACATTTCTTATAGTCACAGAGAGTTAAGTTAAATAGATTAACCTAATAAAACCTAACTAAGCAAATCGTTCCGGTTCAGCCAATCATATACAATTTCTTCATATGTACACGGAGACAAGGGCTTTGTTCTCCTTCTCTCGCCTCTTGTAAAGAGATGTTCACCAACCATATACAACTTCTTATATTATGAAATGAAAGAGGTCTTTGTGATTGGTTGGTTTGCAGGCTCTTCCGTGGACATTTTTGGCCCTCCTTTTTGGTGAGATCGTGGAAACAGTGGAAAGGTTACTTTGTATTACTTACAATTATTGTTATAAAATTAAGTAATCTTTATTATTATATAATTTGTGGACCCTGTGGTAAAATGTAAATTTAAAATACAGGAAAGTGTGCTTTAAAATCAGTGTTCATGGGGGGGGGGGGGGGTCTTGATTAATTCAAAAGTTTTAAGGAAATCAAGATCATACTAATTATAACAAAAAAAATCGTGTGAAAGTAAACTATGAGTTTTAATTGTAAAAAGTCAGTCTTAACGAATGTAGCTTTATCTGGTAATATTGTGACGTAAGGAAATAAATATTTGCTATTGGGGACCCCTCTCTGAATGTTGGGCCTACAGTAAAAAAAAAATTCTAAATCGGGCCCTGCTGTGATTGGCTGATCGGAATGATGTGTGAAGGATTCGTTGAAATTCTGAAAGTATCAGTGGTTAGAAAATTAAAATA
Organism: Linyphia triangularis; assembly: GCA_963978545.1. Classification (NCBI taxonomy): domain Eukaryota; kingdom Metazoa; phylum Arthropoda; class Arachnida; order Araneae; family Linyphiidae; genus Linyphia; species Linyphia triangularis. Next base: position 95,012,655 of record OZ021727.1, read on the forward strand.
TTAATCAAAATTTATATGTGAAAGAGCATATTTTGTTTTTGTTATCAACGTATAATTAAGTTTAATACAAAACTATGTGCGCAGGTTATCAATATTACTATAAAAGTTGAGATTTGTTCGGAACTATATCTTAACGCGGAAGTATCCAACCGACAGCATATACTCAAGGTTCAAGTAATGTTGTCTCGAGGTATAGTAAGGATCATTCTCTATAAACCTTATGTTGCAATCTTCTAGCCCAGCTCATTTAGAAACAACTTTGTATAAAACTTTGAAACTTGGTGAATAGATACCAAAATGATCTCTTAATGAAATGACATAAATTGTTTTCATTTTATGTATATCTATTATAAATGAAAATTAAAAAAAAGCAAAAGACTATTGCGTGGCATAGGCATTTGTTGTAACCACTGCACCGCTGCATAGGCATTGACGTAAGGATTTCAAATATAAAATAAAATATATTAGACGTTATTTTAGAGTTTTTAATTTATGTCATTTCATGGTTTTGTACAAAGTAGTCTCTAAATGAACTGGGCCAGAAGATTGGGAAGATTGTAACATGGAGAGTATAGGGATTGATCCTTAGTAGGACTTCTTCTTAAGATCGATAGTTATGAACAGAATGGTATTTCAAAAACTCAGACTAGAAGAGTCCTCACCACAACGTATAATTAGAATAATAGTAATAGTTGCCATAATTGCGAGATGAAATTTAAGAATTATATTAGTAAAAAACTTTCCACCTTCGAATTATGATGATTAAACATCAGCATCTCCATAACTTCTCGTTTGATAGCGTTCACTTTTTGATATGCAATAAAAAAAGAAGCATCTATCTTCTCAAAAGAAGTTATAGTTGGTGTATTCATTTACTCGAAAAAGTATTTCGATTTGGTATATTACTTACTAAGAAATAGAGATTATATAACAAAACGAATGAAAATATATAACTCCGTATTCGCTTGTACTGCCAAATCAAAATAAGTGTTCCAACAGAAAAAAAGTCGGAAATTTTTTATCCTGTTACTTTCTGATTAAACTATTTTTTCAAACACCTAATATATCATGTTATTGCTACATCCATTTCTTCAGTTTAGTGAAATTTTTTCAAAGACACATGGGTTTAGTGCTAAAAAAGTTCTTTAAAAATCAACACCATCAAAAGTTACCTTTCATTCTGAATTCAGTCACATTTTGATTTTCCTTTCTGCCCTTTAAATTGCGTGTTTCAAAATTATAAGGAAACCAGAAATCCGTCTAAAAGACAACATTTACCGTGAGAAGTGTTTCTGCAAGAATAACGTGAATCTAGAGTCTATCTTCTTCCATCCCTCATACTTTTTCTTGCTTCTGCGAGAGACACCTAGTGGCCGACTCTGGAGATAGAGCTTTACTTGTCCTGACCCGCTTCTGCGCCCTCTTTTTCCTTGTACCGACGTCATTCTTCATTTTCTGGACCTTGTCTTTTTTTTTTTTTTTTTTCCTTTTTGGATTTCTCTTTTCATTTTCTTTGTTTCTTTTTATATATTTTTTTCTTCTTCATCCCCCTCTTTCAAAATAAAGTCGCTCCTCCAGAAAACGGCGATTTCTTTTCGACGTTCGACTCCTTTTTCGACAATTTTATTGGGCAAAGAATTGTTACTTTTTTATTCTCTTAGGTTTTTTTCTGTGATCGAAAATATGGCTGCTTTACCACTTTCGAAAACTATTTTGGGTTTCTGTTTTTGATTAAATTTTTGGCTATTTTTCTTGGACGTTTTTTTTTTTTATTGCAAATCCTAGATTTAAAGCATTTGTTAATGCTGTTATAAATTGACGAATAATGGTTTGATCTTGATGTTTAAATGTTTTTTGAACTGCTTGAGAGATAAACACATAAACTTGGTATCTTTTTGATACTGTTTTTAAAGATATTGACTGTGATTAATTTTATACAGGCTAAAAAAAGTATCTAATTCAATATCTGCGCATGTGTCCTTACTTTTCAGCCTCATTTAAAAAAATAAATAATATCTATACTAAACTTCAACTTAACTAGACATCACTTAGACGGTAGATCGTCACAGTGCTCATAGGTATTTAATCCATTTTGGCGGAGTGAAGACATAATTCTCGCCAAACCTTATAGCCTTTTGTTCTCTATAGGGTTGTGGTTTGGCGAACATTATGCTTTCACGCCTCCAAAATGGATTAAATACCTATGAGCACTGTGACGATCTACCGTCTAAGTGATGTCTAGTTAAGTTGAAGTTTAGTATAGTCATAATTTCTATTTCCTTCAGACTTGATCTTAGGGCGGGAAGCATCATTGCAAATTAGGCGCACGGAACTTTGCACAATATTCAATAACACTATAAAACTGGATTGGCATAAGTAATCATTTGTAAATTCATATTTTCATTGAAGCTTATTAAAAAGAGCACTCTCCAATCAGGTGAGTTTGGTGGTGTGAAGATAATTAGTTTCGAAATTTTCGTCAAAGTTTCTAGTTTGGGCTGGGAAGCTTAATACCGATCAAACGGACAAAAGAATGCAATTCATCATAACTTGAGCAGAAAGTAAAATAAAAATTATATACTTTTTAATTTAACATTATAAAATTATCATTTATTTGATGCTAATGCTCATTTTCATTTATTTTGGTACACATTATCGTACACTTACATTGCTATGTATAAAGACAGTTTACTGTCTTGGTACACATTAGTACACTGAAAATAAAAAAATTGAATATTTAGCTGGCATAATACCACATTTTTATTTTTTTATTTGTATACCTCTTCAGATAATGCATGAAATGATATCCAAGCATTTTTTTTCTGGAAATGATTTTTTTATAAATTAAGCAAATTTGTTTCACAATATTGATACTAATGTCTTCTGAATTATGATAGGTAGGGATGGAACGGATGTGAGTTTTGCCGGATTTCGGATATCCGGGGTACCATGTCTACCGGATACGGATATCCGAAACGGATTTCACCGGATATCCGGCCGGATATTCGGTCTATATACTAAAAACGATAGTTATACGAAAAAAATGGTCATGATATGAAGTATCAAGTAAATTATAATTAGTGGTTAGCGCACCGCACTGCATGCCACAGGTCCATGGTTTGATTCGCGGACTGGGCAAGGTTGACTTAGCTGTTTATACCTGAAAGAAATAAACTGAGGAGGACCATGCATGCTTGGGAACTAAACACTGGGGTTCGGCGTCAGAATGACCTTAGAATGAAGTTAGGGATGTGTGAAAGCATAGTTCTCACGAAGGAACTTTTTCGTTTTCTAACTTGACTGCAATTTATGTCCAAGAAAAAAAAATTTGAAAAAAAAGTTGAGGATGCAGTGTCCCCTTTGTCCGAAAAAGATCATTATTTTTTGCAAAAAATTATTTCTTGTGGATACCTGGTGGCCGGATATATAGCCGGATATCCGAATGAAATTATCGGATGTCTGGTATTTCAAATCGGATATCCGACGGGGTTTCGGATATTGAAAAATCAGCCGGATATGCCGGATATCGGATATTTGCCGGATATCCGTTCCATCCCTAATGATAGGTATTGAAATCAGTTGAGCATAGGTACATTCTACACATTTCTAAGCACATTATTTTCCCTTGATTCCTAGATTACTAGCACCTCAAAATCAAAAACTCCATAAAATATCTAAATTCCAAAAATATATATACTTGCGTCACAACACTTGCACCAAACACTATATTCCCTCTAAATATCACAAATAAAGACTTCATTACATCCAATTAGAGATTCCCCCAAAAAGGGAAATCACAGGCCGACTGATTACAATCACCCTTTTCATCCGTGGTGATAGCGAAGAATATTTGATTAAGTCGGCAGATATTCCGGAATGCATACCTTTTGTTCTAGGAATGCACGTCACGCCCCTCTTTGGCGAGATTTCCCTTCATTACGATTCCGCTGGCGATTCTTGGCACCTTCCCTTGATGAAGGATATCCGAGAACGTCATAATGATCGCCTAATGAAGGCGTTTAAGTTCCGCACCTGGTTGACCGCCAAGCGAAAACTCCCACGCCTGATTATTATTCAATTTCCGCGTTGTTTGCGCGCGGGATGCTACGTGTTAATCGGATCACTATTGATGACTTTGTTTCTCCACACCAGTTTAATCACTGCTAATGAATCGCTGGTGGAAATTGTTTTAACTTTTTCACCACCCCACAAATAGCACCATCCAAATTTCCAAGTTTTCATTTATTTTTTCCAAATTCATTCAATAAATTTTGAAAAAAGTATTCAAAAAAAAGAATTTAATATTGTCGGTTCCTATCAATAAATATACATTATTGAATATTTTTCGTAGTATAATCTCTGATAAACTGACCCGCATTCAAATAGAGAAAAGGACTGAAGGTAGGTATGGTTAAAAGTGACTACAAGCTTACCTTATATTTTGCGTTTTACAAACACACTATTGCACACTCAATTTTGACTGATATACGTAATGAAAGATAATTAACGAGTCTTGGAAGGTGCAAATACTTTAACGTGATATTTTTATTCAATTTCAGCTTCGTTTAGTGTAGCTTCCTTGAACAATCACTAACGCATTTTTAATTGGAAAGTACATCGTATATGCATTAAAATCTTGGAAAGGTTCACACACATCAATTTAAATAGAACAGAGTCTGAAGCATACTTTTTTCTCCAACAGGTTTTCATCAAAAAAACTTTCACATTGGATTTATAGTTCCTTATTTACAGTTAACTTAAATAATTCCACTTTTTACAACTGAATAGCTTAAAGTATGCATGAACAATTCTATGATGATGTTCATGTTAAGATAAAAATTGTGCTACAGCAGAACTCAACAATCTGTAAAATAATCCTCCGGCAAAATTTAACTGAAGATTTTAAGCACATAATATGATTTTAAGACTCTGAACTAAGAAAAATTATCTTCAACTATTTAAGAGATTCAAAAGCTTAATATAGCCAAGGACAAAAAATGAAGCAAACTTTTAACTAACTTCCTTATATATGTAGTAATATCTTAAAAAACCCATTCCAAGCATCTTTTAATCAAGAAATTTTTATCGAATTTAAATGTCCTCGCCTTTTTCTTCAAGCATCGACTTTCCTCCAGCCAATTAGCATCCATGTAGCATAATTCATTCCCTTTTTCGTCACTTTTGAAAACATCTAACTGGAATCATTAGCCTTATTCCCAGCGGTGACATCAGCAGCTTCTACAGAAAACTTGGCGCTTTTCTTTCAGTTCACGTTTGGAGAGAAACTTGAGACGGAAGCCTTCTTGTTGAATAAGCACTTTTAATGAACTTTTTTGCTTCTTTTTCTTCTCTTTTCATCATTGGAATTGAGATATTGGAAGAAATTAAAGGGGGTACACATTTCTTCTTTAATTCCCTAGTTGAGTTGAAGCTTATCCCAGATGGATCTTCTTCGGCATTCTTCAGAGATCTGTAGTGTTCAGTTTTGCAGACAACTATATTGTGAGGATATTTATTTCTGTGAGATAAATAACAAACAAAGTATTAAATTTCATAAAAAGAGTACAAATATATTTATATTAAAATATTATTTGATGTCTAAAAGATTGTTTTCTTGATGATATGTCTTCAATGTGTCTGTCTGACCAGAGTCCAAACTATTGGTAATTTGTTGTGCATTATTTTACATTTGCCAACTTGAGTCGACTAGATTATTGTATTGAGAAGCCATTTCCTGAAATGACCGGATAAATCATAAATTATTAAAAATCTAAATTTCCCAAGTACATAAATTATAATTGATGTCCTTGTTGACTGTTGATTAAACTTTATATCACAAAATTATATTTTCATCAATTAAAATTTTGTGGCGTGGGAACATAGTCAATTCTGCAAGTACACGCATGTGTAGCGCACATAACGTATAGATATCAGAAGACCATTATTCATTTTATTTAGAGTTTTATGCTTCATTATTTTTAACTAACCTTAGGAGTATTTGTGACTTGGGCTAAAAATTCTGCACAAGGACAGCCCAGCTTTTTCTATCTTCTAGAGAACATAAATTCGCCCATATCATCAGTCCAATGTAAATAAATGAGTTGATTAATCAACTCTTCTTTCGAAACGTACGGACTATATTACCCGATCCTTTTCTAGTTGGTATTTCTTCATCGGATTTTAATGCAGAGGGGAAATGGCGGTCTATGATTAGCTTAAATTCTTAATGATTTTACGTTCATGTGACTGGAAGATTAGTATAGACCGATACCATACTGAATGCCCCGTATCCTAAAGCATTTTCAATACCACTCAATTTTAATTAGACAAAAAATGCTTTCTCTGTCACAAAAACTTCAATAAAAAATTCAAGGGCTAATTGTATAAAGAGGAGGGGATGGATTTGTGTTTCAATTGCAATAATTAATATAGATGAAAAGGATATATCTCGGGATTACTTTTGACATCTATATACTTTCTCTATAATGCTTAACGACAGATATTTTAACTATAAAGAATGTATTTTATATGCTAATAGAAAGTAAACATTTAATGACCTAATATGTCGCCTTAAATACGTCTAATTCACTCTTCAATTATGAATTCCTATAGTGGTTTCGTCCTTACATAAACCATAACAAATATTTCTCCCCGATCCGGGATATCAAGTTTGGTATTTGTACTTAATGAAAGAAAAGAAAGTTCACAAAGTCGACCAAATCCTTTGTCAATTAAGAGGAAGTCATTGTAAGGATTATTCTCTATACTCTCTATGTTACAATCTTCTAGCCTAGTGCATTAAGAAACCATTTTGAATAAAACTTTGAAATTTGGTGAGTAGGTACGAAAACGATCACTTAATGAATTTGGCATAAATTAAAAACTCAAAAAATAGTGTCTAATATATTTTATATTTCAAAACCTTATGTCAATGCATATGCAATGGCTCCACCTGGTTTTGTCTTTTGGTTTTTTTTAATTTTCATTTATAATAGATAGACATTAAATGAAAACAATTAATGTCATTTCATTAAGTGATCTTTTTCGTACCTACTCACCAAATGTCAAGGTTTTACATAAAGTAGTTTCTAAATGCACTGGTCTAGAAGATTATAACATAACCAATGATCCTTACTAGGACTTCCTCTTAATGAAAGGAAAAAAAAGTTAGTTCACAAAAGCGACCAGATCCTTTGTCAATTACCATCCTAAAATTACTGATTCCCCAAATTTTACTTCAATTTCAAAATTGAAGGAGAAAAACAAGGAGGAGCCAACTCGATGATTTCCTGGTGAAAACCTCTTCTGGGATAATTGATGACTCCTCTCCTGTGCATTAATTCTCCTTTGTTCCTCATTCATAAATCGATGTAACATTAAATAGGAATTGAAGAACAAATACTGAAAATATTATTCCTTCTGAAGGGGAGAGGAATATTATTGATAAGGGACCTTCCTTCATTGAAAAACGTGGGGAAAAGGGGAGAACATTAATTTCCCTGGGCATCACGTGGGGGGAAACGTCACGTTACTTTCTTCCATGGATGAAAAATGGACGAAAGAAGCTTCCGCTTTTCAAAGTCACGTTCGATTTTGGAACCAAACATCGCTCTTCTTTTCGAACTCAAATTTGAATTCTTACTTCTATGAAACTGCTCGCATAGATCGATGTGGAATGTTTTTTAAAATGACTCTTTGTGGAAGATACTTCCATATGCGGGGAAAGTTGGCGAAAAATGGCTTCGACACATTTATTGACTTCCTTTTCGATTAAAATAAAGCTTTACAGAACCATATGGTAAATAAAACATTATGCAGAGAAAATCATTCTTATTAAATTAATTTTTGTAATGCGCATTTATAGAATTAGAAAATTTAAAGAAGTATTTGTTACGAAAATCAATTTATTATGAGGAATAGATAAACAACGGCTAAAAACGTGTTAAAGAGCAAACAATTCACACAACATTTCTCAAAATAACGAACATCAGCAAGCTTAATCTCCACTAGTAGGAAACCTTAGAACTATTTGCTTTTATGGTGTAGTTTATGTTTTTCAAAAGATACTCTACTAAGTACATCTGCTTTTTTTGAGCAAAAATGACAAATATATAAATTTTTAAATTTAAAAGTAAAAAATAAAAGATATTAACATATAAATTTTTAAAAGTATTAAGGAAACTTATAAATTTTAAAAGCTGTAAAACAACATATTTATTTTCTCTTCAAATTTTGACTATACGTTGAGACAGGCTCACTTGAACTCAATGAATACGCTACAACGATGTGTGAACCGGTTTTACTACGCCCTGATTGGCTGACTAAAACGAAGTGTAGCGATTCGTTAAAACTCTTATAATATCCGTAGTTTGAAAAGTAAAATACTAGTTAAAATTTAAACTTAAAAGTGATTATTTTCTTTTATTATCAACATATATTTAAGTTTAATACAAAACTATGTGCGCAGGTTATCAATATTACTCTAAAAGTTGTGATTTATCCGGAACTATATCTTTACGCGGAAGGATCTATCATACAGCGTATACTCAAGGCTCAAGTAATGTTGTCCCGAGGTATAGTAGCTTCCATCATTGCAGCAATGTCTTCATTTTTCAATCATATCCCAGCATATATTGTGGTCGGAAACTCTACTATGAAGCTAAGGAAGGACATCTCTTTTACAAGCTCTGAAAGTAAACGTCTCAATTATCATTGTTGTGGCACTAAGTGATTGGAGAAGCGAGGGGGCGGGAGCTGTAGAGTCGCCCACATCCTCTGCTACTGGATGTCCCTTTGTTCTTCATGCTTCGAAGAAAAGGGATCAAATTACCCATTAAATCCTTTCGACCCAACTTTGAAGAATGATGCGTGTCTAAATTATGAGTGACAGCCTTCGAACTGTTTTCTGTGGATATATTTCATGCCATATTTACCCCAAAAGCATTTAGATGTATAAAATCTGGGGGGTTTGGAACATCGCACAACTTTCAATTATACTATTATACTGACTTGGATTTGTGTCACTTACCGTTTTTATATTTATATCAATCATTTAGCCAAAATGGCGATTTTGGCGATATATTATTTTTGATAATTCTTATGTTATCCTTTATTATAAGTGAAACTTGAGGGAAGAAGAAGAAACAATCGTTGATAAGGTTGTCAAGGATAGAGAACTCTATGTTGAAGGCTTTTGTTTTTCAACTTTTTACGCCATTAAAGTATTTTTTCAGGAATTTCGGAGGTGGGGATGTTTAGAACACCTTAAGAGTCATTATCACAGTGATTTTTATCAAAATAGTTAGAACCGTTTTATAGCAATCATTGAAAAACATTATCTTTTCAATGGCATCTACCTTATGCGCATGCGTGATTTTGACGAGAACCTTAATAGTAAGCCCCATTTCCACCACCAACCCGAATACCAAATTTGAACACCATAGGTCAATTTTTTCGGAAGTTATGCTGACCACAGACACACATACACACAGACATTTTTCTAGATCACTTTTTTGAAATCAGGATGTACCAAAACGTGAAGAAATAGAAAAGGAAAAAAAATCGATTGTTATTTTTTTTACTGAATGCTTTACTTTCATTACCCTTTCTATACATGTGGGTAATTAAAAAAAATATCTAGGTTTGATTAACTTTAAATGTAATAATATGACCCATATAAACAAAGTTCTTAATATAAACCCTTTTTATGCGTTGCCAATTTTCATGTTCTGCAACTTCTTGAGCTCATATCGAGTTTTCATACAGTTTACCCATTATAAACAAAAGCTCTATTTCGATCTATTTACTAACTTCCTTTTCCCACAAAAACTTGATTGAATACATTGTCATCGACAACGAGTCAACGATCTACAAAAGTTTATAAGTCTGACGTAAGGCAATAAAAAAACATATCTTTTATTTATTTTTATTACAAAAATGTTGGCAACAAGAAAGAGTTTCAACAATGATCGGTTAAAATTATTTCACTTATAGCGTTGCTACGCAACGCAAAATGGAATTGACTGAACTTCACTCTATAATGAATTTATGCATTCACGTTCAATTATCAATTATTTTGATTAAAACAATTTTGGCCACTGGAAAGATCGGTTAAATTGGATTTATTAGTATTCGGAAGTGATTATAGAAGAATGTGTAAAAGCGACCTTTTAGTGAGAGTTGCAGCCCGAAAATTTCTTTGAATGCATTGTCATCAACATAGAATCTATCTGACAAGTTTCAGACCCGATTGGATCACGGCAAGTAGGTTAATTAGGTTGAAAAGTTAAATAAGAGCCAAACATAAATGCTGATAAACAATTCATAATTAGTCGTTTATGTTTAAAAGAAAGTTCTAGTAAGAATCATACCCTATACTACATTTAGAAACTACTTTCTATAAGACTTCGAAATTCAATGAGTAGGTACGAAAAAGATCACCTAATGAAATGACATAAATTGTTTTCATTTAATATCTATCTCTTATAAATGAAAATTTAAATAGCTATAGACAAAACTAGTTAGAGCTACTACTTATGCATTGACGTAAGGATTTCAAATATAAAATATACCGTATTGGACGCTATTTCCGAGTTTTTAATTAATGTCATTTCATTAAGTGATCGTTTTCGTACCTACTCACCAAATTTCAAGATTTTCTTCAAAGTAGTTTCTAAATGCACTGGGCTAGAAGATAGTAACATAGCGAGTATAGGGAATGATAGTCTTAGACTAGGACTTTCTCTATACTAAACTTCAACTTAACTTGACATCACTAGACTGTAGATCGTCACAGTGCTCATAGGTATTTATTCCATTTTAGCGGGGTGAAAGCATAACGTTAGCCAAACCACAACCCTGTAAAGAACAAAAGACTATAAGGTTTGGCGAGAATTATGTCTTCACTGCGCTAAAATGGATTAATTGCCTATGAGCACGGTGAAGATCTATCGTCTAATGATGTCAAGTTAAGTTGGAGTTTAGTATAAGATAGGATAGACTAGGACTTCCCCTTAAAATTTCAAGTGAAGTAAAAATACAAAAGTTGTGTATTTCTAACAATTTCTTCTTAGTCTACAAACTCAGTGAAATTTTGTCTTGTCGTTTATGAATTCAAGCTAAAAACGACACAAAGAAAAAAATAAACTTAAATCATTGTCCACAATAATATGTGATGCAAATAATGCAAAAATAAAAAAAAAAATTTAAAAAAAAAATCAATCGTTATAATATGCAAAGATATATTCCGTCGCGGATCATCAAATCCTGATCTCAACTCCCTCGCCCCGCCAATAAATTACAGAGAGAGAGAAATTCTTCGATAGAAAGAATCCCTGATAGGACCAAAGAAGGGGCATCCTTCATTTCTTCCTTTCCGCGCTTCTTAGCACTGATTACGCGCCAAAATAAAAATAAAAAAAGAAGAAGAAAGAGGAGAGAAAAAAAGAAGAATCTGCGAGTTTTAATTATTCCGTGGAGGAGAAGAGGGGGTTTACTTTTGTGTGTGAACTTTTTTCTCTCCTACCGCAGCAGGAGAGAGAGAGAGAGGATGCTTCTAATGAAATCGCATCCTCTCTCGAGTGAATTGTCCGTCCGTCCGATGATGCGGAGGAAGAGAAAACACCTCTCTCCTCCTGCGCATCAATAACAAAGGGATGGTGAGGGACGGTCGCAGAGTGCGATGTGTAAGTGGCTGATCGCATTTTAAGGAGTCTGGGGATGTGCTATCGAAAGTTAACGAAAGAAAAATAATTAATTTGTTGTTTTAAATTTTGTTTTTGTTAGGTCTTTGATACTAGTTTCTCGTGAAACTATATTTAAGCTTTAGAAAAAAAAAATTGAATTTATTTGCTTACTTGAATCGGTTATTTGAGAAGTCTTAAGATATTTGAGAAAATTGTTAAGAATGTCTAGTAATTTGAGAAGTATAATTTCTAATTGAGTTTTCAGTAATAATCTGAGGAATAAGTACAATGTACGCAAGTATGCTTTAAGAGTGTTCCTTAGTTTCTTTTCCAACCCATACTTACTGAAACATTTTTCAACACACAATGACTGTAGCGATGTGTGCTAATGGGAGTAGAAACCAGGGACTCCTATCTCCGTAGACAGATACTCTACCGCTAGGCAAAAGTAATCACTAGTGCCTAGGTGTTGTATCTGTCTTTTGTACACGAGACCACCACATGACTGCCAATATATTATATCATCACTCATTAAATTAATTCTGACAACAAAACCGGAAAGAATTTTACTATAATCTAAAGGAAAATTAAATTTGGAATTGGAAAATAAAATTTAAATATTTTTTTTTCAAACACGAGAAGCTACTAAGAAGAGAAAACAAATCATGAGATCTTTTTTTATTTGTCACTGATAAAAAGTTTCACTTTATTATCCCTTTACATTCCATTTATTAACTTGCATTAATGTTGTTAGATATGGTACAACATTTCAATAGTTTTGAAACAATATTTGGCTAGGTGTTGTGATTTAGAGCATATTTCATTTAGGCAAAAGGAGATTAACGTCACTTTTATACTATAAAGCCTGGAATGTCCCGATTACTTTTGAACAAAAAGGATGTTTTAATTTCCTAGGAGGACGCATTCTCTTTTACATCTCGAATATATTTATCGTGATGGTTCAATTAGTACGGACTTCAATTAGAAAGGACACCTCATTTAAAAACACAGTGCATTCGAAAATAAGCCTTGATACAATAGCTCTTTCGAAGGCGCATTCAATGTTATGAATCAATTATTCGAAATTATAATAAATTTTCCAAAAAATTAACTCCCCATCTTGTTTAAAATAAGTGAAACAACGACTGTTCTCCTCGAAGGCAAAATATTATTTTATAGCATATGCTGTTTTATCCCACCCAAACTATTTTAATACGTTTTTTAATCTAATCCATGAACTTTAGTAGGAATCTATGAATTATCACTCCCCCCTCCCTTGACAGTTCATACATTTCTGTCTAAACTAGGGTTGTGAAACATCGCACAACTTTCAATTACACTATAATACTGACGTGGATTTGTGTCAATTACCGTTCCTATATTTTCATCATTCATTTAGAAGAAATGGCCAGTTTAGCAATATTTTTTTGCCTTTAATTCTATGGGACTTAAAAAAAAAAAAAAATGCTGATTTTGGCGATATTCTTTTCGATAATACTTATATCATCCTTTATTATAAGCGAAACTGAGGGGAGAAGAAAAAACTATCACTGATGAGATATGCTCAAGGAAAGAGAGCTCTGTTTTAAAAGCATCCGTTTTTCAACTTTTTACTCCATTAAAACATTTTTACGGGAATTTCAGAGGTTTGTAGGTTTAGAATACATTAAGAGGCATTATCGCATCGATTTTTTTCAAAATCGTTAAAGCCGTTTTTTTAGCAATCATTGAAAAACATGATTTTTTCAACAGGAGCTACCTTATGCACAAGCGCTATTTCGGCGAGGGACCAACCACTAACCCCTGTACCAAATTTGAACATCGTAAGTCAATTTGTTCGTGAGTTTTGCTTACCACAGACACACAGACAGACATTTTTTCTAGATCACATTTTTTTGAAATCAGGATGTTCCAAAACCTGAAGAAATGCAATATATATATATATATATATATATATATATATATATATATATATATATATATATATATATATATATATATATATATATATATATATATATATATATATATATATATATATATATATATATATATATATATATATATTTTGATCGAATTATATACTTTTATTATCTATGTATACATATGGGTAATTGATAGTAAAAATTAAAAAACGAAACACTAATGTGTTAAATTTCATAAAATAATCATTTATTTTAAGTAAACTACTGGATAAACACTATAAAACTTATTCCATCAGTATATAGGCAATTAATTCCAAATAATTATACTACAATCTCCAAAAAGTCTAATTCATCTATACCATAGACATCTTAAAAGATGTTACTTTCTTGTAAAATACGCAATCCCCATTTGATTCCATGTATTTAAGTTCGCCTTTGAAGCTTTTCCCTCGCTTATGCCTTTTTAACTTTCAAAGCGACTGCACAATGCTATCTATAAAATTTAAATTATTCTCATTTTAGTTTATTTTAAAATACTTTCTTGTTTTGGTTGAAATATTCATATTACGTGATACATGATTTGAGTCAGTTTAAAAAAGAACCTCGTGTCAAGATTTTATCTTTCAGAAGAATGGTTGCACAAGTATTCCGGCCAAAAGGAGGAGGGATTCTGTGTTCTCGTTATTCTAACCATTTGTCTTGAGAAAAGAATCAGTTGTTTCTGCAGATGTAAGAATAAAAAATAATACTCTAATCTAAATGGTAGGATTTAACCTTTTCTATTTAATTTTTAAGAAATCAAAATTTGAATGCAACTTTTGATTCTTCAATATATGCAGTCAACAATTTATTTCAATTACAGCTCAATACTCTGCAGATTTTAGCTAGTTCGAATTGAAATATGAATGTATGAGGATTGCCAAGATTTATAGAAGTTCAAAATATTTTGCATCATCCCAAAGTCCCAATTCTATTTAATTTTTAAGAAATCAAAATTTGAATGGCACTTTTGATTCTTCAAAATATATTTAGTATGTTCATAGGCACTTTACAAGATTTAAAAGAATATCAGAAATTTAGACTCCGATATGCAGTCAACAATTTATTTCAATTACAGCTCAATACTCTGCAGATTTTAGCTAGTTCGAATTGAAATATGAATGTATGAGGATTGCCAAGATTTATAGAAGTTCAAAATATTTTGCATCATCCCAAAGTCCCAATTCTATTTAATTTTTAAGAAATCAAAATTTGAATGGCACTTTTGATTCTTCAAAATATATTTAGTATGCTCATAGGCGCTTTACAAGATTTAAAAGAATATCAGAAATTTAGACTCCGATATGCAGTCAACAATTTATTTCAATTACAGCTCAATACGCTGCAGATTTTAGCAAGTTCGAATTGAAATATGAATGTCTGAGGATTGCCAAGATTTATAGAAGTTCCAAATATTCTGCATCATCCCAAAGTTAATTGCTAAATCTGGTGCTTTTGTAATTAATTTAGGTATGATATAAAATACTTTCCTAAGTAATAAGATGTAGAGGACGAATTAGAAGATATATTTAGATTTACTTTATTAAATGAATTTGGCAAATAAGTAGAATTCAATATATATTTTGATATTGAGTTAACATCTTTTGATTATATTTCCTCTTTTAGAATGAAAATGAGCTTACTCTAATTTGACAAAGTTTTCAAAAGAGCATAAAAAAAACCCTTCGAAAGTGCTAATTTAGCAATAGACTGCGCTTTTTTGTATCACTTATTTATCGCAAATCTTCTTCTTAACCAATATAGCCTAGAGCCGGCCAAGGCCCTTCCAACAAGTTTTTGCCATCTTGGTCTGTTGGCTCTCCAGTTTGTGATTCCAACTGTCTTTAGGTCCTTCTCGACGCTATCCAGCCACCTAGTAGAAGGGTGACCTCTTTTTCAAATTCCGTCTGGTTTAGAGAATGTTACCTTTTTTGTCGGATTATTATCTTCAGATCTAGAAATGTGTCACAGCCACCAAATGCAGTCGGCTTTAATAACATGAACTATGTCTGGTTGATTAAATTTTCTATAGATCTCGTGGTTGTATGCGCCATTTATTATTTTCATAGATTGCTCCAAAGATATCGCAAATCTAGCTCAATAATCCAGTTGAAGCTTTTACTAACTGATGGGTCTTCTCTTTTTAAATCTACTAAAAAGTTGTATGAGACTAAAAGTGGAGTTAGCACAATTTCCCTTAAAGCCATTTTTACTTATTCCTTCAACAATATGTTCGGCTTAAGTATTCAGCCGTATTTTCGTCGAGTTTTTTTTTTTTTTTTTTTTTTTTTTTTTTGGAATTGCATTTTAAAAACTACAAAAACACGCGTCTTAAAACCCAAACAAAATGCACCGAAACGAATTGTGTTCTGTAAACATACGTGAGATAGATTCAAATGCTTGACATACTGTACTCAAAAATGCATTTCTGCAGCTGAGACAGCATTCCATTTCCGTTTAAGCGAGCATAAAATTAATTTCGGACAAATGGAGATTTAATTTCCGATCTCCTCCCCCAGAATCGGTCTTTTTGGCAAAGAAGACACAAAGCGGAACAAACCCGCTTAGCAATTAAGAGCGGTTGCTAATTACCCAAAACAACTCATTACGCCTTTGACTTTATTATAATCTTTTTTTCATTAGCCCCCCCCCCCCTCCAAAGATCTGTTTAAGATACGCCTAAAAATAGGTCGAAACTCTCCGAATTATTCCAGATAGGCGATACCAGATGGTTCATCCTTCTCTCAAAGGCAATTTCGCTGTTGTTATTATTAGTGGAATTTTTTTTTTTTCTCTATAAAAGTTGCGTGCCCATCTATCACGTGGGGATCAACACTGGGGTGATGCGATTTTAATAACGGTATTTGCATGCAGCCAAGCTGCTACGCCTCGTTCATTTCTCCCTTTCTCTTGTTTGGGGAGGGGGAGGCATGCATAAATAATTCGACTCATAAGCAACAAGATGCGTCGGATGTTTTCACACTGAATGTTAGGACAATGTGGTCTTTGCTTTCTGTGGGTAGGGCGAAATGTCACTTTTTCGATTGCTCGGAGGACAAGTGGCGTGACTTCTGAAGGCTCTTGAATTTCATTTTCCATTTGCTTTTTTAGAATTTCCTTAGGTTGAAATACTTTAGATAATCCAACTTTGATTTTTAACCCTCACATCTTATAGGTGAGGAATACAAGGCCGTGATAAGCACAGATATGATAACAGCGAGTTTTCTCTTTAGGTCAAAGCTAATTATTATTATCAGGTAATTCCTTGTAATTTATTCTATATAAAAGTGAAGTTTAATGGTCATACCCCAGTAGCAAAAAAGCTGCCATCAATATATTTTGGTCAATCTCGAAGTGAAATGTTACAAATTGGGCGTTGGACGCCGATATTGGAGAATCTCGTCCAATGCTGGGTAAAATATACTTGAAGTTTTGAAATGTTGATGCACAATTTTAAAATCGAAATATTTTATTTATAAGAAGAGGGAAAATATGTCTTGCAAGATTTTTGGCATGTTTATTTAAAATAATAACTCGTGTATTTTAAAACGTTACTCGAGTTTCGACCAAAAATTTTCAATCTTCCAAAGCCTCTGTTTCTGGCAGTATCCAATACTGCCGAGCTACCTGGGTATCTTCATCATAGGAAATATTAAAAAAGACAACAAGTTTGCATTAACTACATGAAATCGTTAAACTATGAAACGTCATTTTTCATTTTAAGCTCAGTTGTAGATACATTTTGTGCGCTTAGCCTAAAGTGAACCTGTAAAACATGCCCCTCGTGAGTCTAGACATAAATAAAACATAACTGGTCACCGCATAAGTTTTGTTGTCAAGAGAAATTGCAACAAAAGCATATGGTTTACAATGCCTTGAACTGAATATGTTCTACAGGGCTTACAAAGTTATATTTTATTTGTATGAAAACTGCATCTAAACTTATGTCATCCGAGTAAATCTTCCTCTTGACTTTCTTAGCTTTTTAGACAGTATGTGTGCACAACTGAGTTCCTTAACTCAGAAAAGAGTCAACACTTTTATTTATTTATGACTTTTCTGCATTCAGTTCAGTGTTTTTGGAGCAATGTCAAAACATTACAACATCCTTACAAAATCGATTGATTGTCGCTGTACACATTAGAGATATGTGCTCAAAGGAAGCCATATTATTGTTATATGTATTCAATGCGGGATTAAAACTGCTCAATATTTTACTTAAAATAAATAATAGTTTAAAAAATTAAAAAACACGCTTTAATAGAAAAGTGAATTAAAAAGTAGAAAATACACAATAATTTAAAAAACTAAAAACACGCTTTAATAGAAAAGTGAACTAAAAAGTAGAAAATAATTTTAAATAAGTTTGAAATAAGAATAGAGTGATTAACAAGAAATATTTATTTCATCGTAAAAAAGCGTGGAGAGCTTGATGTCAATTGTAAATATTTAATGACAGATATTGGTAAAAGTAGAGCCATTATGAAAATATTTTAAAAAAGCACCCCACGCTTTTACGATAAAATAAATATTTCGTGCTTATCACTCTATTCTTATTTCAAACTTATTTAAAATTATTTTCTACTTTTTAGTTCACTTTTCTATTAAAGCGTGTTTTTAGTTTTTTAAATTATTGTGTATTTTCTACTTTTTAATTCAGTTTTCTATTAAAGCGTGCTTTTTAGTTATTTAAACTATTAATTATTTTTGTTGTAAACTATAATTTTTTTTCCACATTTACATGGAAAACTGTGGTATTTCTAGAGCTAATCTTTGCAATCCAGAGTTCCGACCAGATGAAAGGAACGCTTTAATATTAGATCAAAACCAATAGGTGACTCGTCCATCATTATCATACGATAAATCTGAATAACTTTTTGCTGATAGTATAACCGTAGTGTCCACGACAGATCTTTCAAATGTCTGCCTTATCAACTGTCGATGGTAGGTTCTGTGACTGCTGGGATTGTAACGGGAAACGGGATACCAGGGTTCGATTCCGGAGAAGGTTGGTTGGTTGGTTGGTTGGAGTTTAAAGGCACAAAGGCAGCACTAGCTAATCCTTGCGATAATGCGAAAAACTTATTGAATTATTGTATTGTCATCGGTCCTTGATAACTGTGCAAAATTTTAAAATAATCCAAAGTTTTGAAGTTGTCGAAAATCGAGTTCAAAGATTCCATTACGTAGATACATACGAAGCTAATAAAAGCGTGTTAAAAACACAGCTTTTAGGGAAGTCGGCTGCCTTTTCCTGCTCTATAAACTTAATGTTACAATTTCCCTATCACAGTATCTACTCAAGTATATTTATAAAAAAAATACAAAATTTCTAAACACACCAATACATTCTAGTTTAATAATACTTAAAAAAAATTAAATTCAAAAATAAAGTAAACGGGATCGCACATTCACTCTATTTTAACAGAGGGAGTGTTTCGCGTTAACGAGCGAATGCTATTAAAACTCAAAATCACTAAAAGGACAACACTATACTAGAGGACAGTATGAAGTGAGCTCACTGAGTACACTGTAGGAACCGGTTCCCTTATGGCTGTAAAGCATTGAGTGAGCTCAAATCAGGGTGTCTTCTAGTATAGAAACAAATACAAAGAAAATATTTACCATTACATCAAAGGACAACACTATACTAAACTTCAACTTAACTAGACATCACTTAGACGGTAGATCTTCACAGTGCTCATAGGTATTTAATCCATTTTGGCGGCGTGAAAGCATAATGTTCGCCAAACCACAACCCTGTAGAGAACAAAAGGCTATAAGGTTTGGCGAGAATTATGTCTTCACTCCGCCAAAATGGATTAAATACCTATGAACACTGTGACGATCTATCGTCTAACTGATGTCTAGTTAAGTTGAAGTTTAGTATAGAGGACAGTATGAAGTGAGCTCACTGAGTACACTGTACACTGCAAAAAAAATCCCGTCAAATTTACGGTTTTAAACTGGCAGCTGGGTCGCCAGTTTAAAACCGTAAAAAATACGGAAACATTCCGTATTAAATACGGTTTTTGACTGATTGCAACGGTTTTTTCCCGTAAAATGAACGGAAACTTTCAGTAATAATTACGGTCATTCCGTACAAAATACAGTTTTCTCCCGTAAAATAAACGGAAACTTTTCATATTAAAAACGGTTATTGACTGGTTACTAACATTGATCCCCCGTAAAATAAACATAAACTTTCCGTATTAAATACGGTAATTTCATACAAAATAATTTACTCCCGTAAAATAAATTAAAATTTCCTGTATTAAGTACGTTGATTCCATACAAAATGCAATTTCCACCTGTAAAATAAACAGAATTTCTGTGTTGAATAAGGTCAATTCCATATAAAATACAATTTCCCCCGTAAAGTACACGGAAACTTTCTGCAATAAATTTCATATAAAATACACAGAAATTTTTCTGTATAAGAAACAGTTTACCCCTATAAGCGAAGTTTTTCTCTATTTTACACAAAAACTTGCAGTGACAAAAAAGGTTTACAAATGTAAGTGAACGGTTTGCTTTTGCAAAATATTAAGAAACAATTGTAGATGGAAAAGCTTCTGCCACAAAATATATGATTAATTTTAGTATTAAACACAGTTTACAATATCAAGAAGGCATTTGTGTTCTGCTAAAGGTTTTGTTAGTAATAATGACCATATTCAATGGATGAAAATCATAAAAATTAAAGTACAATTCTGTATCACAGCAAAATATTCTATGTCCCATTATAAATTAAAACAAAAAAAAAAAATTCCGAAGCAATAAGGTAATCCTTCAACATAAATAGAAAGGTAAAAAATATATCACAAAATGAGCATGTAACACAAAATAATTTATTAATAGCTATCAGTCTTTTCTTATATCAAACTATAATAATAAATTTATTTGGTTATCTATACTATGATTACCTAGACTTTCAATTTGATTAAAACATTAAAAAAATGCAATAATTTACTAACTTTCAAAATATTTTTTAACGCGACAGGATTTAAATGTATTTTATGACACTGTGTATATATATAAGTATTAAGTAAAACAAATTAAATTTGATAAAAATATAATTTTATTTCAATGCACATAATAAAAGTATACATAATTATAAAATTTCAATACACACGAATGAAAAGTGGTTCAGATTACTTTATTTAATAAACAAAATATTATTGAAACACATCTAATAATTATTAAACATATTTAATAAATTTTCAAAATTGACAGTATAAAAGTATACATAATTATAAAATTTCAATACACACGAATGAAAAGTGGTTCAGATTACTTTATTTAATAAACAAAATATTAAAAAATTTCTAGGAATAATTAATCATATCAATCAATACAAGCTGCAGCAACTTTTAAGGCCATATGAAAATCATTATTAATTTTTCAGTTTAGAAAAATATGCAAAATATACGAAAAGGAAAAATTTAGATTGCGGAATGTACAAATTATTGAACACATCTAATAAATTTTCAAAATTGACCAATGCAAGTTATATCTGAATAATTATGACTCTACAAAATCACCATCTTATAAAATGTCCAAATTACCACAGTAAACATACTTAAAAATTTTTTAAAGGCTAATAATTCAATGTATTCACATAAGAAAATTAAGTTAAAATTGAAAGATGACCACCCCTACATTTTGCAATGAACTCGCCTGGATGACGTGGAAGGCACGTGATCAGGTGGAAGTGGTATTTAACTGCTGCTGGAGAGTCTGAAGAATCATTCTTTCACTTACTTCTGTGTGTGGGAGCAAGTTGCCTGTTGTTGTTGTTGCTAATCCTCACTGTCTGACGGAGTCAGACAAGATCTACGAGTTCGTTGACTAAAAGGAAGTCGAAGACTAGGAGAGGATTGCTAAAGATGTGACGGTTCAACCTGGCATGCGCACCTCTTCTGCACATCTTCACCTTGATTGGTCAGCCACAACATCGGCGAGAGCGCATGTCCAAGCGGCCTGGTAAATAAAAGCAGCTAGTTAAGGTCTTCGGGGCTGCTTGCTGGGTTTTTTTAGTTTTATGTTTAGGCTCAGTTAGCCTGTAGGATACACCGAGTTGGTGTTTAGGTTACCGCTGGTCGGTGGACCTGACGTAAAGTGTACCGGAAAAGCTGTCACCGCCTTGGAATCGCTGCCGCAACCAGCCCTGGTAAGCGTAAGAAGTTCACTACTTCCCCCTCGGTGTGGCGGCCCGTTGCTTATGCTTGCAGTGTAAACAATAAACCCAATGCAATCTTTGAACTCACCTCTGTTCTTTCTTGGTGACCAGAGTGCGTGACAAAGAGATCCTCCTTAGAGAGTCCAATGCAATCCAAGAGGTGCTCAGGAGAGGTCTGATGATTTTGGCACTTGGTGCAGGTGGCAAAGGTTTTCGTGCCCTCGTTGAAAGTTAGGCACTTGATGTGACCGCTAGCAAGCCTTGATAGAACAGTCCGGGTATGTCTGTCACACGGGAGGTCAAGGGACAAACCCGGTTTCGAGCCCTTGTACCAATTATGGGTTGGGGTGTTTTCCACTCCTCCGAGATCTTTGATTTTTCCAGAGAGTACAATTCCAAAAAAGTAAGTGTGGAAGAGGGAGATGTTGAAATCCTGCAATTCTGCCGGTGGTGGCAGGTGGTAGGCCGGTGGTGGCGGTATTATGCTTTGGGGGACGTTCTCTTGGGCGTCTCTGGGACCCGTGGTTGTGGTAGAGCAGGTATCGGAACATCATTGCGGTGACTGAGCCTTTGTCTGGATTCATACCCAGAAGCACCTGTGATACAGATCAAAATAAAGTTTTTAATATAAATCCTTTATATGCATTGGTAACTTTTATGTGCAATTACAACCAGTGTTTAAGCTTTTTAAATGCCACTAACATAGCTCTGTAACAATACTAATGTCATAATTAGCATTCACAAAAGCAAAACTATTTTTAAAACAAACCTCAAATAGTAAATGAAATAAACACTTGTATGTAAATGATAGCAGATTATCAAAACTACTATTACCGGGTGGCCACAAAATTTACGAAAAAAAGTTCACTGATTTCCATGATGGATTTCTGAAAATATTCCCCGATTTTATGGCAAACTTTTTATCCAATTTCCCCAACTTATCCAGAAGTGTAGACATCCTGATCAAATAGAACATGTTAGCTAAAGAGATAACGTGCCAATTTTTTAAAAATAGTTTTGGCGGTAATGAAAAGTTCAAATTATTCCGAAACATTACATTTTCAACGATTACCGCCACAATTCTCTGGGTAAATGGCGCCAAAATGTGGATGATCAGGAAAACGTGTCTTCAGAACAAAGAAAATTTCCCTGATTTCTGTGAAATTTAAAAAAAATCCCTGATTTTTTTCCAGAATGAGATAGTTCCCTGACATTTTCCCGATTTCCAAGTTTTCCTGGTTCTGTGGCCACTCTATATTAGTGTTATTTAAGTACAGCACCTCTAACAAAGGTGAAACAAGCAAGTTCTTATAAAACTTAGCTTACCACTGAACGTTGCAAGAAATAAAAATGTTTAATTCTAATTATAATACACTAAGTAAATTTATTCTAAAAGCACTAAAATTTATTCCAACAGTATTCTCACTTCAAATAAATAGAGTTGTATTTGTCCCTAAATCCTATCTAAAATAAAAGAATCTCGATAGTTTACCTGAAAAGTGCAGAGAACTTTTAAAGTCTAAGGAGTTGTTAGGAGCCAGCGATAAAACTGCTGTACAGCAAGGCATTCAGCACAACTGGTAGTTTCTTTTTGAAAAATTCCAATAAACTGTACAAAATATGAAAAATATTGTAAAATTTGTCATCCTTATGTACATATATTTACACTCGTGAAAAGAGTCAAATGAACTAGCTAGCATGAAATCATCTTTTAAAAACCTTATTTTGAAATATGGATCTGCACATCAATTGGGTAGTCTAGGGATGGGATAAATGGATTAATTTCCTTCAAAAATAAAATTTAAGTTTATCTCCTTAAAATAAAGACTCAATATTTCACACAACACTATTTCTTATTATATCATTAGGTTCATGGCATTTAATGTTATAAGCGATAAAACGATAATTTGCAGAAGGAATGGATTAGAAATTCTCAATTACTACTATCCGTTAACGCTAAAAAAAAGAAATTTATTGAAAGAAAATCTTTTTTCTTTGCTCACAAACGTAGGTTCATTTTTTAGCTACGTTTTTAAAGAATTTTACATTAATTCAACTAACACATTTCATAAAATGAAGAGGTCTTTTAACCCCTGCATTGAAAGGCTATATCATCACACCAATGCTATAGTACTTGAAAACAGCAACATTTTAAAAATCTGTTTTGCAATTAATTCAATCCCAAAGATCACCAGCCCTTCCCTTACTTTTGCCAGTGACCAAGTACGATAACATTTATGACAGATGATCTTGTCTTGACAAATAAGCTATCTAATCTTGAGGAACATGATTTTCTTCAGTCAAAGGCGGTAGGTGCCATGTAAGAGACTGAAAATGTTCCCAAGTGATTTCTAAGGCAATCCCAGCAGACTTTGATTTGAAACAATCGCAATGAAACTGCAGTGTCGTTTGACTGAAACTTCACACAATGGAACAGATGTAGTGGGGCATTTGGCGATAAAAAAAATCAAAAACATGGTAACTGAATAAGTTAAAACATAAACAATAATAAAATCAAATTAAAATTTAAGTAATAAAATTAAAGTATGCTAACTTAAAATAAAAACCCATTGTTACAAACTGCATTTTTCCTGAAAAAAACAAAACAAATAAAGTATAAAATATAACTTAAAATAAAACTCTTTGACAAAAACTACAATTACCCAGAAGAAAAAAATAACAAATAAAATCGCCCCCAAAAAATGTCCTAAACTACATCTGTAGTAAGTAATTTTTAAATAAAATTTTAATTCTCAGATATCAAATCTGATCTTCCGAAGTTTCATTTGCAAAATTTGTGCCAAAACATTCAAAAGTTATTACAAAACTAAAGAGCACATTTCTAAATGATAGCCAATGCAGTTAATTAAACTTCATTTAGTTTTACAACTCTTACAAACTCGTGAAATATTACGTACAATATTCTATATCACACGCATATGTTTCAGAAAAACAATAGAACAACATCGCTGTTTTTGCTTACATTCAATAAAATAAACATTTTCTGATTCTGATGTAATTTTATGTACATACATGAATTTCATAGCAATGAACAAATTAATTGATAAATGATTATGATGAATGATTGATATGAATGCTTAATTGATCATTATAATGAAAAGAAACTTACCAAAGAAGCCACTTTCTTTCAAAACAAACATGCTCGGCGTCGTTTTCGAAGGAAGGCGTAACGCGCATGCGCAGAGAGCGATTCTTGGTGAATGACGGTTATTAACTGTAACCTTGCCTACGAAAACTGCTTTAAACCGTAAATTCAGGTTTACGGATTTAAACCGTTGATAATATTGGGAATTTCCGTATAAGTGACGGTTTTTTTTTACAGTGTAGGAACCGGTTCCCTTATGACTGTAAAGCATTGAGTGAGCTCAAATCAGGGTGTCTTCTAGTATAGAAACAAATACAAAGAAAATATTTACCATTACATCAAAGGACAACACTATACTATACTAAACTTCAACTTAACTAGACATCACTTAGACGGTAGATCGTCACAGTGCTCATAGGTATTTAATCCATTTTGGCGGCGTGAAAGCATAATGTTCGCCAATCCACAACCCTGTAGAGAACAAAAGGCTATAAGGTTTGGCGAGAATTATGTCTTCACTCCGCCAAAATGGATTAAATACCTATGAGCATTGTGACGATCTATCGTCTAACTGATGTCTAGTTAAGTTGAAGTTTAGTATAGAGGACAGTATGAAGTGAGCTCACTGAGTACACTGTAGGAACCGGTTCCCTTATGACTGTAAAGCATTGAGTGAGCTTAAATCAGGGTGTCTTCTAGTATAGAAACAAATACAAAGAAAATATTTACCATTACATCAAAGGACAACACTATACTATACTAAACTTCAACTTAACTAGACATCACTTAGACGGTAGATCGTCACAGTGCTCATAGGTATTTAATCCATTTTGGCGGCGTGAAAGCATAATGTTCGCCAAACCACAACCCTGTAGAGAACAAAAGGCTATAAGGTTTGGCGAGAATTATGTCTTCACTCCGCCAAAATGGATTAAATACCTATGAGCATTGTGACGATCTATCGTCTAACTGATGTCTAGTTAAGTTGAAGTTTAGTATAGAGGACAGTATGAAGTGAGCTCACTGAGTACACTGTAGGAACCGGTTCCCTTATGACTGTAAAGCATTGAGTGAGCTCAAATCAGGGTGTCTTCTAGTATAGAAACAAATACAAAGAAAATATTTACCATTACAGTGGTTATTTCTGACAAATGGTTTTACATTTTGGAAGCAATAATTAGGCCTAAAAACAAGTTTTTTATAAGTCACTTAAAGATTGACGATTACCCTTAAAATAATACAATTCGCAATGTTAAGTATCGTTTTTCTTTCTTCTTACGTTTAAGCATCCATTTTGGGTATTCACGCCATATTTTTAAGTTGGCCAGTTCACGATGCAAAGTATATTAGAACCTCACTCATATTAATGTACTCATGTTTAAAGCCCAAGGTTTTAAAAGGAATCACCGCTTCTCCAGCTTCATTTAGATAATGAATTTTTTTATGTACATTTATATTTGACTCAAAATCGTGGTTCCAAGTTTTGGATAAAAAAAATATATTATTGTTACATTTATTTTAAACATTTAAATTTTCATTGAAATAAAAGCAAAAAGAACCAGCAAAACTGTTGCAATATGAAGCAAAAATGTCGAAAGTAACTGCTCTTGATGTTTTCGGCTGGTCACACGTTTTAGCTGGCCAATGCAATGATCTGACCATGTCTTCCTTCTCTTCCAGACGGTGTAAACGCAATGGGAGAGACGAAACGCCAGCGGACATCCTACACACGCTACCAAACCCTGGAGCTGGAGAAAGAGTTCCACTTCAATCGGTACCTGACCCGGAGGCGAAGAATAGAGATCGCGCACGCACTCTGTCTCTCGGAGAGACAGATCAAGATCTGGTTCCAGAACAGGAGGATGAAGTGGAAGAAGGAACACAAACTGGCTTCCACCATGCCACCGCAGATCCCACAGATGGTGGCTGATCACCACCACCCACATCACCACCCGCATCACCACCATGCTCACCACCTGCACGGTGAGTTCAGACTCTGATCGAACGTCATCGGTTGATGCTATGAGAACATTCTTGTGGTCCATCAGGACTCTTCTTTTAAGAACGGTGACCTTTATGTGGTCCATGAGGACTCTTCTTTTAAGAACGGTGACCTTAATGTGGTCCATGAGGACTCTTCTTTTAAGAGTGGGGATCTTTGTGTTTCATCCTCCATCTGTACTCATAAGACTGTGATATACTAAAAAAAGGAAATGTTAGTTGCTGGACTTGATTCACACTGAGGCGTTAGCGGGAGTCGAAGCGTGCACAAAATTAGAGATCGGAGCTTATTACATGCATTGTTCATGGCGGCTTTAATTGAGAACGCCAATGGTTTGGATTCACACAAGAAAGCCTTTGCTTCAAGTGTCGCGTCAGCGAATTCGAGTCATACGTGGACCTTGATATACTTTCGAACTTTAGAGAACTCAAGATGTCTCGCCGAAAAATCTATTTTTCGAATGGTTGGAAACTGCTGCTGCTTACTGTTATTGTTTTTGCTATTGATGGCACTTTCCATGTGTTGGAATATCGCTGATGGTAAACCAGATGTTTGAGGGAATTAGAATTGAAGCTTTCTTTGGTACGTTTCATGCTCTCGTCTTTCAGTGTGAATCCAGGTTGACATCAGCACCTAAAACTCAAATTTATGTAATATTTCAAAGAGTAATTAAAACATCAGTCATGTTGTCGACCATTTCGGTATAAATGCAGAATTCGTCGTGTTTTGGGGATCTCAATTTTTTTTTAAATTAAAATTCTTGTTTTCATATTTTAAATAGTTGAATAGTGATCTTAAAAAAACTACACAGTTCCTTTTGCCTCGTAACTACTTATTATTTTAATTTGTTGAATATCATCTAAAATATAAGTTTAAAGGTTTAAAAATAACATGCAACGGAAATAACGGCTTTGCCACTTCAAAGTTTTACAATACATTTATCTAACTTCATATCAATACTACACATTCACATAAGATAAATTTGATGAAGAATACTATAAAATTGTTTAGTTTCTGATTAAACTTATTTTGTGAGTTCAATAACATGATTTCAAAAGTGAAAAATATCCTATCCGTTTCCATTTTTTAAAAAAATGACTACTGATCAATTTATTTGTTTATATATTTTTTTCAAGACAATAAGTTAAAAATAAGCCTAAACGTTAAATTTAAAATTAATCCACTTTGTTGACACATCAAAGATTACGATTTTAACTTCAGTTTTTTCCCAAATTCAATTTAACAATAATCTCTCGGCTTCTTAAGACCCGTAAAGAGTCTTTGCATATCAAAAATATTAACTACTTCCATGAATTGATTACAGTGAATTTTAAATATTTGGAATTTCGAGTTCTGAAAGAAGAAAGCCGATTCCATTTTCATATTAAACTTATATTTTTTTCAGTTATTATTTAGTCTAATAACACTTTTATTTAGTTTTATTTTTGTTTATAACGAAAGAAGTTCCTAATTTTGCCCAATTTTACAACAATTTTTTCTTTCTTTTTTTAGTGTGTTAAAGAAACGAGCGAGGAGATGGGAGTTTCAGTTGCTTTTAGTTGAGGCACAAGGAACAAAAAGTGTCTTTCATTTGGTCGAAGATCCCTTCACCTTACATTCGATATTTAAGAACACGGAAACATATTTTGTCTCAGGGTGATTCCTAAAAGACTTCAAAGCAGCGTGGGAATCTGTATTTTAAACCTCTTATTTATTCAATACAAGAGCTTTTAAAGTCCGAACATTTCAAAAAAAATTAACGAAATGCAAGTATTTAATGATTTGAAAGTTTTAGGGGAAAAAAATATACTTCATTCAACAGTGTGAAATAATTGACTTACTTCAAAGTAGCTAGTGTATTAATTGCATTAGAAATTATAAGCTAACTGATAAAACGACATCATGTTCCAATATAAATTTGGGCATACATATAAGAAATCTTTGAACTAAATCACATTAATAGAATCCCTTAAATAACTTTTTGACATTTTGCCCTATATATAAGTACAGAACAAATTCGCAGCATTAAAAACAAATTTATCGTACAACTTTTTGTATATGAAGATAGATTATTATCAAATAAAGAATATCTCATCACTTTACTGTTCGAAATATAAATTTTGCACTCAAAAATCTAATTTCAATAATAAAACTTTTACAATTTTAAAGGCTCTTGTATTTCTCTTGTTGTCAACAATCTGATGTTATCTGTGCAATAGTCGTAGTCCTGAAATGTGAAACATCGTGCTGTTTTTAAAGATGTGAATAAGAATTTATGTTGAATATCTCCAAGTTACTATTGCTGTACTGCAAAACAGAGTCGATGGATTGGACTAAGGTGACTCGTTTTATCAATACAACTGGCTGAACCCTCGAACTGAAAGATGGCCAGTTCGATTCCTGTTCTGCTTCGAATTGTGTGAACTACTTGTACAAATCAAACGCTGATGTATAAATGTATTCCTATTTGTGTAGACGACTGGGTAGCAGTGCATCAAGAAGTGACTGGTTTAAGCCAGTTTCAATGTAATGATCTCGTTGCAAGATGTCCTATTCTTTCATATAGCAATTCATAGTCCTGGTTTGTTCTCAGTGGGGAGCAACTAGAGTGGCTGCTAAGAGTGCAGTTGGCTCAAAGAATGCAAAATTATCGCAAATACTATTTAGCGTGTGTCTTACATTCACTCCTTTCAAGGTTTCACTTTTATATCATTCAGAAAATAAGAGTTGTGGGAGTTCATTGGAAGCAATTTCATAATTGAAATTTTCTTTAAGAGATTCAAGCCCGGTAAAAAAAAAAAAAAAATCTTATAGTGTCAGGTTTAATTACCCACGCTGTAGGGTTCCATTAAGCTAACTACCACAAATACACCAAAACCACCGATTACGGGTCCATACCGAAGCGTTTATATTAAGACCAAAGATAGAAAACTTGTATTGAGAAAAACGGATAAATGACCACATCACGTTATCAATCATTTCGAAATATTAAACAAATTTCGGAAATTTTCAATTTATTAGTTTTGATTCGCAATCTAATATTCAATAAACAAATATCACAAAAAAAGTTTACTAATCTAAATAAAAACTACTAAAGTGATAAAAATTCCTCTAAGTTAAGCCCCCAAAAAGCAGTGAAATCAGAAATGGGCTCCGTCATATTCAATCCAACTCATTTTCAGCTCTTACGTTTCTTGTCGGCGACCACAATTTTCTTCTTCGTTGCATTTCAGACTCCTGAAATAAACCCAATAATTTGGAAGATAAAAACCAGTAATTATACAATTTCAGTATACCTGAAAACGTTCAACATTACGTCGCGAGGAAAAATAAGAGGCAAAATTACATATTGTTAAATATAAGTCAGAAGTAACTTATTGGGACCCAATTCTGATTTCCTTTTTTATAGCTGAAAATTTAACGTTGACTATTTCTGATTTTTTTTTTTTTTTTTTTTTTTTTTTTTTAAAAACCTTTTTGATTGAAAATTTGGTGAAGACTTTTAATATCATCATAGCGGGTATTTGTTCTATGCGGTGTTCTTATCGAAATGGTAAAAATATCAAAAATAGCATGATTTTTTTTTTCGCCAAATAAGGTGTGCATTTCCCTAGTTCACTCAATTTCAGACATTTAAAAATAATAATAACGTTAATTCCACTTGACTTCAAGTATAATCTTCCCTGACTATGAACTACACACTTTCCTTGAAGGAATTTCCCCCTTCCTTTATCTCAGAAACTCATCTGCTTCAAGTCGAAACTTATTCCAAAGGACACATACAACAAAGACATACATTTTGGTAAGACTTTTAATATCATCATAATGGGTGATATGAGCCCCCCTCCCCCCCCCCCCAAAAAAAAAAAATGCCTCCTGCACAAAATGTTCTGCAGCTACTCTTTACGTTCTCCAGCTGAGAATTATTTATATTTGTACAGCGTGTTGTATAAGCCAAAGTTGTAAAATTGTATGTACTGTGTGTGCGTCAGTAGTTTATTAGTGCACTGCTTTGGTTAAGTAACGGAGGGGGAAAGTCATGTGATTCTGTGACGTCATGATCGATTTCAATACAAAAGTATCAATTCACACTGTAAAAAAATTTAATGAATTATAGTCTAATTCAAAGAGTCACGTTATTTCACTTTTTATATATTCCTAAAAATATTTTTGGGAATACAAAAATGTGATGCTTAAATGCAATTATATTTTAATTATATGCAACTATAAAATAACGGTATAATATTCTTATTTTTTCGTAAGCAATGAAAGCAGCTTCTGTAGAAAAAATGGAAGCCAATTTGTTGAAACTAAGAATCGAACTAAAATATAAAAGTAAGTATAAAAAAGAAATTTATGATTTTATATTTTAAGAAAGTCTAATCACAATTTCCTTATAATATGATTTGAGTACACATTGAACTTAAGTTTTTTTCCCTTTTTTTTTTCTTTCCTTCCCCCCCCCCCCCTTAATTAAATATCAACAGACTTAAGCTAATTATTTCAATAGTAATGAGAAATGTATGAATAGATAGTATTCACAGTTTTTTTTTTTCTTTTCTTTTTTTTTCTTTCTTTCTTTCAATTTAATTTTAACGTGGCGTAAAAAATAAACATATCTCTGAAAGGTGTATTAAATATTGTTAAAGTGTTTCTTGTTATCACCCTAAAATTGTAAATACTTCTTTGGAATCAATATATTGTTGCACACCATTTAGTTACTCTTCATTATCAAATATTCACAAACTGTTGGAAAGCCTAAATTATATTTTTGGTATTTATGCTGTTGCAGTTGTATGAAGTTATTTGAGTACAAAATATTTAAGTTCCTTTTCAAGCTTAATGTTTAGTTTTCTATTAAAAAACACGTTACTGGTTAATTCATATAGGTATTTATTAAGTCTATTCATTTATTAAGTTTTGTCACATATTATTTG
Organism: Linyphia triangularis; assembly: GCA_963978545.1. NCBI lineage: Eukaryota > Metazoa > Arthropoda > Arachnida > Araneae > Linyphiidae > Linyphia > Linyphia triangularis. The sequence goes on from OZ021727.1 coordinate 95,044,530, forward strand.
CTTTTCAGAAGAAATATCTTAGACTAGATTGTTTTAACACCATAAAAGTTTACACTTGGTTTTGAATTTGACATTATTACATGTTCTATTTTCAAAGATTTTTCTTCCAAAAATATGGTATATATATATGTATTTGAGCTTTTCTGTGTAAATTCTAAACTTGTTAAACTGCATTCATTCATTTTGTTCACATTTTCACACAAATGGTCGTGTGCAATATTCAACACCGGTTATTTATCTTTTGTAAATATATGTTTACCAATCAGATTCTTTATTTTGTATTCATAATTTTTGTACAATTACCGGTGGAAAAACTCTTGAAAGAAATGTTTGAGTTGTTACAATATTGAGTTCATGAGTGATACACTTCTTAATAATAATTTTAAAACACTGAATACCATATAAACGCTTTTTCATGAAATAATTATGTACAAAAAAGACATTTTTGTCATTATTTTATGAAATACATCAAAATTTCCGAGCTTTTTGTCAGCATAAAATTGTTCATATGTTGTTGCACAGGTTAATAATTTTCCTGTCACTACTAGAAATATTAAATAGATAAGATGTGAAATAATGTGGATATTTTTATAAATTATAAGGAAAAGGTTTTTGTTTTAACTTTAAATTATGAGTGAAAATTGATAGTCGTTTTTGCTTTGGAAGCAATGCCAGAATTCGAAAGTAAACAAAGTTATTAATCTTTCAATTAAAGAATGATGTTTTAAAACCTTATTTTAAAGAAAGCAAATAATTCCTTTTATATTTAACTACAGTAATTATTTTAATCATATTTAAATTACATTAATTATAGCTCACTATAAATTGCATTTAAGAATATCAAAACAATAAATTAGGCGAAATTTTCGGCAAGGTTATTGTAAATTACTTTAGCTCAATTAATCAACAATTAATACATTCTAGTTATGAATCCAATAATTAATCTTTACATCAAAACTAATATGTATTGATTCAATGAATAATTTTTGTTTAATTTGCTATTATAACTGATGAAATAAATAAATTTCCAGAATCCAATTTTTCAATCTACGATAAAACTAAAAATTCGATAAAAAACTGTTAATACAAGGAACAAACATTAAAAGTTAATGTTTTTTAAATAATATTTGCAATATTCATTTATAGGAAAATTTATATTCAGTACATACCGAAAAAAAAAACTTTTCAAAATTGAGCTCTTTTAAGATAAGTCAAGCTTTTAGTACCAAACAATAAATTTACTACTAAAAGAGAGTCATTAAAAACAATTTCAATTATACTATTCAAATATAAATTGAAAAAAAAAAGTATTATCTATTGAAAAATTAATTCAAATAAACAAAAGTACCATCTATTGAAAAATTAATTGAAATAAACAAAAGCATCATCTAATGAAAAATTAATTCAAATAAACAAAAGCATCACCAATTGAAAAATTAATTCAAATAAACAAAAGCATCACCTATTGAAAAATTAATTCAAATAAACAAAAGTACCATCGATTGAAAAATTAATTCAAATAAACAAAAGCATCACCTATTGAAAAATTAATTCAAATAAACAAAAGCATCACCTATTGAAAAATTAATTCAAATAAACAAAAGTATCATCTATTGAGAAATTAATTCTGATAAACAAAAGCATCATCTATTGAAAAATTACTTGAAATAAACAAAAACAAAAAAATGAACTACTCAAAAATTAATTCAAAATCAATCTTAATTCAAAACATTTCAGTGAATCAATCTGAAGACAATACATTAATTACAGAATTTTTTAAGTAAACTTACTTTGGAAATGTATAATTGAAATACTTTAAGAAAACATTGTAGTAGCATTAATTTTTATTGAAGAATAAGGAATTAATGTATAATAACCATTTTGAAGTAACTTAAATAAAATTATGAAAATATGAGATTTAAAAAGATTGAAATGAAATGCCATTCATTCCTTCTACAGAATGAGTTGAAGATTGTGAATACATGTTTCTTTCCAATGTAGTAGTATTTGTGTGAGGGTTTGAAGCCCGTCTTAGTATTATGTATTCGTAGCCGTTAGTGTTAGGTGGATCATGTGTAAATATTGTAAATCTGCTTCTGTTTCACAGATGGGTCCTTCAATTCCTTGTAGTCTCGTGGACACTATGTAATATTCTATAGACATTTGATGGTGACAATAAAGTAGAAAAAGATTCACTGGTATTGTTTCAATGTCTCTCTTCCTGCTTGCGTTTTCGTCTTTCTCTTCTAAGAATATCTAGTTTTCTTAGACTTCAGTATTTCTACTTAAAAATAAAAACACTTTTGAGGGATAGTGACATAAAAATGTGCTAATATCCTATTTCCAGAATAATAATACAGGGAGTTCACAAATTAGTTGGGCAATGGAATTCAAAATCATCTGTATAAATCTTAATAACTAGATATTATAAATAATTCTTTTTCTCCAGCTAATTTATGTTCACCATGCCATTCTGTATGCAAATTTTATTTTATTATAACTATTTATAAAGAGTTGTACAGATCTATTTGAAGTTCATTGCACAACTAATTTGTGAGCACCTGTACATTCACGAGAGCACTACATTAAATGATGCTATTTTTCTGGAACTTAACTGAAAATGTATCTTTGAGCGAATTTCATCAGAAATGGGAAATCAATCTTTTACCAATCAATAATTACTAATACAATAAAACTAAATTTTTCCAATAAGAGTGGTCTTCGAACTTCTAAGCAAAGATCTTTAAAAAAAAAAGGGAATCCCTGTTTTTGAAATGACTTAAGTATGAAACAGAAAGAAGAACCAAGTGGTATATTGGTTAGACAGGGATGGATTTTAAATACATCGGTTTGGGAAATTGGTTGATGGTAGTGCATTTGATAACGGCTACATATAATTCACCGATGAGGTCTATTTTCATTCCATTTATACCTCGGAACAACATTACTTGAGCCTTGAGTATACAACGCTGTAGGTTGGATCCTTCCGCGTCAAGATAGAGTTCCGAATAATTTACATCTTTTACCGTAATATTGATAACCAGCGCACATAGTTTTGTATCAAACTAAAATATATGTTAATAACAAAAAGAAAATAAGCGCTTTTAAGGTTATATCTTAATTAATATTTTACCTTTCTAACCATGATCTTAACTAATCCACCACACATCATTCCAATCAGCCAATCAGGGCGTAGTAAGTCAGCTTCACACATCGTTGTACACTGTTAAAAATTTGGTTCCACCCTGCACCAAAATTTGGTGCCCATTTTGCTGCCACCAACATTTGGTGCTTAGTTTCACGAAATAATGGTGCTACCTCGGACACCATATTATGGTGATAGGTTGCACCAAAATTCGCGTTTTCGCTACACCATTTTATGGTGCATGGTAGCACCAAGATTCCCGTTTTCGCTACCCCATTTTATGGTGCATGGTTGCACCAAAATTAGTGTTTTCGCTACTCCATTTTATTGTGAAACGTTGAACCAATATTTGCGTTTTTGTTATACCATTTTATGGTGATAGTTTAAACCCCCTTTTATATTTTTTGTACCGCATTTTGAACTAAAGGATTAATCAATATTTATGATTTCTGTCCTCAACTTAAAGGTGCATTAAATGTTGAATAATGCGTTTCCCCCCCCCCCTCCTCCTGCTTGTTATAGCTGTGGATAGAATATATATTTTTAAATTAAATATTGTTTGTATTAAATAATTTTTATTGTTTTAAATTATTACTTTTTCATATATTATGTAGTTTTATAAATAATATTTTGTATATAAATTATTTTAATGTATTATAAATAAAAAATAGTTATCATTTCAACATTCAATGAGGATATAACTGCATGGGTTCTTCAGCTAGGGCAATGAAGTAGTATAATCATGCATTAATTAAAAATATATCCATTTGGAAACAACCAATATTAAAGTAATTTTTTTTTCAACAAATAAAATATCCACATATTAAGTAGAAAATATAATTAAAAAAAATTATATTTCTAATAAGCATTACTATTTATTTAAAAACTGAATACCTTTATTTATTGTTACCAACAATAACCCTTTTAAATAATTAAAATTATGATCAGATCAACAATTCTCATATTTTAGCAAACTATTTTTATAGCCCTGTATATTTCACACAGAATACTTGAACAGGAAAACATTGTTTACTTATTCAATCAGATCTCAAATGCAATAAAAATTAGTCACATGACACCCTCAATTTCATATATATATATATATATTCAAATTTAAATAGCAGCTTCACATTATAAATGAAAATACAAAATCAAAATATTTTATTAATTGCTCATTACAAAAAAGCAAACTGAACAGATGTAATTACAAAACATTTTATGAATAACAATACGGTTGGTAAAATTAGCATCCCACTTTCTCACCGCAACTTGTGTTAAGGCAACCACAGCTTCAGAATACCATTATATTTTGCCCTGTTGGACATGTGTATCTAAATTATACTATCAAACAAATTCTGTTTAAATATATTTGTAAAAAAGTAATATATTATAAACATACATTTTTAATACAGAAGAGACAGTACTTTTCCCTTAAAGGGTGCTATTGGCAAAAAATATCCAAGTACAGTAAGGATTCTGCGTTAAGAACTGTTTACGTAAAACCAAGCCAAATCATGGCAACCATAGGCAGTTAACTTATTAAAAAATGGCAGCTGCTGCCATTTATTGGCAAAAATTATCTTGGCGCAGAATCCGTACCACACTTGGATTTTGCCAATGGCCTCCTTTAACGGAAAAGTACAGAAGAGGCTTTTTAAAGCATTTAGTTGATTAAAAGTCTGTAACTGAGCACTAAATCAACTTATTATTTTGCAGATTATATTTTTTATCATATTACAGCAACCTTTCATTATGCAATGGTATCATGTAGCTTAAAATAGAATATATTTAAAAAAAATTTATTTAAAGTCACCTTCAGAGGAAGTCATTTTACTGTTATTTGTACTAAATGCAAGTTTTTCATGTTGAAATAGGGGAATTCTTAATAAAGAATAATTAAAAAAAGCTGAGGGACAACCAATAATACCACAAACATACCGAAAAAGATAGCTCATGTTTATGTTTATTACGAGCAGGGTAGAAATGAAACTTTTGAAAGTCTACTTTATTTAGCACACAAAAACATTGTTTTTAATCAGGGTTCCCACACTTTTCATACAATAAGAAGCTATTAAACACCTTTAATATTTTTCATAAGAACTAACCTTAACTTGCATACATGAATTAAAAATCAAACCTGAACAAGATTTTGTATGATAATTAGCATAAACTATCTTATTTAAAAATAAACAACACATTTGAAACCATTAATACCACAAACATATCGAAAATGAGTCAAATCTAGTTAGCTGTAATAAATAAGCTGGAATTTTAAATTACTATTAGAGAAAAATAAGAATTATTAAAGGTTTTTATAAATGAAAACTAAAAGTAAGGATTTCTTAAAGAGCAAGACCTAGTAGAAACATTGTTTATACATAAATTAAATATAAAACATGTACTAGATTATTTAAGGTTTTTTTAGAATAAAACTTGTAATAAGTTCTAGTCTTCTTGAACGGAGCATCAGGTTACTTATCCAGATCATATACGAACCACGTTCTGGTGCAGCATAGTCTTCAATTGTGTACTCATTTGACTTAGATCCATTCCTGTTGCTACAATGATAGGTTATCAAAATTTAATGGACTTTGAACGTGGCATTATAGTCAGCGCTTGAAAGATCGACATAGTATCTCCGAGGTGGTAAATAAACTGTACCGTGTGTATCTATTACCCGGTAAAACATCAAATCTCAGAGAAATCGATGCGGTTAGGAAAATACCTTGAAAGACAGGGACCATCAACAACTAAGGAGAATCCTTAAGCAAGATGGAAGTGCACCACTTCTACAAATTGCCACAAATTTCAATGCTGGGGCATCAACAAGTGTCAATGTGCAAACAGTTCAAAGAACCATCAATGATGTGAGGCGGAATCCCACACATGACGTTGTTGACTACATGACACAAGGATTTACGATTCACCTGGGCCCACCAATATCGCTATTGAACTGTTGATGACAAGAAACTGTTGCCTGGTCTGATGAGTCTCCTTTACAATTGTATTGGGCAGATGGACAAGCAGGGTTTGGAGACAACCTTATGAATCCAAGGATCCTACATGTCTACAGGGAACTGTTTAACTTAGTGGAGCCTCTGCGATGATATGGGGCATATGCTGTTGGAGCGATATGTGACACCTGATTAGTCTAGAGACGACTCTGACAGGTATGTAAGCATCTTCTCCCATCACCTGCACTTATTCATGTCCATGGCGCATTCGGCTGGACTTGGGCAATTCTAGCAGGACAATGGGACACTCCACATGCCAGAGTAGCTACAAACTGGCTCCAGGGACACTCTTTTGACTTTGGACATCTTCGTTGACCACCTAAACCCCCAGACAGGAATATTAGTATATCTGGGATGCCTTGCAACGTGATGATCAGAAGAGATCTCCACCACCTCGCACTCCTATGGATTTGTGAGCTGAGCTGAGCATCATCATCGGGAAACTGAAATATACAAAAGAGCATGATTAAGTCCCGAGTTTATTATTATTTTTATTACGTATAAAATTGTGTTTACTTTACTGCAATTTCATTGAAATATCACTGGTCGCTCTACACAGAATAATTTTTTTTGTTATTTAATCGATAACTATCCGAGACGATTTATTATTTATGCAATTTATTTCTCAATTAAACTCTATAGTCCGAAGGAGGGCTGCATGTTAAGGTACTCCATCGGACATCATTATAATTTTTTTTACAGAATGTGGAGAAAAGTTAGATTATGAGTCCACTGGTCTGCCGTGGCAAAAATGGCCGAAACTGGTCAAAAATCGATATGGAATGAGTTGAACTAAATCCGATTGCCAATTAATGAGCATTCTTTTTTTATTTTATAACCCTTAGTTCTTTAATTTTCAATTAAAGGCTGCAGACGGTTCAGATATCAGGCGACGGCTTACTTGTATCTTTTAAAAATGAATCAAGTACACAATATATATTATGTCCCTAATGACGTAACTGATGTTGCCAATTAAGCTCACTTTTGAAATATGCTAGTTTTCTGACCCAGAAATCAGAAATCATTTGCCTCCTTTTTCATTGAAAATCAAAGTGCGTTGGCTGACCAGAAGAAAAAGTGAGTTAATATACTAGCAAGTTACGACATATTTGGCAGTCGGATTTAGTTCAAGTCATTAAATCGAGCAGTTTTGGCCATTTTTGCCACAGCAGACGAGGGGATTTACATTCTTCGCATTCTATAAAAAATACAGAATGATGTTCGATGATGTACCTCAACATGCAGTCGTCTCTTAGTCTATTAGTGATACAGGTAGAATTGAAATAAAGGATATATAAAAAGACAATAAACTACGCGTGAAAAAAATACATTTAAAATAGCATTAATTGAAAACGTATAATTTGAACGAAAGGGGCCTTAAACATTCTTTTTCAGAAAACATGTTTAGATGAAAATGCATTGAATTGTTCGAGAAATTGATTAAATTGAACTTTTGAATATTTTGTATGATTAAACTTTCAACTGCAGTGGCATAAACTGTTACATAATTCATATGAGCGGCCTCTCAAACCATTCTTCCATAGGCGTGATTAAAAGTTGATGGAAAATTAATAAAATATTATTTAAGTACTATTATTTATTTGAAAAGAGGAGGGACCATTGTTCACTTTCAAGGGTGGAAACATTTCATGAAAAACGACTCGGGTCTGAAACTGCATACAACAGTTAAAGCTTATAAACTTTAGGATAATGCTGATAATTATTGAATAAAATAATTTTTTATTCATACATATATTGCACCCTTTCTACAAAAATGACATAAGTCAAAATTTATCATTTTGAGTAAAAAACCCGAGACTGCATGTACTTGAAGCTAGTTGAATGGCACAAGATTGTTTTCATATTAAATTCAAGTTGAAACAGACTTAAGCGTCCTTCCAGCCCATATAATCTATGATTATGTATACACTTTAACTTAAAAAAAAAAGAATTTTGGGTTGTGTCACTTTTGTAGCAAGAGTGCGATAAAACATCGCGAAATCAGAAATTTTAAGGTAATTTCACTGGTAATGCATTGCTGCGAATTTGTCAACATCACTTAAGCCTAACTGAACACAGGGCAAATCAGTTTCTGCATCGATAAATAATTTACAGTAAGCAAAAAACATTTATCATATATGTAAAATAAAGCATTTTACTTACCTTGATATTCGAGTAATGATTTAAATACTCTGTGCTAGACATTGCTTTCGGTCTTGATGCGGTTGTTGTCGATTTCAATCGAAGTTATGGTTGCGGTGATCCGAGGTTGCACCATATTTTCGTGCAACCTCCTCATCAGTATTTTTCGTTGATGGAAGTTACACCAAAAAGTGGTGCAACTGCCTGCCAGCCATGAAATTGCACCTAAATTTGGTTCAACGTTGAACTGAATTTTTTAACAGTGTAGCGTATTCACTGAGCTTGTCCAAGTAAGCTTGTCCCAATGTATAGATGGATATGCCAATGAACAAAACTGGCCTTAGACCTCCCGTGTGACAGAGGTTCCCGGACTGCAATTTCTAGACTAGGTAGCGGATACACCAAGTGCCTCACATTCATCGAGTGCAGGAAGATCTTCACCACCAGCTCCAAGTGCAACGACCACCAGGCTTCCCCAAAGCATTTGATGGGCTGTTTGAACCTCTCGAGGGAGGACATCTATCATAATCATATTCTCTTGCTCGACTTTCTTGGAGTCAAAAGGCTCATGGATCTCGTCTGATTTCGTCACACATGGAGGATAAGCAACAACAACCACACAAAACTGGTGAACAGGGGGTACTCAAATCCTATCTGTATGTCTTTCCAAACCACTGCATTCTTCAAAAGTGATCGTTTGGATTTCACTATCTAATAAAGAGATCCCTTTTTACTTTCAATTACCCATATGTATATATACAGAGAGTAATGAAAGTACAGCATTCGGTCAAAACAAAATTTCGATTTTTTTTTTTTTTTTTTTTTTTTTTTTTTTTTTTTAAACATTTCTCCACGTTTTGGAGCATCCTGATTTCAAACAAGAGATTTAGAAAAAATGTGTGTGTGTCTGTAGGCAGCATAACTCCCGAACAAATTGACCTACGATGTTCAAATTTGGTATGAGGGTGAGTGGCGGCCATGGGACCTACCATTAAGGTTTTCGTCAAAATAGCGGATGCCCATAATGTAGCTGCCATTGAAAAAATCATGTTTTTCAGTAATTGCTAAAAAACGGCTCCGACAATTTTGTTAAAAATGGCTGTGGTAATGCCTCTTAAGGTGATCGAAACATTCCCACCCTGAAATTTCCGTAAAAATGCTTTATTGGAGTAAAAAGCTGAAAAAAGAATGCCTTCAACACAGAGTCTTTTTGTCTTCTTTCCTTGAGCATATCTCATTATTGGTCGTTTTTTCTCATCTAGCCAGTTTCACTTATAATAAAGGAAAATATAAGGATTATCGTGAAGCATATCGCCTAAATCACCAATTTGGCGGATAGTTTTTTTTTTTTTTTTTTTTTTTTTAAAGGCATATGCAAGAATTATCGCAAAGAATATCGCCAAACTGGCCATTTTTTCTAAATGAATGATGAAATTATAATAACGGTAAATGCCACAATTCCCCGTCAGTATTATAGTGTAATTGAAAGTTGTGCGATGTTCCACACCCCTAGTTCTAGAGGGAAAACATAAACTCATTTCACTACATACACTGTTAAAAAATTCAGTTCAACGTTGAATCAAATTTTGGTGCAATTTCATGGCTGGCATGCAGTTGCACCAAAAAGTGGTGCAACTTCCATCAACGAAAAATACTGATGAGGAGGTTGCACGAAAAAATATGGTGCAACCTCGGATCACCGCAACCGTAACCGATTGAAATCGACAACAACCGCATCAAGACCGAAAGCCAATGTCTAGCACAGAGTATTTAAATCATTAATCGAATATCAAGGTAAGTAAAATGCTTTATTTTACATATATGGTAAATGTTTTTTGCTTACTGTAAATTATTTATCGATGCAGAAACTGATTTGCCCTGTGTTCAGTTAGGCTTAAGTGATGTTGACAAATTCGCCGCAATGCATTACCAGTGAAATTACCTTAAAATTTCTGATTTCGCGATGTTTTATCGCACTCTTGCTACAAAAGTGACACAACCCAAAATTCTTTTTTTTTAAGTTAAAGTGTATACATAATCATAGATTATATGAGCTGGAAGGACGCTTAAGTCTGTTTCAGCTTGAATTTAATATGAAAACAATCTTGTGCCATTCAACTAGCTTCAAGTACATGCAGTCTCGGATTTTTTACTCAAAATGATAAATTTTGACTTATATTGCACCCTTTCTACAAAAATGACATATGTATGAATAAAAAATTATTTTATTCAATAATTATTAGCATTATCCTAAAGTTTATAAGCTTTAACTGTTGTATGCAGTTTCAGACCCGAGTAATTTTTCATGAAATGTTTCCACCCTTGAAAGTGAACAATGGTCCCTCCTCATTTCAAATATATAATAGTACTTAAATAATATTTATTAATTTTCCGTCAACTTTTAATCACGCTTATGGAAGAATGGTTTGAGAGGCCGCTCATATGAATTATGTAACAGTTTATGCCACTGCAGTTGAAAGTTTAATCATACAAAATATTCAAAAGTTCAATTTAATCAATTTCTCGAACAATTCAATGCATTTTCATCTAAACATGTTTTCTGAAAAAGAATGTTTAAGGCCCCTTTCGTTCAAATTATACGTTTTCAATTAATGCTATTTTAAATGTATTTTTTTCACGCGTAGTTTATTGTCTTTTTATATATCCTTTATTTCAATTCTACCTGTATCACTAATAGACTAAGAGACGACTGCATGTTGAGGTACATCATCGAACATCATTCTGTATTTTTTATAGAATGCGAAGAATGTAAATCCCCTCGTCTGCTGTGGCAAATATGGCCAAAACTGCTCGATTTAATGACTTGAACTAAATCCGACTGCCAAATATGTCGTAACTTGCTAGTATATTAACTCACTTTTTCTTCTGGTCAGCCAACGCACTTTGATTTTCAATGAAGAAGGAGGCAAATGATTTCTGATTTCTGGGTCAGAAAACTAGCATATTTCAAAAGTGAGCTTAATTGGCAACATCAGTTACGTCATTAGGGACATAATATATATTGTGTACTTGATTCATTTTTAAAAGATACAAGTAAGCCGTCGCCTGATATCTGAACCGTCTGCAGCCTTTAATTGAAAATTAAAGAACTAAGGGTTATAAAATAAAAAAAGAATGCTCATTATTTGGCAATCGGATTTAGTTCAACTCATTCCATATCGATTTTTGACCAGTTTCGGCCATTTTTGCCACGGCAGACCAGTGGACTAACAATCTAACTTTTCTCCACATTCTGTAAAAAAAATTATAATGATGTCCGATGGAGTACCTTAACATGCAGCCCTCCTTCGGACTATAGAGTTTAATTGAGAAATAAATTGCATAAATAATAAATCGTCTCGGATAGTTATCGATTAAATAACAAAAAAAATTATTCTGTGTAGAGCGACCAGTGATATTTCAATGAAATTGCAGTAAAGTAAACACAATTTTATACGTAATAAAAATAATAATAAACTCGGGACTTAATCATGCTCTTTTGTATATTTCAGTTTCCCGATGATGATGCTCAGCTCAGCTCACAAATCCATAGGAGTGCGAGGTGGTGGAGATCTCTTCTGATCATCACGTTGCAAGGCATCCCAGATATACTAATATTCCTGTCTGGGGGTTTAGGTGGTCAACGAAGATGTCCAAAGTCAAAAGAGTGTCCCTGGAGCCAGTTTGTAGCTACTCTGGCATGTGGAGTGTCCCATTGTCCTGCTAGAATTGCCCAAGTCCAGCCGAATGCGCCATGGACATGAATAAGTGCAGGTGATGGGAGAATATGCTTACATACCTGTCAGAGTCGTCTCTAGACTAATCAGGTGTCACATATCGCTCCAACAGCATATGCCCCATATCATCGCAGAGGCTCCACTAAGTTAAACAGTTCCCTGTAGACATGTAGGATCCTTGGATTCATAAGGTTGTCTCCAAACCCTGCTTGTCCATCTGCCCAATACAATTGTAAAGGAGACTCATCAGACCAGGCAACAGTTTCTTGTCATCAACAGTTCAATAGCGATATTGGTGGGCCCAGGTGAATCGTAAATCCTTGTGTCATGTAGTCAACAACGTCATGTGTGGGATTCCGCCTCACATCATTGATGGTTCTTTGAACTGTTTGCACATTGACACTTGTTGATGCCCCAGCATTGAAATTTGTGGCAATTTGTAGAAGTGGTGCACTTCCATCTTGCTTAAGGATTCTCCTTAGTTGTTGATGGTCCCTGTCTTTCAAGGTATTTTCCTAACCGCATCGATTTCTCTGAGATTTGATGTTTTACCGGGTAATAGATACACACGGTACAGTTTATTTACCACCTCGGAGATACTATGTCGATCTTTCAAGCGCTGACTATAATGCCACGTTCAAAGTCCATTAAATTTTGATAACCTATCATTGTAGCAACAGGAATGGATCTAAGTCAAATGAGTACACAATTGAAGACTATGCTGCACCAGAACGTGGTTCGTATATGATCTGGATAAGTAACCTGATGCTCCGTTCAAGAAGACTAGAACTTATTACAAGTTTTATTCTAAAAAAACCTTAAATAATCTAGTACATGTTTTATATTTAATTTATGTATAAACAATGTTTCTACTAGGTCTTGCTCTTTAAGAAATCCTTACTTTTAGTTTTCATTTATAAAAACCTTTAATAATTCTTATTTTTCTCTAATAGTAATTTAAAATTCCAGCTTATTTATTACAGCTAACTAGATTTGACTCATTTTCGATATGTTTGTGGTATTAATGGTTTCAAATGTGTTGTTTATTTTTAAATAAGATAGTTTATGCTAATTATCATACAAAATCTTGTTCAGGTTTGATTTTTAATTCATGTATGCAAGTTAAGGTTAGTTCTTATGAAAAATATTAAAGGTGTTTAATAGCTTCTTATTGTATGAAAAGTGTGGGAACCCTGATTAAAAACAATGTTTTTGTGTGCTAAATAAAGTAGACTTTCAAAAGTTTCATTTCTACCCTGCTCGTAATAAACATAAACATGAGCTATCTTTTTCGGTATGTTTGTGGTATTATTGGTTGTCCCTCAGCTTTTTTTAATTATTCTTTATTAAGAATTCCCCTATTTCAACATGAAAAACTTGCATTTAGTACAAATAACAGTAAAATGACTTCCTCTGAAGGTGACTTTAAATAAATTTTTTTTAAATATATTCTATTTTAAGCTACATGATACCATTGCATAATGAAAGGTTGCTGTAATATGATAAAAAATATAATCTGCAAAATAATAAGTTGATTTAGTGCTCAGTTACAGACTTTTAATCAACTAAATGCTTTAAAAAGCCTCTTCTGTACTTTTCCGTTAAAGGAGGCCATTGGCAAAATCCAAGTGTGGTACGGATTCTGCGCCAAGATAATTTTTGCCAATAAATGGCAGCAGCTGCCATTTTTTAATAAGTTAACTGCCTATGGTTGCCATGATTTGGCTTGGTTTTACGTAAACAGTTCTTAACGCAGAATCCGTACTGTACTTGGATATTTTTTGCCAATAGCACCCTTTAAGGGAAAAGTACTGTCTCTTCTGTATTAAAAATGTATGTTTATAATATATTACTTTTTTACAAATATATTTAAACAGAATTTGTTTGATAGTATAATTTAGATACACATGTCCAACAGGGCAAAATATAATGGTATTCTGAAGCTGTGGTTTCCTTAACACAAGTTGTGGTGTAGAAAGTGGGATGCTAATTTTACCAACCGTATTGTTATTCATAAAATGTTTTGTAATTACATCTGTTCAGTTTGCTTTTTTGTAATGAGCAATTAATAAAATATTTTGATTTTGTATTTTCATTTATAATGTGAAGCTGCTATTTAAATTGGAATATATATATGAAATTGAGGGTGTCATGACTCTTTTTTATTGCATTTGAGATCTGATTAAATAAGTAAACAATGTTTTCCTGTTCAAGTATTCTGTGTGAAATATACAGGGCTATAAAAATAGTTTGCTAAAATATGAGAATTGTTGATCTGATCATAATTTTAATTATTTAAAAGGGTTATTGTTGGTAACAATAAATAAAGGTATTCAGTTTTTAAATAAATAGTAATGCTTATTAGAAATAGAATTTTTTTTTTAATTATATTTTCTACTTAATATGTGGATATTTTATTTGTTGAAAAAAAAAAATTACTTTAATATTGGTTGTTTCCAAATGGATATATTTTTAATTAATGCATGATTATACTACTTCATTGCCCTAGCTGAAGAACCCATGCAGTTATATCCTCATTGAATGTTGAAAGGATAACTATTTTTTATTTATAATACATTAAAATAATTTATATACAAAATATTATTTATAAAACTATATAATATATGAAAAAGTAATAATTTAAAACAAAAAAAAATTATTTAATACAAACAATATTTAATTTAAAAATATATATTCTATCCACAGCTATAACAAGCAGGGGGGGGGGGGGGGAAACGCATTATTCAACATTTAATGCACCTTTAAGTTGAGGACAGAAATCATAAATATTGATTCATCCTGAACTTCAAAATGCGGTACAAAAAATATAAAAGGGGGTTTAAACTATCACCATAAAATGGTATAACAAAAACGCAAATATTGGTTCAACGTTTCACCATAAAATGGAGTAGCGAAAACACTAATTTTGGTGCAACCATGCACCATAAAATGGGGTAGCGAAAACGGGAATCTTGGTGCAACCATGCACCATAAAGTGGTGTAGCGAAAACGCGAATTTTGGTGCAACCTATCACCATAATATGGTGTCCGAGGTAGCACCATTATTTCGTGAAACTAAGCACCAAATGTTGGTGGCAGCTAAATGGGCACCAAATTTTGGTGCAGGGTGGAACCAAATTTTTAACAGTGTATATAACAATTTGTTGCCACTTTTCAATTTTGCAAACCGATCTCTTTAAAACTCCATACCTGTCTATCCAACATACTACTAGTCTCTTTATATCTCTCACTGTTATGTTATTCAAAATTAGGAAATGCTGTCTGAGATTTCCTATCTAAAAAATAAAACACAATTTTCAAGCGCAATACCATAAGAATTTAGCAAATTCCCGCATAATTATCAGGCGGTGTTTCTAGTAAAAGTAATATTATCAACAAACCGTTACGTTAAATGGTTCAACTTTTCTGGAAATTAACTGGAAATTCATCTTTGCACGAATTGTATTAGAAATGAGAATTCAATCTTTTACCGATCAATAATTACTAAAACAATATAATTTGCTTCAAACAGTTGGGTTTTTTGTCACACTGATGTCACAGCAGAGTTTCACATTGGCATGCTTATCATTCTTTTAGGTTTTAATTAGCGATTTAATTTTAATGTTTCATAGCAAAAATTCATCGCACAAACCTTTCATAATTTCAAAGTGTAGAGGGAGGTTGGATAAGAACATCAACACTTACCCTAGCGGATTTATTGAATATGCAAGTGGGAATAAGAAGCTAAATACTAACTTGGGTCCATTAAAAGATAACCAGGCTAAGTTCAGAATGATGAAGGAATGTCAAATATATTAAAAAAAAATTTATGGCTATTTTTAATAATAATTTCAAAATGGGAAATATAACATGTGTAAGAAATATAACATGGGAAATATAACATGTGTCAAGAAATTTAAGATTGTAATTTTGGGAGCGAGGAAGTTATTTATCATTTAAAGCGCATTAAACCATTTTAGGCTCCTGGGCCAGATGATATCTATCATGAAGTTCTGGTTTGAGTGTGCAAAAGAATTGAGGGATGTTTAACTGATTATTTATGAAACTTCTTTTCATTTCAGGTAATGTACCATTAGATTGGATGTTACACCTCTTTTCAAAAAGAGTTTGAAAAGTGATTCAGGGAATTATCGTCCAGTTAGTTTGACATCAGCCATATGTAAGATTTTTGATACTTTGGTAAATAGAAATGCACTTAAATTTTTTTAAAGTCTGGGAGCGTACTTTCAAATAAACAGTATGGGTTCTGAAAAGGAAAATCTTATACGACGAATCTGATTAACTTTTATGAAGATATAACTAAGGAAATTGATAGAAATAATGTTGATGTAGATTACCAGACAGATTTTGATAAGTCCCACACGAATCCTTATTGCTCAAGTTAAAAAAAAATAGCATTCTGGGTGCTACTTTAAATTGGATTAGAAGTTGGTTAATTTACAGAACTCACCGAGTACAAATCAAGAGTAAATATTTAAAATGTTCAGTGGATAAAAGTTGGATACCGAAGGGTTTGGTGCTTGGGTTTCTTTTATTTACTATTTTCATTCATGATATAAGTTAAAATATTGCTATACATTGATAAAAGCTTACTTGAGCTCATTCAATACGCTACAACGATGAGTGAACCAGTTTTACAACTTCCTGATTGGCTGATTGGAACGTTTTTGTGGCCGATTCGTTAAGACTCTTTATAGACTGAGTGGCGACTGCAATTTTTGGACCCCATCGAACATCATTCTGATTTTTTTTATAGAAATTAGAGAAAAGTGAGTAGATTACGAATCTACTGGTCTGCCGTGGCAAAAATGGCCGAAACTGGTCAAAAATCGACTTTTAATAAGTTGAACTAAATCCAATTGCCAAATTAGCCATAACTTGCCAAATAATGAGCATTTTTTTTATTTGCTAACCTTCACTCTTTAATGATCAATTAAGAAGGTTGCAGACTATTCAGATATCTGGCGATGGTCTACTTGCATCTATTAAAAGGGAGATAAGTTGGCAATAAACATTATGTCACGGATGACGTAACTGATGTCGCCAATTTGGCTTACTTTTAAAAGATAAAAATTTTCCAAGCCAGAGATCAAAAATCGTTTGCGTTTTTTCTCATTGAAAATCGAAATACAGGGTTGCCAGACGAAAAAATTTGTTCTCTTTTTGGCAAGTTATGACATATTTGGCAATCGGATTTTAGTTCAACTCATTCCAAGTCGATTTTTTTATCAGTTTCGGCCATTTTTGCCACGGCAGACCAGTGGATTCCTAATCTACTCACTTTTCTCCAATCTTTATATAAAATTCAGAATGATGTTCGATGAGGTCCAAAAATTGCAGTCGTCTCTCTGACTATTAGAAAAGTTAAGTTTAGTTTAGAAAAGTAAAATATTAATTAAAATTTAAACTTAAACTTAAACTTACTTTCTTTTTGTTATCAACTTATATTTAAGTTTAATTCAAAACTATGTGAGCAGGTTATCATTAGTTTAAAAGTTGTGATTGGTCCGGAACTATATCTTTACGCGGAAGGATATATCCTCAAGGCTCAAGTAAAGTTGTCTCGAGGTATAGTAACGTTAGCATTTTCGCAGATGATTTAAAAATCATAGGAATTGTTATATTAATAAATGTATGGTTCTGCATATTGGGGCACAATAATAGAAATGCTTCTTATTATTTACAAGGTGTTAAAATCAACAATGGTGATATTGTTAAAAAATATAGACGTGTTAGTTAATGAGGATTTCAAAATGGCTCATCAATGTGAAGCAGCCATAAAAAAAGGCAAATATTAGTGTTTATTAAAAAAAAAAGTGTTTTAACTAAATCTAAAGATACCATTCTACAATTGTATAGGGGATATTAGAAACCGCGAATGAGTATGCAGTACAGTTTTGGTCACCATATCTTAAAAATGACATTGAGTTGGTGAAGAGGCACACGGCTACAAAGATGATTCAGAGTTTTTCATCATTCGAGTATAGGGATTAAAAATTGAATATATACACGCTGCCAGAAAGAAGATTTGGAGGAGATTTAATTCATTTATTCAAAATTATGATACTGATGGTTTGGAATTTATTACAGATAATAGAACGAGGGAGTCATGGTTTTAAATTGTTTAAATAGCAGCTTAATTCAGAAAGGAGGAAACATCGTTTCAAAAATAGGGTGATTGATGAATGGAATGGTTTGCCTGTAATGAATTCAACTGGGATGGATGGTTTTAAGAGTAAATTGGATATTTATTGGAGGACAGTTAAATGTTATTCATAACTTTTAGCTGGACCAACCTTGTTGGGCACCGGTCCTGTAGTTGGTCGACACTATTTAATATATTTTTATTAGTCAAACTAATGGTTAAACTTTCACTTGACAGATTTACACATTCAAAGACAAATGTTTATGTATATTCTTACGCGTAGCTAAGATCTTGGGCTATCTTGAGGATAATATTGCTATTAGTATATCCAAAATGTTACCAAAAGGGTATATTTTGATTCTAATGTATACTTTTTTACTAAATATTTTAATTTCAGCTGAAACGAAATTCACTAGTTGTAATGTCTATAGAAAAGTCTTAAAAAGTCAAAAGAAGTTAGTCTGTAAATGTTTTAACTTAAGCAAATTGATTTATAGTATCAAACGTAAAAATACATTTTAAATTCATAAAGAAAAAATGCCACTTTTTACAGAATACTACACTAATTTAAATAAAACATAATAACATTAGATTTACATCTTAGACAATTTCATGACAATAAATTGAAACTATATTTATTTCAAACTTTCTTTCAAATATTACATAATTTTTTGATTATTTAGATAATAAAATGAATAGAAAAATTCAATAATTGCTTCGAATTTGAAAGATATTGCATGATAATTTTAAATGATGCCACACATTTTACACAAAATAATTAGAAATTTGAAAGCTAAAAAGAAGCAACTATAACTATTAGTATCATTGATAACAAACCTCTAAATTTGCAACTAATAGCAATTGACTCTTACTTCAATTTCTATAACCACTGTTAGGTAATATCCAATACTTTAAACCCAATCACAACATTTCTTCGTATCAAGTCCCCCCCCCCCCCTTTTTAGCCCAAATGGATGCAGGTTCCTTTGCCAGTGAGTAATTTAGAAAGAAATTATAAAATAGTTGTAGAGGATGCATTTTACTTATTTCTTAATGTTGTTTTAAAACATATTAAAAGCTTGAAAAAAAATAGATAATAAAAAGGAATAGTAGAAATTCGAAATGCTTTGATACCACTTGTCCTGAAAAGGTTTCGATAATATAAAACCAACTATTGAATAGGTGAATTTACTTCTAGAAATTTGATATAAATGTTAATACAGAAAATTAGTCAATAGATTCCTTATTATTCAGAATTTTTTGTCGTCTTAATTTTTTGTAGTTATAATAATATAATTATTTGTAGTTATAATAATATAATTATTTGTAGTTATAATAATATAATTATTTGTATATTATACAGGCCAATTCGATTCGAAGCAAAATTGGTTTAGACTAGGATAAACTAGTTTATTTAAAATTCATAAGGATAAGCCGTTATGTCCAAAGAAAAATTAGTGTATCTTAAATGCTGTAAAATGTAAAAAAAAAATTACTTGACGTTAAGTTTCACCAATGGGAAGTGAGGCATTGCCATAATCCACATTTTAACGTTTGATAAGTGATACCTTAGATTTGCTGTGTTACGTTTTTGGAACATGTAATAAATTCTCAGCTTCCTGGCTCAAAGACATTGAGATATTCCACATTTAGATATTTGACCCCTAAAAATTAGATATCGTGTTCGAACAGATATAGTCTTAATTTTTGTGCTGTCACCTGTCTAGAATTTTTGGAACTTATGAGAATGAGATATTTTTTCTGAACTAAAACTTAAAATAATTAAAAAAAAAAAAAACTAATTAAAACAATGAAAATCCGACAAAAAGAGTTAAAGATCTAATACCACTTATGCTTAAACGCTCAGAATTCTCTGCATATTGGAGGTTACTTTCTATAGAGTCACACACAAAAACTCTTCATTTTATTATATACTAGCTGAATACCCTTGCTTCTCTACGAAACATTTATCATGTGCAATATTTTAGCTAGCTATGAGGTCACGCGTTGCGGAAATCCGTCATTGGTATATAAGTTCCAGTTTTTGGCGCTTTGCTCGCAGGAAGGTTCATCGTTAAGCAAAATCAAGCTCGCTTCGTTCGCTGAAAAGTTCATTGACACATAAGTACAGGTTTACTTCACTCGTTGAAAGGTTCATTACTATGCAAGAATAGGCTCGCTTCTCTCGCTGAAAGGTTCAATGTTGCGTAGGCATAAGCTCGCTTCACTCACTAAAATCTATAATTGCTACGTAAAGCCTTAATATTAGAAGCCTCTCCCCTGTCGAGACGCACTAAGCAATCCCCCCGTTAATACAGTACTACAACACGCCTTTAAGATTATTTTAACACGTGTTTGTGGAATGGAAAGCAAAATTAGACGGCAAAACTACTTATGTTGAAACTTCCAGAGCTCTAGGCCTATTAGAAGTAACTTTTTGTGAAAATATTAATTAAAAAAATTAATCAAAAATCAAATCAAACTTTTAACATTCTATTTGTCAATAGTTCAATTAGAATGCCAAAACTACTTGTGCTGAAAATTTCAGAACTGTAACCCAAGTAGAAATCGTTCTGTAAAATATTTATTAATTAAAAAAAATTAATTAAAAAAGAACTAAATAAAAATTTAAAATTCTGTTTTTCAAAAATCCAATTAGGAGGCCACAACTACTTATGTTGAGAATTTCAGAGCTGTAGCCCTATTAGATATCGTTTTGTTAAATATATATTAATTAATTAAAAAAATTAATTAAAAAAGAACTAAATAAAAATTTAAAATTATGTTTTTCAAAAGGCCAAATAAAGGGCCAAACCTTCTTATGTTGAAAATTTCAGAGCTGCAATCCTATTAGAAGTCGTTTTGTAAAAAAAATTGCTAATTAATTAAGAAAATTAATTAAAAAATAACTAATTAAAATGTTAACATTATGTTTTTCAAATGTCCAATTAGAAGGCTAAAACTACTTATGTTGAAAATTTCAGAGCTGTATCTCTATTTAAAGTCACTTTGTAAAAAAAAATTAATAAAAAAATTAATTAAAAATGAACTAATTAAAACTTTAACATTCTGCTTGACATACAAAAAATTAGAAGGCCAAAACTTCTTGTGTTGAAAATTTCAGAGCTCTCTTACAATTTTAAGTAGGTTTCTATAGATCCACAGAGCCACAGACAGACAGATAGACACACAGCTTGTTTTGTTATTATAGATATCGATGGTCTTCATCGGAAAAAGTATCTTACGATTTGGACTCTGTTGTGAAATTATAAAAACGATGGATGAGTTGAGATAATTTGATTAAATTCGAGTTCGATGGGCCTGGAATTTCGAACGAATTTTGTCCAGTATGAAGCATAAGAAGGTGTATACAAAACAGGTATCAAGACGTATGTTTCTTTATCACTTTGCAAATATTTAAAAAAAAAAAGGGATTTCTCACATAACAACTACATAAAGATTTATGAAAGTTCTATCTCACTTATTCTTTTTAGGTTGTCATTCTACGCATTCCTTTCTTTCAAGTTTGTGCATATTTTGATTACAAAAGAGCATTTCTGAGATGTTGTATATAGATAAACAGCTACAGCTACTCAGATGTAAAATATCACTAACAGATAATAACAATATTTCTTTTTATCACCAGAAAAGTTCGTACAAGAGGTTTCGACGCCAAAATGGCGCAATAGCCAAAAACTCTTTTGAAAAGGCCTTTCCAAACAGAAAAGCTTTTAACCTGTTGTGTCGTTACATCACTGTATTTGCAACTTGCAACTTTTTTGAAAAAGAAATGCAAGAAAGCTTTTAAAGTAAAAAAAAAAAAAAGGTGTCGGCGAACTATTTGTCTTGAAAAAGGGTGCAGATTGAAAATCGATCAAAACCCAGGAAAGAATACATTTGAAAACATCTGAGAAACACTCAAAAGTGAAAATGCTTTTAGAGACGTCCACCTTTTTCGAGTTTTTAAAACGCATTTGCATGATTTATTTGTATCAACACACGTGCTGCCATCTATTTAAGAACGTATGAAACTTCATGATGGGAAAGAAAACTAACACTATATTTTTTAACCAAATGCATTATTATATAAGAATGTAATAAAATAAAAATTTAATTTTTTCGAATAATAAATGTTGATACCATACAACTGACTTGCCTAAAAAAAATTGAAATAGTTTGTATATAATGTTTCCTGATTTTGTAGTGAATTCTGTCCTATCTAAAATACTTGATTTGTTTGAAAATTTATAAAATTAACAAAACAATTTCTCAATCCTAGCAAAATTTAAAACAGATCATGCAACCCATTACTAATAGGAATATTATTAGGTACTTATTAATGATAATTGAATTATAAAAATAGAAAGAAAAGAAAAGTGGCTTAGTTAGGATAAAAAATTTAAAATTAAAACGTATTAAAATATGAAAACTTCAAATAAAGTTACGTTTATAATGCGATTCACATGAATTTAAAACTGCTTTAAGAAGGAACTTGAAATCAAATTTCGAATGTAATCTTGTAAATCTTCTGGCTTGTGATCGATTATGAATGATCACGTGTATGTTTATGATCTAAATTATAAACATATCTCTATATTTGGTTAAAGCGCCTCTCTATACTAAAAAAAATCAGAGTCAAAATGAAGCATCGCTGTTTCAGAACTTTTCCGCAGCTCCGTTCTTCTCTGTGAAGAAAAATTTAGAGATGCGAACTTGAGTTTATGAATTATTTTGTGCCAAAGTAAAAAAAAAAAAAAAAAAAAAAAAAAAAAAAATGCATGCGCCGTACTCTCTAAATAAATTCAAGCATTGTAGAAATCTAATATTTTACGGGCATATATATACTTACTAAAACACTAACATCACCATTTATTTAAATTTCGATGTAGTTTCTGAATATCCAAATTTCGAAAAATTCAATTTTGAGCTTCCACAATTGATGTTTGTTTTTATTATCAAACGAAAAGAATCAAAATAATATAAGCCAATTTTTATATTCATTACAAAGAGCCGTTTCTGTTGCCAGTGTGTGCTTGGTATTGCATCTAATTTTAAATATTAAAAATACCTCCATCAGCAAAATATCTGGTGACCTACTTTTCAAAATTTATTCATTAAAAATGAATATCAATTTAGGTACTCACATCATAATATATATATATATTTTTAAATTTTTTTTTTTTTTAATTTATATATTTTTTAAATTTATTCGCATTAAAACAGTTTTATTATTTATTTATTAAAGCAATTTTGACAAGAGAAAAGAGATTCTTCAATGATTGGTTAAATGCTATTTCAACACGATCGGATGACGACAAGTTAGTTTATAAATATTCCGTAAAAGCGACCTTTTAGTGACAGTGGCAGTCCCCAAAATTTCATAAAATGTATTGTAATCGACATCGAATCTCTCTGCCAATTTTTAGCCCGATTGGATGAAAGCAAGTAGGTTAATTTAGACTCCTTAGATTTGTCCGGCAGTCACTACGAAACAAACAAACAAAATGAAGTTAATGTAAAGGATTTAAAAAGATGAATGTCTTTTAATAAATTATATCATGAGACAGACAATATTATCAGGATTCGATATCAGAACTCACATTGTTAAAGTAGCAAAACTGATGTGAATGATTGAAGTTAATTAAACGGTATATTTTCTACTAAGCATTTTTATTCCCCATCTTTAAAAGTGAAAATGAAGTGCTGCCAGTTATAGTATTTTGAATTGTATAGTAGTATAAAGTAGTAGTATAACGACTACTTCACTCCCAACCAAGCCGGCAGCCAGGATATTTCCTCGGGGGAGAGAGGGGGGGATGGGGGTATTGTCGAAAATTTGATTAAATACATATAACAAGTTACACAAAAAAAAAGAAGGGGAAGTGGTAAAACAAGATTTCACACAATTTCGGGGGGGAGGGGGGACTCTCCCTGTCTACGGCCCTGCTGTCAACTCATAAGGATACTAAAAGTAGTAAGTAGTAAAAGAAATCGCCGCTGTTTCAGAATTTTTACGCATCACAAAGTTCCAAGATGTTTTTCAAAGTGGTGCTTTAATTAAGCAAAATTCCTCAGGAGTTGTCAATGACGTATCCTGTACATTCTTATTTTCACACTAGCTGAATACACGTGCTTCGCTACACATTTTTTAATATGTGCAATATTTTAGCTAGCAGTAAGACCTCGGGATGCGGAAATCTGTCATACGTGTATATGTCCCAGTTTTTGGAGCTTCGCTCGCAGGAAGGTTCATCGCTACGCAAAATCGAGCTCGCTTCGCTCTCTGAAAAGTTCATTGACACAAAAGCACAGGCTTACTTCACTCGTTGAAAGTTTCATTTCTATGCAAGCATAGGCTCGCTTCGCTCGCTGAAAGGTTCATTGCTGCGCAAGCATAAGCTCGCTTCACTCACAAAAATCTAATTGCTACCTAAAGCCTTAATATTGGAAGCCTCTCACTTGTCGAGAAAAAAAATTCCCCTTTAATACAATAATACAACACCCCTTTAAGATTATTTTAACTAGTGCTTGTGGAAAGCAAAATTTGAGGCCAAAACTACTTATGTAGAAACTTTCAGAGCTCTAGTCCTATTAGAAGTCACTTTTTGTGAAAAAATTAATTAAAAAACAAATTAAAATTTTAACATTATTTTTGTCAGTCCAATTAAAAGGCCAAAATTAATTGTGTTGAAAATTTCAGAACTGTAGCCCAATTACAAATCGTTTTGTAAAATATTTGTAAATAATTTAAAAAAATTAAATATTTAAATTCTTGTTTTCAAACATTTATTTAGAAGGCCACAACTACTTATGTTGAAAATTTCAAAGCTGTAGCCCTATTTGAAATCGTTCTGTAAAATATATATGAATTAATAAGAAAAATTAATTAATAACGAACTAAACAAAAATTTTAAATTCTGTTTTTCTAAAGTCCAATTAGAAAGCCAAAACTACTTATGTTGAAAATTTTAGAGCTGTAGCCCTATTAGAAATCATTTTTTAAAATATTAATTAATTAATTAATTAATTAAAAAGAAAGTAAATAAAAATTTAAAATTCTGTTTTTCAAAAGTCCAATTAGAAAGCCAAATTTACTGATGTTGAAAATTTCACAGCTGTAGCCCTATCAGTAGTCATTTTGTAAAATGTTTATTTAATTAATTAAAAAAGAACAAAATAAAAGTTGAAAATTCAGTTTTTCAAAAGTCCAATGAATTAAAAGGCCAAAACTACTTATGTTGAAAATTTCAGAGCTGTAGTCCTATTAAAAATCGTTTTGTAAAATAATTTTTAATTAATTAAAAAAAACCTAAATAAAATTTAAAATTCTGTTTTTTAAAAGTCCAATCAGAAGGCCAAAACTACTTATGTTGAATATTTCAGAGCTGAAGCCCTATTAGAAGTCGTTTTGTAAAAAAATTTGATAATTAATTAAGAAAATTAATTAAAAAAAAAAACTAATAAAATTTAAAAAATTCTGTTTTTCAAAACTACAAATAGAAGGCTAAAATTATTTATGTCTTTCTTGCCCAAATATTTATTAAGTGGGCACGGACACCGGACCACACTTTTGACCAATTGAAAACAATACCCTCGGGCCAGGGTAAAAATGTAAAAAGTTCCCAAATGCTATAAGTAGCCTGATATGATGTTTGGTTAATGTTAATTCCATTAGTGTTTGTCCGTTTGCTCAAAAATACTACTCCTTCTCTAATTGAATTTAAACAAACAGTATTAATTTCTGATTAAGCTATAATACACTATCTACCAATAAGTAATTGGACACCTATGATAAAAGAGATAAACACAATTTATTCAAATTCGATAGGTGGTTGAGCCTCTGCCTAAGGCAATTACAGTATTTAAACTCCGGGGCATGCTTTCCACAAGTGTTTGGATAATGGACAGTGGTATTTTTTCCCACTCGTCTTGGAGTGGACATGTGCGTTCTTTCACCGATTTTGGACGGTTGCTGCACTCCTTAATTCGGCGATCCTACTAGTCCCAGTGGTGTTCTGTAGGATTCACGTCTGGACTCTGAGCAGGCCAGTCCAGTCGGTTCAGCCCGCTGTCATCATACTAATCCATGGTGGACCTCGCAACATGACAAGTGGCGTTGTCATCTTGGAAGTAACAATGATTCAACCTTAAAATTGCCACAGCGTAGGGAGCACATAGTTATCTAGGTTAGTGGAGTAGTAGTCAGCGTTGAGCCTACCATGAATTGGGATCAAGGGTGACGTAGATCAGGACTGCAGACATTCTCAATTGCATGAGTGTCCAAATACTTATTGGTAGATAGTGTATAAATAATATGGATTAAGGGATCTAGATAAAATGTAGTGATATGTTGGGGCATTTTGCATAACTCGAATGCTGGACAAAAATCATTTTAATATTTTGGCATTATATAGGTGACATTGAAAAACTGCAAAAATATTAATGCCAAATATGGAATGAGAGAGTTTTGCATAAACTTTGTTTTTTATAGAGAAAATATAGAAGAAAACTTCGTGCTTGATTGAAAATCACTCCCACAGAAATTTTCTGGTTGCGCTCCTGAAGTTGTCTTAGATTCGTCGATGTTGATTTGAAGGCTATTGTTTGAAAAGACTATGTGATGGATATTATAAGAATAATATTTCATTATTTATCGATTTCTATGATCACGTCACAAATCTTTCATTGGCTGATGTTTTTCAGTTATTATGTATTTTAAGTAGCAATCCGCAAGCTTAGCGAACTCGAAATTTTACAAGAATTAATGATCAGGCGACAAGATTACAAAGCAAACCCCCGGGGGGGGGGGGGGATACCCTTAGTATCCCCAAAACAATGTAGAAATAAATATTCATTATAGTGATATACACAATCAAGCAAAAGTTAACTCAATCATTTTGGAAAGCAATGATCATATACGATTTTCAAATTTCATTATTTAATAAAAAAAAAGGCCTCTTTAGAGATATTGTTGACCATAATGGACAATTTCCGCATTGTCTAAAAACGAGTGAAATTAATTGATATTTATGAAGAATTTCTTTCTGATTCCAAACATCCAAACAAAAGTTCTTTTAAATAATTATATATTTAAATACAGTTAAACCTCGTTAACACGAAATCGATCCCAAAATTGTTCGCGTTAACCGAATTTTAGGTTGAGCGAATAAATTAACGTTAAGTTTTATATACATAGAATTGCCTTTACTCCGAGTTAAATAGATTTTCACGTTAAGCCATTTCTTGTTCATGGGGTTTGACTGTATTAATAAAAGAAAATGAACGACAACCTCGTCCTATCGCAATCCCATCAAAACAGTACGTTATAGCTGTGACGTCACGACATCCTTCCGTTCTCAATGGTTATCTTGAGGTTTCTGCCAAATCGTTGATGAGTGTTTCGTAGACATATCCAGTAGCGGTTGGCACGATTTGCCAGAAATTTGCAAAATTGGTTTCCGCTGCTGTGTTTCAAGCCAAGTTGTTTCAGATGAAGTGACGTCACATTCGATTCGAGCCGAATGTGTCGTTTTTTTCTCCAAATCTAACAAGCGAACTTAAGTTGCAAATTTAAAAAAAAAAAAAAGAAACAGTGCAGTGAGCAGAAATTTTGTGTTTATGGCTTTTTCGAAACATTTAGAGTTGAATAAGAATAATAATAAAAAAAAAAAAAATGCGTGAATTATCCATTATCGCAATGGCCAAAAAACATCAAATTGGGGATAGTTTTTTCGATGTAATGGGAATGTCCGGAGAGAAGGAAACTCTATGGTGATGACCTTCGTTTTACCAACTTTTTACACCTTTATCGAATTTTTAATAGAATTTCGTGAAATAATTTAATATATAATAATTAGAAGTAAAAAGGAATAGTTAAATAAAAGGATATTCAAATAGGAATTGTGTTATAAAAAGAATCGTTAAAAAAAATGTTTTATGGTGCTGCCCTCTACTAGATTGTCAACTAACTACGTGCTACTTTACCGCCATCTGTTATGCTTAGAAAAAACTAGACTTTGACACAACGTCTACTTGCTTAATATTCCTCATTCAAACTAGTTTCTCAAACATTATGAACAAATAAACAGTTATTTTTTTCCCTTTCCCAAATCTTTTCAGTAGTTTTAAATCAGTAATTAATAATCTTTATCAAGTAAAAATCTTAAATTGAGTATATAATATTTGCTTATTGGTAGAAATAGTTTAAACAAATGATCAGTTATAAGAAAAATACGCTCCAAATTGTTTAAATAAAATCAGTTATATTACTCGTATTCTTTTTATTACAAAATGATATTTTCTCTAATAAAAAATAAAAATACACTATAATGCTATACAAACTAGGGTTGTGGGACGTCGCAATCTCTCAATAACACATAATACTGACGAGGATTTGTGTCATTTACCGATTTTAAATTTTCATCATTCATTTAGCAAAAATAGCCAGTTTGGTGATATTTTTCGTGATAATTCTTGCATGGGGTCTTTTATGTATAAAAAAAAAAAACTCCGCCAAAATGATGCTTTTGGCGATGTACTTTTCTATAACTCTTATATTATCCTTTCGTGAAAATGAAACTGACAGGGATGAGTTTGGTAAAAAATCAAAAAGCTGAAAACAAAACTCCAAACGTTTTATGCGTAAAACACATTTTAAGCTATACTTAAAAAAATTATGGTTTTCCATGTGCGTTTATAACACTGCACCTTCTCTGTTTGTCCGTGAGAAAAATGGTACAAAATAGAGGCACCTAGATGTAGGGATACACTTTGTGCCGTCCAGGCATGGTAAAACTTAAAAAAAAAAAAAAAAAAAAAAGCCTTTTAAAGCGATGCAATCCGGCAAAAACTTAAAATGTTCAACAAAAGTCAAACAACTTTAAGCAACTGTACCATATTGACATACAGGCCGAATATAATTAAACCTAGTTTTCTAAATTTTTAAGCAACATTTTAAGTACTAAAATCTTTATATTTAAATTTCTATTCCTACCATTCAGCTTGTTCAATAAAATAAAAAGCAACAAACAAT
Source organism: Linyphia triangularis (assembly GCA_963978545.1). Taxonomy (NCBI): domain Eukaryota; kingdom Metazoa; phylum Arthropoda; class Arachnida; order Araneae; family Linyphiidae; genus Linyphia; species Linyphia triangularis. The sequence goes on from OZ021727.1 coordinate 95,073,766, forward strand.
TGTACATACAATTGCAGTTAAAATAACAACTTTAAACACAGCTTCTTTAGAAATTTTTTAATTAGGACTAATTTTCAGAATATTTTTATATCATTTTTATACAAAATGATATAAAAATTTTAGTATAGATTCACATGAAACGGCGAAATCGATCCTTAAACAGGCACTAATCACGGATATAGCGGTTATCGCATTTACTGAAGTCTAGGCGAATGGCTACAAAACGGTGTTGAAAATCTCGGTAATAGCCGTTATTGTATCAGAGTAAACCTCGGCGAAAATGACCATCACTGTAACGAAAGCAATAGCGCTTGCAATACCGGCGAAAATCTAAATATCAGCCGAAATGAAAATCGCAACAAAGTGAGTATCGGCGAGTGTCCACGATATCTGCACGGTAATATCGACATTTTCTTGGTAATACTAGAACAAATTTCGGTAATATCGGATGTTATCAAAGTACGGCATTCTACGAAAAAACAACTCTTACGCCAACTGAAATATCAAAGTTAGAACCTAATATACCGGAGCAACTATCAACAATAACGCTATTGTATGGATGTAACACTCGACGAAAATTACCATCACAAAATCTCGGCGATAGCGCAATTCCTCATGGTAATACCAACATTCTTTCGGTAACAGCGATGCTAATTTTAGATTTTACAACAGGGTAGCACACTCAACGAAAATGACCATCTCATAACGTATATCAGCGTTAGCGCCGAAGATACCGGAACAATTCTCAGCAATAACGCTGTTATTTCGGCGCAATACTCCGGGAAAATGGTCACCACAGCAACCTAAATCAAAGCGATAACGCATGTCCTAGCCACACAAATCTCGGCAGTAGCGGACATTACATCAGCGTAACGCTTAACGAAAACAAGCAACACATACTAATGTAAATAAACAATAGTTCCGTGGATGTCAGACTTCGAAGCAAGAGCATTATTAGTATACGTTAATCGCGTGAAATCGTAAGAAGGAATTTACATTTTGACCAGAGAAAAAAAATGACCCAAAAGGTTCAAATCTCGACGCAGTTGGAAGTATACAAAATGCGAGTTGGAGCGCCAATCTGACTAAAATAATGAATGCATTTCAGTGGATTTTTGTACTTGGAGCAGGAATACAGCAGGAATGTGTAGCGACCCCTAAGCGATAAGTTGCCCGATCTTTCGGAAGTGAAGCTTCTTCGAGGTTCAGCCTTAGAAAAAAAGTTATTTTTCCGTGGGATAGAAAAACCGGGAAAACACGGATTTTTTCAGGAATTAGAAAAGCGGAACTTTAATTGAAAAAGCGGAATTCTTCTTTTTCTAAAAAATTAAAAAAGCGGAATACCGCCACATGGCGGAAGAAACTCATCCCTGAACTGAGGAGAGAAGAAAAAACGATCGTTGATGAGGTATTCTTGAGGAAAGAGAACTATGTGTTACACCGGCATTTGTTTTTCAACTTTTTACAGCGTTAAAGGATTTTTACGGGAATTTCGGGCATGGGTATGTTTAGAACACCTTAAAAGGCATTAGCACAGCGATTTTGAACAAAATCGTTAGAGCAGTTTTTTAGAAATTACTGAAAAAAAATGATTTTTTCAATACCTTATGCGCATGCGCGATTTGGAAGAAAACCTTAACGGTAAATCAATGTGCCACCACCAACCCTCACACCAAATCTGAACATCATGGGTCAATTTGTTCGGGAGTTATGCTGACCACATACACACATATTTTTTTCTAAATCACTTTTTTAAAATCAGGATGTTCCACAAAGAGAAGAAATGAAAAAAAAGGACGTTTTCTTTTTGACCGAATGCTATACTTTTATTACCCTATGTATACATATGGGTAATTGAAAGTAAAAAGCAGTGCATAGATTGTGGCACAGTCACTTTGAAAATATGATGACTCATGTACTTTCCATAAATTACCATTCTTTGAAACCTCTGTTTAAAGCTTTATACCGAGAAAAATGGTGACAGCAAAATTCTTTGAAAAAGTGGCATTTATTTATTAGATACATATGGAAACGTATTTTATATTTATAAATAATTTTATCATTGGCAGAGACAAAGGGATTAAAAAAATTAATGATGATTTAATTAAACTTTCTTTGTTAAAAATACTTTTCCTGTGTGTGCAAGGATTAATATTTCGGTGTTCCTTTGTTTAAGGTGTTTCATATTAAGTTGATTTGGAATTTAATTATGTTTTAAAATGCATGATAGGAAGAATTAGTCACCAGCTACTATAAATGAAATTTTTCCAACAAAATTTCATACAAGAATTACCTTTTTTAAGTTGGTGCCAATGATGGGTATACAGTTTCTTTTAGGAATCCAGAATGTGATTACAAAATACATTTTTAAATATTTCAAAAGAAAACGAACAAAGGGATAAATTTTCAAACATTTTTTGCATAATAACATGAAAGAGTTTTAGATTCATAATGAATCTTAGTAACGACGAAAAACAAAAAAAAAAGGAACGTCTTTAAAAGGTACTTAACAAAGTAACAACTTTTTCAATTTTGCGGAAAAAAAACCTCAAAATCCGCTAGTTGTGTAATTTTTGATTGATTGTTATATTCGTAAACTTAGAAATGAACCTTTCAGTAAGCCTTCTTCATGCTACAAAGGAATCTCATATGAAATTAAAGTAAGACAGTAAAAAAAACTTTTTGAGTTGTTTGATTCACATCTGCAAATTTTTCATTTGTCAAAAACATTTGTTTTAAAAACAAAAGTTTGAAGTTGTACAGAAATATTTGACACCCTATATTTTTTTTAATCTTAACTTTGTCTTACTTTTAACCTTTCATTTCCAGTTAACTAGAATTACTTACTAATTCTTATGCTATCTCCCATCAACTTGAATTCATAATATGTAGGCAATATTTACTTTTATATTTTCTCATCAAATTGAATTCCATGTGTCAAAGCAAAAATAAGTCAGAATTTTTTTTTTATAAACTTTTAACAGTGTTCCCTCTCAAATCACAGAATGAAAATCAATGACTTTTAAGCACCTAAATAATGTGTTAAAGGACTGTTGAAAATTTATTTTCAGGCATCATGTCTATTTATCAATTTTTAATAAAGTATATTCTACCAAAAAAGTTACAAGTTGGTGAATGTGTAATACAAATATATCAGAGCAGAAAAGTGGAGGTTGTCACTCTGAAATAGCAAGTCCAAGTTGTATTTTTATAAATTTTGCAGTTGGACACACAACATTGGCAAAAATTAAGGACTTTTAAGGACCTCTAAGCATTTTCAAGGACTTTTAAGCACCTCTAAGCATTTCCAAGGCCTTGAAAATAAGTTCGAAAATATTAAGCACTTTTAAAGACTTTCAATGACAGTGGGAACCTTGTTTAAACATACTTATTATCACATTAAAAATTCTATTCAAATTATTACTTAAACATAATCAAAATATTTTTCCTGAACTGTTTTATCATATTAGTTTGTTCTTGAAGTTGTGTTTGTGCTAGATTTGATGTTTTACAGAATTGTCAGTTTTCACCAGTATAAATTTCCATAGGTTATACTATATATTTATTCATCAAAAAGCATTTTAGAATTAGTACTTAAAATTATTTATCAGAAGACAGTTTCAAATTATTAATAAGTTTAAAAGTAGAATAAATAAGATTATTTTTTTATTACTTGTTATTAATAAGTTTAAAAGGTGAATAAATAAGATTTTTTTTTTTATTATTATTACTTGATCATCAATCAGTGAAAAAAAATCTGTTGATTAAATTAAGATATTTTAGCCACAGTAATTGTTATACTATTGAAAATTATCCCTAATAATCTCCAAAGACAAATATGCCCTTAAAAACATGAGAAATAAACTGTCTTGCTTCGATTGACTCATTGAATCACATTTTGGTACCAATTACGTGATAATTAAAACCTTAAGATGTTTTTTTTTAAATAATATTTTGAAAAGTTTGCTCACATACTTTGATACCACTCACAATACACACAATAAAAACAAGCAAAACTAAACAAATAAAAGAGAAATAAACACACACAGCACAAATACAAGATTAAAAACAAATTATTATTAAACAGATTATTATTAAAAATTGATTATTACTATTACAAACAGATTATTATCAAACAGATTATTAATAAATTCAAACAAATTATTAATAATTAAATACAAAAACTGATTGCCCCCCCCCCCCCCATGTTTGAAATACATTTCATTCCTTTTCAACTACAGGAACATTATCAATGATTTTCATCCAGTTTTCCACCGTAATGTCTACCTTCTCATAGATTTTTGCTAAAATAAAGAATTCAAAAATTTAAATAAACTTGAAAATATATTAAAATACAATAAGATCAGTAAAAGTAGGCACAGAAACAAAAGATTTTGAAATATCTTGATATTTTAGAAAAAGACAAATATCAAAAACTAGAAATTTTAATTTCTAAAATTTCAAAGAAAAAAAAAATATATATAAATAGTTCTACAAAATCCATTGATAATAAAAGTTCACGTCGACTTTTACTATTGTAACTTTTCACAGTAAAATTTTTATAAAATTTAAGAATATGTTTTTAAACTTAAACATTTACGAATTGAAACATAATAATCCGTTACAACTCATTCTTATTAGATTTAGAAGTATTTAATTTGTCTAGAAGGTAGAAAATATCCCCCACCACCAAAAAAAGAAACTCTCTAATAGTACATTGAATATTCACAAGAGTAACTTTTGTATTAAGACAAAAGATTTGAAAATATCTCACCTCGCTTTGATTTCCTTTCTGTAATTAATGCTTCCTTTACCTTCAATTCCGCTATTGCGCTTTCTAGTTCTCTCTTCCTCTTATTTAATTTTTCCTTTTTTGCATTGTTTACTGAAATTGAATAGGAACACTTAAAGAAACTAGCTAAGACAAGATAGAACGTATAACTCAAAGCAAAAACAAAATTATTAAATTTATTTCAAGTCATCAAAAGTATTAATTATCCTCATAAATCTTTAGAGTCTGTGTAATTAAAGAGTACTAGAGAACAATATAAATCACTTAAGAGAAAAAGTCCTTAGATATTTAGAAACTGTGCTTCACTGCAATGTCTTAGAATATAAAACTTTGATTTTTAGGTGATATAACTGAATAGTAAAATTGGTTTTCCAGTTTTGTCTTCCACTAAGCTATTTATAAAAAAGGAGAATGTTTACTTTAACCTAAGAAAGCTAACCTATCCATAATCTTGATATAAATTTTTCTTTAAAATTATTTGCCCAAACAGATAAATATACATGTATATAATCTTTGACACTTTAATACATTTTGAGATAAATTATCACAGCAATGATTAGTTTACATGTACTAAGATATTGCAAAGAATAGTATCTACACAACAGCATACTAATTAAGAAACATGAAAACAAAGTACCCAAGAATTTTTTGTCGTTGATGCACTATAAAACATTGAGACTAAAAAGAAAGATGTGCTTACCTTTCTTATACCTTGTCGTAATATAAGTTCTTGGTGGCCAATTTTCTTTTCCTCCTAAGGGAGATAAAACAAGATATTACAGCAAAATCTAGAAGCAAAACCAGAGCTAAACTTCACCTCCAAAAGAACAAAAATGACAAGAACAAAAATAACATGTTAGGTGATACGATAAAAACTACATTAAAATGGATACAGAAGTAAGAAAGTTCAAGAGATACAAAAACGTTACATAAAAAAGAAAATCAGAACTATGAACACAAATATTTGTTAGTTCTAAGTTCTAAAATAAATTGCAAACATTGTATTGAAAAATGAACAGCAAATTAAATATTTGGTCAAATACCTGCATTGAAATAGTCTGGCTCATACAAAACTTCATTAAGTTTCGATTGTTCCTGCTCGTCAACTCTTACTACAAGAGAATTAAAAGAATTTGATTAGAAAACCTAGCACTATTGATTATTTTCTAAGTGTAAAGCATATTGCATAAGCTTAGGTACATTCAATACCAGTTGCGAACACAGGATTTTATTTCAAAAGCATACATCAGTCATATAAAGTCAAAATCTTGAGACTTTAGACGTTTCCATTTAAAAAAAGTAATTTTCAGCAAACATTTCATTGTTAAAGCTTCAAAATTGATTTTTTTTAGTCCATGAATGCGTAATTTTATGCAACATTTGAACCTGTATTTTGAGCTAATTCACAAGTCAGCTCAGAACAGTTTAGAAAATAAAAAAATAGTTTATACGGAATAGGGTTTCTCTCATCAAATATTTCGTATTGCACATTAGCTGCTAACAGAGCTAATTCAATGACAATTCATAGAAAAGTTAAGATTTTGTAGTTTTCTCCAATGGGAAATGCCACCATTTTAATTATAAATTATTGAAAGTTGACTCAAAAGCTTGCATTATATTTCTTTTAAGTTTTGACAATTATCTCCATCATATTTAGTAAAATTTTTATGGCACTGGTTCAGGTGTCTTCTGTCCTAACAGAAAAATAAAGCTGTCTTTCTCTCTGGGCAAGCTGGCTACTGTACTTCAGGCTGAGGTTCTTGCAATCACTGCCTGTGCCTACAACTGTCTAGATAGGGGGTTGTTAAGAGGGTCATAAAGATTTTCTCTGACAGCCAAACTGCGCTACAGAGTCACTGCTTTACCTCTAAAACAGTGTGGGAATGCCACAATGCACTTGAAGATCTGGCTGAAATAAACAAGGTGTCTCTTCTCTGGGTCCCTGGTCACTGTGACTTTGAGGAAAATGAAATGGCAGACCAATTAGCAAAACATGGTTCTGAATTGTCTTTTGTCGGACCAGAACCTGTCTTGGTTTGTTAACGACCAAGCCCTATCAAGCATGGTTCCAATCTAAAGATCAAAGACAAGCCAAAGAGCTCAATCAACAGTCACCCTGGACTAGATCAAGGGATATACTAAAATTGAGCAGAAGAGATATAAAGGTTGTTGTAGGCCTTTTAACTGGATATTGTACCTTAAATAGACATCTTAATATGTAAGTGTTGTAGATGACTCACTATGTAGAGGTTGTCGTATGACAGAGGAGAGCTCTACGCACGTCTCGTGCAAATGTGAATACTACTCTGCCCAACGATTTGAATACCTGGAATACCATTGTATCGATCCCTGGGAACTGTCAAATGTTGCAATCAGGTCTATACTGAAATTTATTTCGGCAAACCGGTCTTCTTTAGATAAGATAGGGGTTTTTAGTACAATAGACAAGAAGTCTTGGTGCTGGTACTCTGTAGAGTCACCTCTATTCACAAGTCATCATGGTGTCGTTAACTCAAATGTGTATATTGCATGCTTTGCAAACAGCCCTTCCAAGTCAAAGTTAAATACTCTCAATCTTTTTGAACATGGGTGTTTTTCTTGAAGCCGGTTGTTGATCGCTATTTAATAGTCCTTGTGGAAAACATATTTTTAAATGCATAATAATAACATAAAATAAGGTTGTACTTACTGATACCCCTAGACAGTGAAAGATTTAATATAATTTAGTTTTTATGTAAAGAATAAGGTTTGTGAATAATCCTAATGGGTTATAATGTCTGCATAAATAAAAGATTGTAAGCTTCAGTTTAATTATACAGGAAGAAAAATTGTGCCTTTGTCAATACAAATTTTACTTATTGCCTTAATATTTCAGTGATATATTCAATCACCTTCCTCAAAACGTTCTAAATTTTTCCTTAATATGTTGTTTATTTTAATGATGTTTTAATAAATATAGTTCTATCAGAAAATTGGCAATTTTTGCTGTTAGTGGTTAGTCGAGGACATGGCGCAATTTATACATAATTTAAATAATTACTAGTCAGTGACAAGCTGCACGGTTAGTTGCTTAATTTCTAAAGAAAAAAAAGTAGTAAATATGAAATAAAATCTTCATAACAAATATCTTCAATTATACAATATCTACAGTGGTAAATTATAGCATTTATACTAGAGCATTTTTTGATAAAATTTTGTCTAAATTGTAATCAACTTGCTGAATATTAACATACATGATAAGATGCTTAAGACTTAAATAAAGCATGATATTTTTACTGTTAACTGTAGCGATAAAAAATATTCGTCTTGTGATAACACCACTTAGACCTTTGAATAACCATTTATAAATTATTTCACCATTTCCATGCAGTAATTTAATACCACTTCTATTTCAGATACAATGGGCCATAATATCAAAATAAAATGACGTCAAAGAGTAAAAAAAAGATCATCAGCCAAGAAAAATCTAAATTTTTCCATAAAAAATGAATGGATGTTAAATATTTTTTAGATTATGAAGTCAAAGTAGATATTTTGTTGCAACTAGTTTTAAAATAAAGTCTTTCTTTTATTGTTTACACTAATTTAAGAGCTTTCAATGATAATAACAAAAACAAAATTTCATCACATACTATTATAATCTTATTTTCCCAATGTAGGTATTCATACATACTAAAGAACATATAATGTTTTTATTTAACTTTGTTAAATATATTTGTATGAAAAACCTTCTGTGGTTACTATATTTATCAGATGTTTTGTATCAAAAGAAATGTGTGCATGAAACAAAATAAAAATGATTTTCAGATTACCAAATATATTTACAACTTTTTTTGCTCAAGAGAGTAGTTAGTACTGATTTAAAATTAGTACTCTTTTAAGAATGTTGCAAGACTTAAATTAATGATTTAATTTTCCATTAGCTGTGATAAAAAGTCTCCAATAATAATAGCACATAGAGCATTCATGTGTTTTTTTGTGTGTAAATTATTACAATTTGGAAACCATGTATATGAATTTATCAACTTATTAAAACTTAATTTAATCAAAACCAATAAATAAACATGAAGAAGTAATACAATTCTAAATTTTGAAATCTGTCAATGATTTAAAGTTACCTTTCATTAAAGCAAATTAATATCAAATGCAAGAAGTACAAACGTCAATAAAACAATATTTGAATAGTTTTGTGAAGCTGTTTATTTTTTTAGCAGAATAAGCTGATTTGTCAAAAATTTTTATTCTTAAAAATTCCTTTTAAATTATTAATTTATTGCAGATTTAGAATTAAATAATTTTTGCTGATAATTATCCTTTGGGTAGGCGAGAAGGCAAACAACATTATAAGGCGAACCTTTGTTGAGTTGATGTAGGACTGCTGACGGCAGACAGAAAATGGATATTGGGGCACTCGCGGTTCGTTGAAGACAACAACAAGGTTTATTTTGACTAAGTGGCAGCTGAGACAAAATTTTCTTTAACTTAAGGCCATCAGGGTTGCCTTGTAGGAGTCCACAAGCCAATTAAACGGTAGAAAAAGTTTTTCATATTTCTACTTTTATACAGGATTGTAGGTGAGCCGAAGAAAGGGCAAGAATTAAACTTTTAAAAGTACTTACTTTCAGGTGAAGAATTCTGTACACGAAGAAAGCTCTTATGCCGAAAAAAGCAGTTTGGGTTCAAGCAACTTCCTCGTGCCTCGAACCTGCAAAACGGCCGAGCACTTCTTGGCCAGATTGTCATGTTCTGCATAAATATAGTATTAAAACAAACATATAAAAAAAACTATAAAAACTGTGAAATAAATAAAGGGTAATTCCACACGAAATCAACAAATAAAAAAATAATTTTTCAACTCAATATGTAGGAATGTTTTAATACTTTGTCTGCATGTTGAACTTGCTTCTGAGATGAAAACAGTGAGGTTAAAAAAAAAATTCTTCGATTCCTTCCATAGTTACGAATTTTTTTTTAAATTTTGAAAAATTCACGAATATTGCATACTTTCACAATCTTTAAATGGCTGAAACTTTGGAACTATTTGACCTAAAGGGTTGGTATTTGTGTCATTTTGTTTAGTTTTTTTCTGTCTTTCATTGAATATATAACATTATCAACTTACTTGAAACAATATTTTTTTTTGTAAATTTGTCTTATACATTTTTCAAAAACTTTAAAACTGAATTTTTAATTTTTTTGAAAAAATTATTATATTTGGCCATCTCTTAGGAACATTTTTATCAAATTTCATGATGGTACTCTTATTTTATCATAAACAAAAAAAATTATATCTGTATGAAGGTTTGGGTATTTTTTTTAATAAAAATCCCATTATCTGATGTTAAAAAGTAATTTGAGTATAAATTCATGTTTAAAATAACAATATTTTCCATTTATGCAAGTTTAGCTTAATTACCAATCAAAATATTAGTGTTTATTTTGTTATATTTTATTTATTTGGTTAAATTAACCATTTTATAGCAACGTTTTTTCCAAACTGTTATAGTACTATTGTACGGTAATAAAAATATCTGTTCGATATGTTTGTAAATACTGTAAAACTCTTGCACATAATCATTTAAACTTAAGGGTTGTAATAGGTAAGCAATATAAGGTGGTGAACTTCAAAAATAAACTGTTTACTTACATTCTAATGCTAAAAGTTTGCTAAGTTAAACTCCCACATTGTTGCAATGAAGCAGCCATCATAAAACAGTATATTTTTTTTCTGGAGCAACATTTATGTAGCTCTTATTATCTCCTGTTTCGGAACTTAGCATGTTCAACCTGTTGCAGTAATAGGATTCAATTTAAACAAAATAAAGTTTTTTGGAACTGTCAAAATGTCTGCTTTTCTTGGATATGTGAATGATATTGATGGTCCTTTTGGATGAAGGAAAGAAATTTAACCTCTTCTTTAACTTGATCTTTTAAAATAATCATTTTTTCCCAGTGACAATTCTTTTTAGAAAAAAAAAATTGATTGTCATTTTAGATGTGTTATTTGGTTACCAAACTCTTACTTAAAATATTCAAGTGGATTAGCAATGGTCTCAAAGGTGCCACGATCAACAGTAAACCATTGTTTATGTGTGATATTTTTCATCATTCATATCTTCTGCAAGACATCCTATCAGAGCTTCTTTAAAATCATCAAATTTGGAACAGTTTTCATAGTTGTTTCATGCATTCATTATATGTTGCAAGACGATTATCAGATTTAGGTACTTTGATTTTACGTAAATTACCTCTAGCAATCATCAATTTAATATTATAGTGTGCTATGCAAACACACACAGAATGTGTACCGCTTACACCAGCAATCTTACAGTTTTTCGGTCTCAACTCTGCAAACTTTGAAAAGCCAATTAACTTCTCGTAAGTTTCCCAAAATTAGTCTCTTTTGTATATGAACTGTCTTACCTAAACCCTCTTTCCCACAGAAATATAGTCCTTTTTCCCAGGCATTTGTTTGCTTACTTTATCATCATCATAAAAATTCTTTACTGTAATAGTTGTTTGAGGAAATAAAATTTTGACAGATTTTGAGCCTGGAGTCGATAACAGGGTGTCTACCAACTTTATCAAATACAATTTCTTGACTTTTCTTGACCTCAGAAGAAAATTTCTTGACCTTTTCAAAAAAATTTGCAATTGTTTAAATAATCAATTTGTCAAAAAAAAAAAAAAAAAAAAAAGACCAGGGCAAACCATAAAAATTTAATACTTTTAAAAAGACAAAAATCAGAGATACAATACAACATATTTAACCTATATTAAAGCCACAACTATGAATGTTCGTGCAGTTATATAAAAAAAAATTGTTTTTTCCCCTCAAAATTAACCTTTTTCTTCTTCTCTCGGATAGAAATGTATGAAATATATTACCAATATAATAATCGTTGCTGCATTAATTTGCTGTAAAAAACTCACTTAAATGCTTAAAATTCTGTCTTAATCACACTAAAAAATTAGAGAAATCCACGTGAAAGAAAATAGCCAGAACAATAAAACAGTATATCATAAAATTTAGTATTGTGAATGATAACACTAAGCAACCCCAATTTCAGCATAATTTTTTTTTTTAAATATATTTTAGCAATCTCAATATCTAATAACTGGACTTCCTCCTCCTATAGGAATATAACAGCAAACAATTCACTTCCTTTACATGTGCTTCTGTCAGAAGCGTGACACATTACTCGGATTAATGCCCATATAACTTCTTCATTAATGATAAAAAGAATTCCTAGTAGATGAAAAATCTGACAAAGTCGAAGTGTTTATAGTTGCTTCACATTGTTTGCTTGCTTCAGCAACAATAACATTTTCTTAGGATGGTAATAGGATGCTATTAGTTGCATTGTTGGATGGAATTACATGTGATGACAAAGACTGAAAATTAAGCATTCTTTGCTTGCCTGTTAAAATTACACAGGCTAAGTCTTGATGTATTTTTGATGAGATAACCCCATTTCACTATGACTGACATCAAATTTTGATTAGCAAAATATACAATATCCTTTATATTTGACCAGTAACACAGGCATTAACCACTTGGCTAGATCTTTATCGGATTCCATCCAGTTTTCTCAAAAAGGACATCAACAACCAACAGTAGGTTTGAGGCCCAACAAGGCTGTCCATTTATATTTCCTGACAATATACCGTATATATACTCGTATGCAAGTCGAGAATGTGGGCCAAAATGTTCACTAAAAAGTAGGGGGTCAACTTGTATGCTAGAGAATGAAGATTAAAAAAAAAAAATGTCTTAAACAAAAGGGATACCAACTGACTTTCGGCAAAAGCGCGATAATCAAGCCGCGATTTGAAGAAAATCGGAAGTCCGTTCGGCTCAGCTGTGTCGTTGCTTTCCAATAATTATTTCCGAACTTAAGTTAATACTTTAAAGCAAAAATCAAATTAAATAAAATAATCTTTAATAGAATAAAATATTCCAAGATGAATTTTTGAATTTGCTTCGCGATTCAAAAGTGCGGGAAGTCCGTAAAATAATCGAAGTGGCGTTGCATCGTAGGTTCTTGTTCCTCGTGAAATAAATGACTTTAAAAAATAAAAAATGCACAATTTATTACATAAGTAATTTTAGTACAGGAATTTATTGCGAAATAACGACAACTCAATTAAAAATTAAGATGTAGAGTTATAAAAAAAAAAAAACCACAAGCAAGTGCTGTTAGGCCTAGCGATCGGCAAAAGTTTCAGAGGAATTTTTTCACCAATCATATTTTAGTTTCGTGATTCTTGCTGATTAATATTTTATAAATAAGTTAATAAAATGTTCTTGCCGAATCGCAGATTTTTATCGTAATTTTTCGTGCCGAAACTACAACTAGAAAATGTTACGAAACTCCTCCATTCACACTTTGCCTGTCGATCCTGTATAGCAAGTTCACACTTGCATACCGCAGAAGTGCACCACACATTATAGTTCTACGAATATTTAAACTTCACTAACTATATTTAACACTCAAAGTTAGACCACATTTAACAAAAATAAACTCCGGAATCCCGAATTTTTATAAATTAAAAGGGAAAAAAAATAGTTTTGTCGTTTGTATGACGGGCCGATAAATGGCCGATTTTAAAGAAAGGAATGGTTGCAAAAAAAGCTATACGTTCATAAAAATTTCGCGTCATTTTGGGGAAAAAATTGCCTTTTTGAGCAATTGTTTGTCGGCGAATTTTTTGACGATTTTTCTTAGGGAATTACCGAATTTTTCAGTTTTGCAATCAGAGTGAAAATTTCGTGACCTCTGCTCTGATTTCTTGACTTTTTCGTGACTTTCTTGACCTTTTTGCGATTTCGCGACTTTTTCGTGACTTTCTTGACTTTCCTGACCGGTAGACACTCTGGATAAGACACCTTTTTCATCAAATAGTGTAACAAATGGCAGACTATTATTTCATCTGAATATTGATATTTATTTACATGACTAAAAAACAATATTTTACTCTCAAATGGGCCACATACAATACTTAAATTGCTTAGCTTTTCAACAACATGTATTTTTTTTTATATAAAAATTGTGCAGACAATCGTACATGGGCAATTCCCTGCTGTAAGCACGAGACATTTTAGCTCTTTTTTCTACTCATAAACAAATTAGAATTCTAAAATCATTATCAATCTAGCAATTTTGCTTTTGTTTTATATAGCTCTACTTGGTGACAAAGTTATATGGAAAAATAATTATTTTAACTAGGTCAAGTATGCTTTCATATCGTCTGACGCACGGGACACGTCCGTATCCTGTGCGTCAGACAATATAAATGCATATTTGACCTAGTTAAAATATTTATTTATCCATATAACTTTGTTACCAAGTAATATAATATGAAATGAAAACATAACTATTAGATTCACCTTAATTTTAAAAATCTTATCAATTTACGAGTAGAAAAAAGAGCTAAAATGTCATGTGCATCAGCCAGAGTTACCCACAGAATTTTTTCCAATATGATACCATGGGAGTACCATCTTGAAATTTTGCAAGAATGTTTGTAAAAGATAGTTAAATATAATGTATTCTTTTCAAAAAAAAATTTAAATTCCGATTTTAAATTTTCAAAAAAAACAAACTTTTTATTTAAAAAAATAAATATTGTTTAAAAAACACTTTATCATGCATTATATATTTTATCAAAGACAATATGAAACTGAATAATTTGACATACATTTCAGCTCTCTAGGTCGATTAGTTCTTGAGTTACAACCATTTAAAGGTAGTTAAACGATGCAAAATTTGTGAATTTTTCAAATTTTCAAAAATACATAACTTTGAAAAAAAATCTCAAAATATGATTTTTTTTAATTCAATGTACTAATACTACATTTACACCAAAAATGAATAAAATTCATTGCCCTGCCGATTTGACTATTGGTTGATTTGATGTGGAATTACCCTAATGAGAAAATTAAAATAGAAATAACACATATTAAAATATTAAGAAATTGAATCGTAAGGTTCTGACTGGCTCTCTTTTAGAGTCCACACTACAATAAAACAACTTTATAAAATTCTTTGAAGGCAAAAGATGTCCACAGTAATGTGCTGACACCTTTCAAATAGATTAATGGTTGGTTGAGTTTACCTAGCACTAAGGTTACACATGGACCATGCTGCGCTACCAAATAGATTAATGAAATGTAGACAAGACAAAACAAATAATTTAACTATGCAAATACTTGAAAATGTGTCTTCTTTTTAACAAAACGACCCATGAATATTCTAAAAAGTTGTTAAAATTTTTTATAAATCCTTAACATTGCAGTTGACATAGATGAAAAAGAACTGGCTGAGCGAGTTTGAGTCAAAGTTTGAAAGTTTTAATTCAATGCAGAACAATAAAAACAAACAGTAAGAATAGCAAGTTATTCATCTACACTAGAATACTGTTTGTGATTAAAAAAAAAATTGCATCAGACTAATTTTCAAATCTAACTGAATTTTTCTTTCTTAATTCAAATCCTTATTACTTAATTAGAATTCATTATATAAATTTTTAACAATATTTGTCATCATTTTCAACAAGTTCTCTTCTCTCTTATCAAAGTCTAAATTACAAAAGAAAATTAAATTATTCTTTATTGCCAATACTAAATTTTCAAAGATTTCTAACAAAATTAGTAACAAGTAAAATAGGAATTCTTTTATTTTCTAAGGCTTACAATTATTCCACAACCTTGTAGTATAAATATATCTTTTTCGATATTCAAAAATTATTAACTTAAATTTCATATCTATAAAATGTACTTAGCAATTACATGATACGAAATTTCGTGAATAAACAAAACTATTCAAAATTAATACTTCTCTTAAAAATCAATTAAATATTGATCGCCCCGAAATGTCATCTGGCTGAGATGCAGCCGTAAATCAAATTTACTGCAAAGTCAAAAAAAAAAAAAAAAAAAATGAAAATAATAAATTCAGTACGATTTCTCACCTTAGGTCGTTGATTCATTGCAACAGCAAACCAAATTTGCACCTGAAATATAATAAAAAGAATGGATGATATCTCAAAAGAGAGTCCTAAGTCTTGTACCGAGTCCAATAAATTCAGCTTGATTCTCGATCATAAGATATTTGTTCCTTTTAAAAAGTTTCATTTAATTCGATAAACATGCTTCAACTTAAAAAAAAAAGTATTTCCGTTCCAAACTATAGTAATAGCAACAAAAACCGGAACGCAAGTTGTTCAAGTAAAATCGTGTTAAACACGCGTAAATTTACCACTAAACTAACAATAAATTCTTTACTTAACCCTTTGAGTACTGAATTATTTGAAATTTTTTGTGCCCATGGAACGGATTTGGATGGACGGTTGACGAGTCAGACTCGTCCACCGTAACTTCGCCCAAGTAAGCAGATGACGAGTCTCACTCGTCAAATGCACCCAAAGGGTTAATATAACTCGAAGCAATCTCATATTGTTTCGGTGTGTGTTTTATTCACCCATGTTTATCGGAACAATACGAGATTATTTTAAGACATTGAGTTCTAACACGAAAAATAATAATAACCGGCAAGTACATACACACGTGTTTTTGTATAAACAAACGCACGTGCTAATAAAAACACATTAAGTAAAAACAAGTCTATTATACCATTAAATAAATAATAAAATTGTTAAACATACCACAAATTAACTGGTACGGAGAAGGGAGGGGAAATTAATTTCAGGGAACACGTGCTCAACGTACAGCAACGGGCGCATAAGCACAGGTAACTGAAAATTGATACCTATAAATATGTATCTTCGACACTATGTCCAATCAGATCGCTTCAATGGGTCACGTGCATTCCCAAGGGGGAGGGGTGGAGCTTGACCCCTCTACTTCAAGACGAAATCTAGGGTTGCCACTCACAATAATAAAAAAAGTCCGATTTTCTAGATGATTTTATATAAATTCCAGTCTAATAAATCTCCACTAACAAACAACTATTCTCAGTTGTTAAGATGGAAAACCAATAAAATGATCTCAAAAGTAAACAGGAAAAATCATAAAATAAGGGAATTTAATTATATGTCACTACTTCGCACTTCATAAGAGAAAAATTATGACAGAGTCGCCCTGAGAATATTATAATTATAGGAGATGGGCTGCGGAAGAAAGAGAAAGTTCGCGACTTTTTCAGATTTTTCAATTAACTCTTTCCGTTTTATCGTATAATAGCAAGCATTTATAAAGTGGATATCAAATCTGAAAAATGTTTAAACTGAAGACATTTTTAGAGGGAAGTTGAACTCAAGTCAATCATATTTAAAAAAAAATTATACATTGTAATACTAGCCAGTATAGGAAATAGTTGCAAATAGTTAAATTAAAAAAAAATCTAAATCCAATGCGCACACCACTATTAGATACTTCAATGTGAAAAAGTGAATATTAACAATGTTAGTGTGTGTGGTGTTTACTCTCTACTCTGAATGGTTCTAAACCACAAATAATATGTTTCGACAGATCACTATAATCAAAAAGCTATATTTCATTTATATTATCTATTCTATGGTATTTGGAGTCTATATACACATTTTAATAGGACTACGTTTTTTCCATTTCAGAAACCATGAAATATATCGACAATATCCAAAATTATTTTTTTTCTAATTTCACAGAACTCAATAAAATAAAAGTAGCTAAATAATTTGTAATTATATGGTACCATAAATAAAAATAGTACACAACTAGTTTATTGAGTACGATATTAATTTTCATGTTAATAACCCAACATCGAATTTTTTTCAAACAAGGAATATTTAAACTTATTTTTAACCCAAAGTTCACTTTCAATTTTAACTACATGAAATGGGGGAGTGGAGAGATTAGAATTTGTTTATTCCAATTTTTAATTACGATGCAAATAATTTTTCGAATCATGAAAGAACAGATTTTTAACCTATTGATATTTCAAGAATATCTAGTTTGAAAAGGGTCGTTTGACAAGCATGGTGTTTAGTGTTAAACTGTTATACAATGTGGCGGGAAATAAAATTAAAACTTAAAAATATCGACTGAGTAGTCATATTTATTAGTTCATCAAATTACGATGCATAGAAGGAAACCACCCAGAACAAGCAAACAATTTTTTTTCTTCCCTTCATAAAGAAAAATACCTTAAAATAGAATAATCTTTTCGAGGTTAAATCAGAATTTGGCTACCACAGCCAATAAAATTTCTATGCTATTATTCACAAGTGACTTTCATAAAAAAAAAAAAATGTACTCGTAAATACAGAAATACTTAGTTCTGCACTTCACAAAATAACAACCTAAATAGCTGCCGGCTGAATTTTGAGTATCTTAGGGAAATGTGCACATCAGTGATTAAGCTGTGGGTGCTTTTCTTTAAAGCAAAATGCTAAAGAACGTTCTTAAATGCTAAAACTAAGAAAGGTGATTTGGCTCATTTGCTAAAAAATTTTGAAACAACATTTGCAAAATCATCATTATTGTTATCGGAGTATAGTTATCGACCAAAAAGAACAAGTAAGCTGACGGGTGAAAAGTATTTTTCTTGTATCTTTATATTTAAAGTTAATAATGATTTTATAACAAAAATGTTTTAATTGTGTTAAATTAAAAATCCTAACTGGTGGAGCCCGTAACCATTTTAACACTTTGCTAAAATGAACATTTCGGATTTAGCTTTTTTGCTAAAGAAATTTCGTACCTCAGTTTAAACAATGGTGCACACTTTCTATCATTTTCTTTTTATTTCAAGGACCGCCAGTCTTCCGCGGAGTTTTAACGTTTACTGTCAAAACAAGACATTGATCCACTGTAAATGCACAAGAAACTTAATTAGAATTCTAAAGCAGCAAGTTTTTGTAATAGAATATCATCATAGTTTACTGAAAGTCTTAAGCTGGTTTAGGCTGCTTTTGTTCCTGATATTTAGTGTTCGAATTTCCTTACTCTTACTCTAAAGCGTTAAAATACCACAATTACGCCTCTAATATAATACAGAAAGTGAAGACCTTTTTCTATCTGGCAACATCATTCAAACTTTTTAGGGAGTAAAATTTATTTTGAATTTCTATAATTTTAATTATTTATAAGTATCTTCAATCAACTGAATATGGAATCAATGATCATCTAAATTAAAACGGAAGAAAATGTTCATAATTCTTTGAATTTTAGGAAGCTTTTAAATATAAGATAAATTAATAATTTCAAAGTAAATATATAATTACAGAGTTGCTATGATATCAACTATTCAGTGAGACATAGTCATTCAAAATAAGCAGACGAGATAAGCATTGAAGTCATATTGTCTTGCCTCGATTACTGTTGGAAGTATCCAGGTTTTCTCCCATCCATGATCCAAATTTAGAGCAGGAGGTACTCTCGTGCAATGGACTACTCCCCATACTACAGTAGTTACAAGTGTCTCAGAATAGAATGGGCCATGTTTTATTCTAGCGCAATGAAAATCCAATACAAGCATTCATTCAAAACATTAAATACCCTACAGAGTATAACAAAGCATCTTTTCAATTTCACTAATTTACTATAGAGCAAGTACACTTAAACCTAGAAAACCTCTGCAGCTAAACTTAATTTTGTTCCAAGTTAATAAATACCTTTCCAAGTTAATAAATGCCAAGTTAATGTTCCTTTCAATATTACCAACATTGAGCGATAACAGATTTAAAAAAATTGTAGAAAATATACAAAAATAGAAGCGTGATGCATTGAAAGTTTGCATTTTTATACACGCCTGCTGTGCACACAAATTACACAAGCACGTACATTTTTATTAGTATATGAAATCGCCCCCTCCCCCCCCCCCTTCCTTCTTTGGTATGAAAAATATAAACTTTTGATCTACTGAAGCAATTTGGATATGTATTGTACAATGAACACTACTTATTTTGGCACATAAATTATGTACAACAATGAAAAGTACACAAGTAATAGACGGAATCAGAGGCACTCAGCAGAAAAACATAGGTTTGGTTTCCTGAGTCAGGGTGAATTGTGCCAACTCCACTTTAAAATATGAGTGACTTGGATAGGTAGACTCTTATTGGGCAGTCTGGGTTTTTCTTAAACATTAATCCAGGCAGTTTTTCCTTTGAAGTTTTCTCGAGGATATTTCCCCTTGAGGTTCAAACTACCCTCAGATTTTCAGATGCCAGTATAAATTTCAAGTACCTCGTGTCATAGAAAATCCAAAACAATGATAAATGTGTATTTTATCACATAAAGCATGACATTGTCCTCCAATAAGAAGGGGAGCTAACCTCAGAGATTACACATCCTAATTTTAATGATTTTTGCACAATTGAGTGGAATGTCCCCAGCTTTTTTTCCCAGCAGTTATCCAAAATTGTGTTGCCCTTCAAAAGTTATAGTGAATTTTACATGATGAACTCTGCTTTACTGTACTTTATTCCATTTGATCATAAGGTGCAAAGGTAGCAATAAAATTAAACTTCAGAAATATCTGTCAGATGCTGGTGTTAAGAATTTAATATGAAATAGATTTTGAATTCGAACATGTTCTTTTACTTTTTAACACTAAACCTAAATATCTATGATAATGTGCCTGAGTTGCTTCAGTGAAAATAAAGTCATTCTCTGTGAAACTTTTTTAGATGAATAAACAATTGATAAAGGATTTAAATTGAAAATAAATTATTCATTAAATAACCAGTTCCACTAACACAAATTTTTGTTTTCGAATTTGCAAGAAAAACAGATAATCCAATAATTTGTAAACTCTTCTCATGCAACAAGGCTATGGAAAATGCAAAAGACACTAAACTATAAAATATTTCATTCAATGCAAATGCTCTTATGCCAATTCAGAAAAACACCTCAAAGCATTGTTTAAAGCCATCATGATTCAAAACAAAATTGCGTTATTGACAATTTAATAAAGAAAAGGTATTTGATTTTACATTCTATTTTAAAAGTTAAGTTTAAAACTTTTTATATTTCCAACATTGCTAAAATTTTAGTTGAAAAAATTAAATCACAGTTTCTACAAAAATTACTTACCAAATCTACAGAACCATACTTTTGGGTTAAATTCCAACTTATTATTAATACTTTACTAGAATTAAAAAATGAAGGTGAAAAGGATCACCAGTAAATGTTTCTACTCACAAACGGGAACTAGGATTTCTTTAAAATGTTGTTGTTGCTATGCCTCTAAAGTAAAAATCCAAAGCATAAAATTATGGAAATTACAAATTATTGGTCCTTGTATTGGGTTAAGAAAAACTTTGCTTTCACGAGAAGTAATGTTAATGTAACAATAACAACCAACAATGTCTTTCGATATAAACTTTGTATTAATATTAGCCCCTCAGCAATGTTATTCGTTCCTTCTGATCCAACACTTGCACAATTAGAACACACATATTTTGATAGGTGTTCCTATTCAAGGTATACTTTTTTTTTTTTTTGGACGATTCTTTTGAAAAAATTGTGTTGTTTTCATATCAAAACAGACTAAGACACAAATTTTTAGATAGGATTATTTGCTTATACAATATTTAATGCTGGTTAAAACAATATTTAATACTGACTGGTTTGTTACACCTAAAGTTGAAAACAGTTCCTATTCACTCCATTTTAAAAATAAATATTTTGCCATACCAAGACACATTACATTTTAGGATCACTGCCTAAAAGGATTTCCTCAAATATTCAAATCAATTTGACGAATAACAATACTCAGTGGTTTCAAACGTAAAATCTAAAGCAGGCTATGATAGACGTCATGCGCCCCATAAGAAATGATTTTGTTGTATTTAAGATTATGTTTACTTGTGAATGTGAGTACTATGTTAGCAAGTAGATCATACAATAAAAAGCTGTCTTATTGCCACATTGAAATAATTAATATTTTTTAAGTTGCTGCTACCTATTGGTTTGAGCAACAATTAGGTACCCGTATTGTATCATTTTGTTCAAGTATAAAGTGAGAAATCCAATAGGGAATAAGTCCGTATTGAAAATTAAAATAATTCCAAATAAATACAAAATATTTTTGAATCACAAATATAAAAGTTTCTTGTTAACAATTTGATTTGAGGTTATGTAATCCTAATACTTACAAAGAAATTTTTTTCTGCATTACCAAAAACTATCCAAGATGGACATGTACACTATTTGGTTGGAACCTCCTCAATTGCTATAATGTTGCAAGATCCAAAGACAGAAATTCCTGCATATAAAGCACATATCTCTTTATCTGCTTTCGAGGTAAATCTCAAGTCAAACTTCAGCCTCAATGTCAGAGAAATCATCTAACATGTGAAAGGTGATACATAAAAAATAAGTAAACACAAACACATGATTTAACAAACGCTATTGAAGATCGAGAAAGGCAACTGACGGCGAGAGTAATATATGATGTTCGAAAAACGACGCCATATTGACAAGGCTTAGATTGGACTGGATTTTTGTCATATAAGAAGTCTGTTTCATAGGTGCTCCTTTTGTAAATAGTTCTTGTAAATATACCACATAACTCTATAAGTTACATAATAAGATTAACTAAAGTAGCTTAGCCATCAAGGAACGTTTTCAATTATTGGAAGCCTGCGTTTTCATTTTACCTTTCAGCAATCACTTATATATTCCATCCACATCTTTACACTTTGTTTCCCTGATACAAAACTTCATATTTGGTTGTTGTTGTTTCTTATTCTACTTGATCTAGAACAAGTCCAAGAGACCGTACGCCCAAAGAAAGTCTCGAACCAGCTCAGGGTTTTTAAAGAGATCGCTCTTCTCCAAATCTAAACAGGAAAGCAGATGGTCCGGTGAAGCTTGATGGGACTTGAGGTACACAGGGTACTCCTTTTGTCCCTGAACATATGTAAGTGTGCGAGTATGTCCGGTGATGAGTCTGGTGATGGTGGTTTGTAATTTCCTGTCGCCCTTCAGCTTCAGGGAAGCCCCAGGACGTTTTTGTTTATACCAGTCATGAATTGGTGGAATCCTCCATGTCTTGCTGTTGTCAGCTTTGACCTTCGAGAAAATTTCCCTGAACGTAAGATGACCACAATTTTCGGATGTTACAGCAGAGCTATACTTAGCCAATTCATCGGCCAAGTCATTAAAGAAGAGGTCTACATGGGAGGGTATCCACTGCAGATGAATGACTTTATGCAAAGAGTAAATCTTTAGTTTGTTCACAATGTCCATGCCGAGTTTGTCGGTAATGTTTCGCCATTTGCTCAAGAATTGAATGGAGCTCTTACTGTCCGAGAAAATCCAGATATCGCAGGAGATCATATTTGGTAAAGCGTAGTAGCTTCTTTTTGCAGTCGCTAAGGATTGATTGTGCAACCTTTAGTTTCCTAGCCAGATACTTTATCCACTAGACAAAAGATCTCTGGTGTCTAGGAGTTGTATCTGTTATTTGTACACGAGACCACCACATTTGGTGAAGCTGGAAGGTTTCAGCTCACTCCATAAAAGCATCCTAATATTTATCTCAAATAACATGCAACTATGTTACAAATACATCCACAATAAAATTTTTTAATTTCTCATGAATTTTGTGCGTGTAGCAATTTTTTAAATAATCAGAATAAAAATGATTTTGCAATTTTCATTGTATCATTAAAATTTGTAGCTGCTTGGCAATTCAGTATGATGTCTGAAATGTGTAGTAAATTTTTAATATAGTATTTTTATTTGGAAAGCATAAGCAAGCAGGAGGTGGATCCTTCAAGTTATTACAATTTTACTCACTAAATCATCACATTGACACCTGAACTGGGGCAAACAACTTTTTTTTTTCCTTTAAAGAAAATTTCTTTTGGATTTTTCTTTTTTATTTCAGGAATTAGCAACAAATGTAAGTACAATTTTAGAAAGAATGAAAATATTTAGAAATATTGGGAATTTTAGAGCAAATGCAATATATATATTTTTTTTAATAATTTGTAAAACTGTTTATTGATTTAATTTTTAAGGAATTATTTTCCATGTTAAATTCTTTACAGTGTACTTGAGGAACAAGTCATTATATTTTTAGCATGCCAAATTTGGTGAAAATATATTTAACGCTGCAAAACTGTTAAGGAAATTTATATTTAGATCAGGTCAATCACTTAAATTCTTTTAATGATGCTTTGGAGTTGGGACATACTCTTAAAAGTAATATACTTTGTATGCAACTCTTTAATTAGTTTTGAAAAGTATGCATGTAAACTTTGAGAAGTTTTTTTTTTTTTTCTTTTTCTTTTCAAGATACCCTGGACAAAGTCAACTGTCAAGAACTACACAACAGCTGGACTTGCCATGAAAGATTTTTTTGGGTATATTTTTCAGCGTTCTGTATAATATTTAAATATATATATTAAAAACATTTCAGCCACCGATGTTGAGGGCATTTTTTGAAGAATGATAAAGCAAATTTATTTTGCATACACAGAGATACCGAAGTCTGTTGGTAAATAGTGAATATTTTTTCATGCCCTTTAACAACTCGTATTCTTACAGATAATCAATGTTAATGTAAAATTTTCTCAAAATGGACAGTTAAAGTTTTTTGCCAAATTCTTGAGTAAGGGTTACAAATCTTTCCAAAGTCTTCAACAACTAACATTTGCAGACTGGTCCTTTGAAAGAAACTTCTTCAACCATTTGCAGTTGTCTGTGTTCATTTTAAAGTTGATGTTGGAAAATCATGTAGATTAGGATAAATTTCGGGAAAACTTTGCAATTAAAAACTAATTACTTTTTTATGTAAAATGAAGAAAACTATTCATATTCCAACACTTCAGTTGAAGTATATTATAATTTAGAATATATCAAAACCATAAGTTAAACCATTGACAATACATTAAACCAGCATAAATTACGTTAAAAAGTGGTAATAAAAACCAGTTATATACTTTGAGTTTTTACTAATGTAAAGCAAGTTCACAAAATAAGTGTAATATGTGTGCTGTGGCAGTTGAAGAGAAAAGGAGATTGGGACAAAAGATAATGAATGGCAGAGAAGGTAAGCTCTCTACTAAGAAAAAAAGTTTTTTTTTTTTCTGACAACTTCCGATTATCCATACTTTAACCATACCACTAATGTCAATGATTACAGACTAAATTTAAAGAAATTTATTGCAGAAAAATTAATTTGTAATATTTCTAATTATATCAAAGTTATTCATCAAACTTTTAATAAAAACACAAAATAAAATATTCTTTCCATTTTATTGAAATAGAAAATAAACTTTTGTGAAGGGCAAAAGTAGTAGTGGAGGAATTTGATTTGGAAAATGTTATTTTCTACACTTGTGAAGTTTCTGTGTATTATATAACTTTTAAATAAAAAAAATATTGAGTTCCTTTTTTTTTTTTTTTTTTTTTTGCATTTTTTAAAAGTTCCTTGATAAATTCATAATATTCCTTGAATTTCCGATTTCTCTATATTTTCCTATTTTCTCTGTTTGCTGGTTACCCAGCAGTTCAGTTTTAAGGGAAAAAGTGCAAACATATATTGAAGTGAAATCCTTCGACAAATTGATTTGAAAGAATCAAATTGTGTGCCAATAGATAGTGTGGATAATTAACAAACCATATTTATTTCTCAGATTATACAGAAAAAACTTACAAACTTGTACTATGCATTTACGTAAATGTAGTGAATATAAGAGGTGGTATTTCAACAAAAACAAAGATTCAAAACTTTATAGGTCGAATATATTTTATGAAGGTTACACTTAGACCCACACATTTCTGTTAATTTTTTATCTACTGGTTGGCAGACTCTTTTAGTGACACTAATATATAAGATATATAGCAAATCTAATTGTAAACTTTTCTCACAGATACAAAAATGTACACTTATATTAAGTTTTTTTTTTAGTTTTTTTTTTAATGTGCATAATTTGTTGTTGAGCTTTGAAAATTTAAATTTTGTAGAAGAGGAATTTTACATGTCAACTTAATTGCTTAATCATTTTTAATATGTCAACGTAATGAAACTGATAGTATTAAATAGCTAAAGAATAACATGGAATATGTAATATCTCACTAAATAATATCTACATTTATAATTAGTTTTAAATTTAAATAGTTTTTTGATGACTGAATCTTTTCTATTTCTAATTTAAGGTACATATTTGTTACTGTGATACTTGCAAAGTTCAAGAACACTATACAAAGTGAATGTTGAAACAGAAACTATTTACATTCAGATAATTATTTTACGGAACTGTGCATTTACAAGTCTTGATAAAACCTACCAAATTACAAAATGTAATTCTAGGATTACAATGTTACGGTATTAAAGTTTTAGTAGAAGGACTTACAGGGTTTTACTAAACAAGAATTACAAGCAAACCTTTCAGATTCATGAACAATGAAAGAAACCTTATAAGCCATCCCATAACTAACAATTCTTTAATTCAATTTAAATTACAAATGGTTACATTTTTTAAAACTATATCTACTTCAAAACATCCAAATCAATATCTTACTTTTTAGGAAGGAAGTTATGCCATAGTATATCCAATAAAACCACTTTTATTTGATTCAGGGGGGAAAACAGTTAAAAAGTAAAATATATGCAGCGCTAATTTAAACTACAAATATAGCTGAATAAGAATATATTTTTGCACTAATGTGTGTACAAAACAATGGTGCAGAAAAAATTTCCTAAGGAGGGTTTTAGGAAAGTTTAGTCTGATAAAGTTTACTAAAAATAATGCAATTAAAAAAAATAAATAAAAAAAATCAGAACTTCTCGGAAAGAAAAAAAAGCGGAAATCTGCGTAAATGTGGAAGATTTTCACCCTCGTTGATTACTAACAAAGTGAGGTTTAAGTCTCATTTGAGTTGTGTCAGAAAGTAGTACGTCAGATTATCGATTTAAAAATCATAAAATGTATGTTTAAATAACTATAATTAAAAATTTATTCCAATTTTAGTATACTATTTTGATGAAAATAGCATAGTAACAAGTTTTTCAGCCAATATTATAATCCTCATAACATATGAGCACTAGTACACTCAAGTAGCTACCATGTAATTTACCACAATAGGTCTCAATAGTTTAAGCACAATAAATAATGAGGATATCCAAGAACAAATGAATGATTAAATTAATAATATTGTATAAAATATTTTATACAGCAGTTTCTAAACAGAATTATGATTTATATGTTTTCAAGATTTGGAAAAATAAAAAAAATAGATGGCTTGTTGATAGTAATAAAGGTTTAAGCACAATAAAAAAAAATCTGTTATGATAGTCTACAATCAAGTTACTTATTAAAGTTTCAGTAATTTAGAATGACTTTAAAAAAATTAAGAGTTTATTAACAGTATCAATTTTAAAAACATTTTCAGCTGCAATGAATACCGTTTTCCCAATACACATTTTAAGTTGCCCATCACAGAGCCATATTGCTTCCCATTACAATAAATTTCACAAGATACTTGAAACATTCTTATCTAAGTCAAAATCTGGTCAAATTCGTCATGAAAAAAAATTCTGAAAAAAGCTTTTTGTTTAGTAGTACTTGAACTATGCAAGGAAAAATAACTTTACTAATATTTCTATTTAGATTCCCAATAAAACTTGACAAATTGAAGTAAGTCATGGTCAAGTTCATAGTTCAATTTTTGAATAGTGTCTACATTTATGTACGGCAAGGATGCATTGAAAACTGACACCTCTAAACCACCAGATTTACCTTTTCATTGCCTGCATAAAAAAATCTATTTTTTATTTACTAAGTTCCAAACAAACAACAGTTCCAGCCACCAAGGATATAGAAATTTGACTTTTGATTGCTGAATATTATTTTATACATTCTTCAGAACAATGCTCTTGCATTTCTGAATATACTTGTGTATTGTGTTCTTGGAAACATTTTTATCAGTTATTATTCTTTATTTGACAGAATGACATGTTTTGTGTTAACAGCATTCCCTGGAAATAAAGATTAGACTTTGCACTTGTTATAGGAGAACATCCAAATATCACTTTTCTCAATGGCATAACAATTCCACCCTATCTTTCTCCCACAAAAAATAAGTTTTGCCCCGCATATATTTAATTAAGTCTTACAACAAGGGATACTTTTCCTAGTAGTTACAAAATGAATTAAAATAATTACAGCTAATGGAAACCTTTTCAAAATATAACTATTTCTGACAAATTTCTCACCATTCAGTATTTCCTGAAACAGATGCGCCTTCAGAACATAAACAAAATGTTTAACAAGTTTCAGTAAGTTTGTAAAAGTTTTTCCTTGTGTTTCATGTTCCAATGATGAAAGAAAAGATATATTCTTTGAATACTCCATTTGCCTTAATATAATACACAGGAGCCTTGTGATAATAGAAAGTAGATAACTTTTCCGAGAATCCAAAATTTACCAAATTTATTCATTTTATTTTGTGCCAGTAATTGATGTAATTCGCAAATTTTTAGGATTGCCAATTAGTAATAAAATTGTTAACAGAAAACTAAATTTATTTAACCAGATATGGTACAGTCCCCAAACAAAGAAATCTTAACTTCATGCAAAAACAATGAAAACCAGCAAAAAACATCAAATGTAAAAAAAATTCTGTCATACAACTTTAAACAATTAAATATTATTGACAAACAGGTTAATATAATTAAACCCAGTTTTATATATATTTTTAAGCTACATTCAAAGCATATAAATTTCGGTCAAAAAGGCAGAAATCGGAGTGCTTGTACAGAACTGTATCATGTCTGTTCGTTGGAGATAATACAGAAATTGGTAGCACGTTTTTTATCTTGCTAAATGTAGCACCAGATGAGCTAAACTCGAGCTAAAAACTGCTAACTTTTTCATGCATTTCCTCCAAAAACACTTTGTTTACAATGCATCTGTATCATTGGCGTACTATTTAACTCCAAAAGTTATCAACAAAACTTCAAATTTGTAAAGTATATTTATGTCCTAGTATTAAATAAATATAATTAATTTTAAATGTATTATTGCATTTAACAAGAATTGCAACAAATAAATCTTTAAAATAGGTGTTTCACTGTCATCTTTAAAATTCAAGCAATGTGTTAACAAATATTGTCTGCAGAAAATTTGTAATTTCTAAAAATTGTGTTAGGGAACAATTGTGCTTCTGGGCAATAGAATTTGTAGAATATCATGGAATGGTTGCCATATTCCAAGACGTATTTGCATCCATGTCCAACAGTTGGCAAAAGGCAATTAGAGCCATATGACTGTGTGTGTTTAAGTATTCCCTATTATAATTTCTATATTTTGTCAATTCCTTTCAAATTTGAAAGTGGAAAAATACATAACTAAAATTTGGTTTTACCTTTACATTCTCTGGAAGAAATTAGTTATTTTAGCTTGAATACCATTTGATTTTAAGTAAAGTTCATCAATTTTCTTATCAACAATTATTAGAGAATCCATGGTTTTCTTGTATACATTTTCTGTAGAAAAAAAAAAATTCTCAAGATATTTTCGGCCGATTTAACTTCCGAGATAGAAGGAGCCGAGACTTCACATTCTTCTTCAGCATCGCCTTCTAAGTCTTCTTCCTCAGCTTTGTTCTTGTGTTTCAATTCAGATACAATATCATCATCTGTAGAGGTACCTGAAGTGAAAACTTCGTCATTGCACGAATCATATTGTTCTGCAATTTCCCTTGGAAAAATATTTACATCATGTTTTTCCAGCCACAGAGCTAACAGTATGTTTCCTTTGTGTGCGGTGTTCCATGGTGGCATCTTTTTCTTCCAACATCGTATCTTTTGATAGACCGGCGTGTTAGAAACAGTAGCAGATTGTTGCTGATGTCAGTTGTCTCCATGACTTTTTCAACAATATTATTGCTTCCAAGAGAGAGATATTATGTTCCTCGTTGCTATCTTCGTAATGAGGAACTTTCACGTTTTTTGGTTTTGTTTTTAAATAAAAGTAGAGAAAAAATCATGAAAAACAATACCATTCTTTCAAAAATTTGAGCGCGGATAGATAGTTAAAAAATTTATTTAGTTTTTCACTTTGCGATTTGGCGGGAAAAAGGCACTTTTGCATGAAACGTCAACGCGCAAGGTAATGAACCAGTCAAAAACCTGTTTTCGACGAAGAATGAGTGAGGTTTCTCCTTTTTGCGACTTTATCTCTGAGTAACCACGTCACGTTTCTTTTATGCGTTTTTGGTCACGTGACTTTTGCTTTGATTTCGGCTTATTTCAAACTCGATTTTTGATTAATTGAAAGCATAAAGATAAAAAATAATTGCACTGCTCAAATATATTCGTTGGATAACACTAGAAAATACAAAAAATATTCATTTTCCTCACTTGTACAAGTTCCTCATTCTTTAAAACACGCATTGCTAGCTGTTTCCTCCGAATAATGCCTTGATCCATGGGCTGCAACACAGAAGTTGTATTTAGAGGCAAGAAAATAAGCTTAATGCACTTAAGATTTTTTAAGTGAGGATGGGCAGAGCAATTGTTGACAAGGAGGACAATTTTGCATTTTTTTTTCAACAAGTCATTGTTGAAGTTCATCTTCAAACAACTTAGAAGTCATCCAAGCTTTTTGATTGGATTTGTAGTTAAAGGACAGTTTTTTAATGTTTTTGAAACATCTCAGCTTCTGGGATTTACCTATGACAGTTGGTTTTCACTTTTCTGAGCCGTTCATATCTGCGCATACGAGAACAGTTATTCTCACTTGGGAGAGTTTCCCATTAGTGCATTTTTCTCCTTTAAATGTTAACGTTTGATTGGGAGTCATTTTGTAAAAAAAAAATCCAGCTTCGTCAGCATTAATAATATCCTTCTCTTCATAATCCTGAATTACATCCGGCCACACTTGAGCTTTCCACTTTTCCACATCCGATGCACAAACACTTGCTGCTTCACCAACAACCTTTCCACAAGAAATATTGTTCTGTTTTTTTAATCGATCCAGCCATCCATTAGAGCATGCAAAAGCCTTTTCTTTGAATCTTTCAGGAAACTCATTCACTTTAATTTGCAGCATGCCTCCGGTCACAGGGAGATTTTTATTCCGCTGAATGGTGAACCATTTTTGTTAAAATGGAAGAAGCTCTCTTCCATATTTTCTCTTTCAGCCCGACAGTTTCTTTGAAGAGTCCATTTTTTTTTTTTTTTGTGCAGCAAGAGTCACACAGCGATTTTTCCAAATGCTTGAAACTGTAGCTTTTGATAGGGAAAATTCTTTGCATATTGACAATTGATTGGTGCCATTTAATTTTAACTTTATCCTCAATTGAAAATGCTTTTCTTTTTACTGAATTTTTAGCTGGTCTTAAAAAACGTTTGCTTATCTCGAATCGTTCAAAAGAATATGAAGAGAGCGACAGTAAAACAAGGAGACTTTTGGACTGTTACCACTTTCCGTTTGTAAGGAAGAGGGGCTTGAAGTGATGGGGGGGGGGGTGTTAAACAATAGTGGACAGAGGGTCCATCCTAGAATTGGGGGGGAAGAGGAGTCGGAAAAAGAAGGTTTTGTTCCTTCAACTGGGAAGAAGGGAGGAAGAGAAATGCTGCCTAACCAGTTATTCCCTTTTGTTCAAGACAATGAAAATGAAAGAGTGAAATTTGACACAATGTAAAGGAATGCTGTTACTTGCACTCCCAACTTATGCCAGTTTGAAGTTGGAAAACTGAAAAAAAAAAAAGAATTTGTTTCTACTATAAACGAACTAGTTGTCCACTATAAGCACATAAAATAACATTAGTTAAATAGGAGTTTGATCAGGACCACAAAAAAAGTTCACTATAACTGAGTGTTCACTATATCCTGTGTTCATTATAGCGGGGTTCGACTGTACATAGAGTTATGGAACTAGTAATCATTTTAGAATTTTGCTAAAAAGAAAATTGTAACAATATTTAATACATTTTCACTACATTATGAGCAGTTATTATGTAAGTTACAGGGATGAGATTGACAAAAATGCAAAAAGACTGAAATCAATTGTGAGCCAAAAATGTGTACCACAATTTATATGTGAAAAATGTTTTAAGGAAAAGATGAGATTGGTCAGAGAATAAAAAGGAAGTAATCAAAGTATTCTCCAAATTTCAGTTATAAAAAAATACTAGGAAAATGCCATCCACACAAAATACAAATAAAATTGACCAATTTAAAAGGTGCATAAAACTATAAAATCTGCATATTTTATTGCTAGTAATAACAGTTTTATTTAACTTAGTAATGTTAGACAATGCTTTCCAGCAAAAGTACAATTCAATAAGAATAAAGCATATGTTTATAAGGAAAGAGCTTCAGTACCTAGATATCAGTAACAGATATTCGTGTTGTACAATCGGATCAACACAAGTTGCTGTTTCTAATCTCCATCTCCAGCCTTGGTAGACGAGATCCACAAGATTATTCACTTGCAAAAAATCAAAAACAATTAAAGGAAGATCAAACAGATTATCACAGGACAACCCCAGACACTTTAGGGTGAGTGCAGAAGAGGCCTGCTCAGATTGATCATTGATCAGGATGAGATTTACTACCACCTTGGAAAGAAAGGCTTCTCGGATGGCCACTGAAAAAGCGGGAGAGTACCGTCTGGGAACGTCTGTTGCAATTTAGAGCAAGAGATCTTCCAGGACGATCAGCGCAATACCCAGAGTGCGCCAGGGAAACGAGTCAAGTCTGCTTATCAGAGAGCTATCCGACAGAGGACAGCTCGAAGAATGTCAGGGAAGTAGTGGATGGTAATTCAGCCCCTCCTTCGCCAAGAGGTCAGCCGCCTACATGTGGCAGGATCCTCTGAAGATGCACCTTACAAAGGATGGAGAAATGCTTAAGTTTGTTCAAAATTGAGGTTCCAGGCTTATCACCTATACCGAGCCAATTTGACAAATGTTGGATAGCGCTATGACTGTCAAACAAAATCCAGATGTCCTTAAGGCCTGAAAAAGACTTTATACAGTTCAGTCCCTCGTCAATGGCAATGAGCTCGCATTTAAAAACCGAACTAAAGTCGGGGTTTCTAATCTCAATTTTAACAGTTTCTTCGGAGCCTTAATTAAAATTCCACTGCCTGATCAAGAATCTTCAATTTTACTACCATTGATGTAAATGAGGGTAGCTCATTCAGGAGAGTTATTTATAATTTCCAGGACTGAATGAAGGAGATAAGCAGGAACATCAAATATCTTGGAGATCTGAGACCGAAGCTCAGTACACGATTTCTGCCAAAATAAAATATCACAAATCCATGACTTTCCAAAAATGAAGCAAATAATTTTCCATGACTCAAAAAAATCAAACCACCAAAAAATAATAATAATAACCTATATGAATTTTACTCATAGTTTGCAAATCAATGTACTATAAAATGATTTTTATAAAGTTTTATTTAAAATTAAGTAAAAAATACTTGTTTCAATAACTTTCAAATCAGAAAAAAAAAAGAAAAAGAATTTTCCACTCTTTGATATTTCAGTGTTAAAAAAATAACCAACTTTTAATAATAAAGAAATATTTGAAAAAAGAATAAGTCAATAATAATAAATTATATTATAAAAAATCAAATGTTTCGATATCAACAATGCAAAATGGGGGAAAAAAAATCAAAATTTTTTAAACACAAGCTTATCAAAACTGTTCATTTCATTTCTCATATTTTTTTTTCACCTATGATACCTTACTTGTGTGATGTCACAAATTTGGAGTTCAGAAATGTTTTCATTGACCGTGGTTTTTAACTGTGACCATTGTTTCTGTGAAAATGTAAATAAAAACATAGGTGAATTTTCGATGAGCTGAATAGCGTTTATGACATTGCAGATACATGATTTTACTTAAAATGTTAAGAAATCCATGAAATTCACTGTATTTACATGACTTATGGCCATTTTTTTTACTCAAAATCGGGACTTTCCATGACAAAATTTACTCAATGTCCAAATTCATGATTTTATACGACTTTTCCCGACTTTCCATATACGTGGAAACCAAGTCAGTATGAAAAATGTCCCCAGGGAGGGCTTCAGAGGGGTCAATGCATCGTATCAAGGAAACACTTGTTCATTTATTAAGTAAATTTCCATTAAATTCATATCTCAGCAATTAAGAAAACAATGCAAATATGCTATTAAAAGTTTTTTCTGATTAAGAAAATATTTAAATGTTTTTAAATGAAAGAGCGATATTGTAGAGCTTAGTAATCCATCAACACTTGTTTTGGTTGTTTATGCGCAAAACCCCAAAACACCCAGGCATTCACATGGCTTCAAAAACCAATTGTAGAAGGGCAGTGACATTTGCAATCAATCACAACTGAAGTGTATCCAGGTCGCCAAGTGCTTGTGAAATAATCTGCGAGGGAAGGGGAGCGAAGGAGGAAAAATCTTTCCCACACATGACAAAAAGCACACTCTTCGCAGGAAAAACTGGTCCAAATATGTAAAAACGTGGGTCCTTGAAACAGTGGCAAAAAGGCGGGAAAATAGGGACATTTTATATAAAAAGCGAAATCCGGCAAAAGGCGGAAAAATCTCATCCCTAAAGGTTACAGAAAGCACTTAATAAAGCATCATATTTGAATTTAAAAAGTAAATAATGAAATGCTTTTACCTTTTCACCATGTGATTGTATGCCAAAGATGGCATCATGATCAGTGAGAGGAGACGAAGCTCCATGGATAATTGATGAAACTTCTTTATCCTTCAAGGGACGGACCAAGAAGTCTGGGAACTTTTCTTCATTCTGCTGCTTAATCTCAGGAAACACAAAAGATGTGTAGATCTCATTCTGAAAACAACAATTTGAGCATTGATATGCAAGAGATTTTTATCATGAAAATTTAGTGTCAATAAATTTTAATTGTCAGAAAGAAAAATCTAATGGTGAGTGATCAAATTTGTAAAAATGATATACTAGAAAAAAATGGAAGAGCAAATCTGCTACTATCTTGAAGATTTTTATAAAACGCCTTGCTATCATGAATACTGTCAATTAAGATAACATTACCCACTCTGGTAACATTGCTCATTTTTTAAAATACCCATGTGTACTTAACTTAAAATGAATTCAAGTGACCACTGTGATGGACAAGGTTTATTATGATGGCAGAAAGATTCTGAAATGAAATAGATCATGTGGTGATGGCAAATTAACAATTTTTTTTTTTAATTTTTGAGGTATATAAAAAGGTAATTTTTAGTTTCTAGAAAATTTCATGCGTAAAACTAGAAATGATTCTCATACATTTCAGTTAATTAGCAACATAACAGAGGCTGGCCTCGCATTGCAGAGACTTGTCATTGGTGTACAAGTCCCATTTTTTGATGCTTTGCTGACTGAAAAATTTATTGCGATACAAAACAAAGCTTGCTAAAAGTTTTAATGTTACACAAAACACAGCTCGCTTTGCTCACTGAAAGTTTGCGGACACAGAAGCATAGGTTCGCTTCGCTCGCTGAAAGGTTCAATGATACGCAAGCACAAGCTTCACAAGCACAAGCTGAAAAAATTCATCATTGCACAAGCATACTTAACTCGCTAAAAAATTAATTGCTATGTAAACCCTAAATATTAAAACTCCAAACCATGTTGAGAAACAAAATTTTTTTCACCATTAATACAATTACACAACCCTCCTTGACCCTCTAAAAATATTTTGACATTTTATGTTCAAAGTCCAATTAGAAGGCCAAAATTACATATGTTGAAAATTTAAAAGCTGCACACTGATTAGATGTTGCTTTGTAAAAAAATTAAAATTTTAACATTCTGTTTTTCAAAAGTCCAATTAGATGGTCAAAACTACTTATGTTGGAAATTTTGGAGCTATTAGAAATTGTTCTGCAAAATATTTAATTAAAAAAATTAATAGAAAAAACAAATCAAAATTTTAAAATTCTGTTCGTCAAAAGTCCAATTAGAAGGCTAAAACTATTTATGTTGAAAATTTCAGATCTGTAGCCCTATTAGAAGTCGTTTTGTAATTTTTTTTAATTAATTAAAAAATATCTAATTAAAATTTTAACATTCAATTTTTCAAAAGTCTTATTATAAGGTTAAAACTACTTTTGTTGAAAATTTCAGAGCTGTACACCTCTATTTAAAAAAAATAATAAAAAAATTAATTAAAAAGAACCAATTAAAATGTTAACATATTGTTTGTCAAAGGTACAATTAGAAGTCTAAAGCTGCTTATGTTAAATTTTTCAGATCTCTATGTCTATTGTAAGTAGCTTTCTATAGATCCACAGACAGTTTCAGGGCCGTAAACGAGGGGGGAGGGGATCCCAAAATTGCGTGAAATCTCATTTTACCACTTCCCCTTCTTGTTTTCAGTAACTTGTTATGTATTCAATCAAATCTTTGACCAATAAAAGAAAATAGAAATACTTTATTAACATAAACAACGTGTTCAAAAGGAATAAACTTTCTGTCATTAAATGCCACTGAAACAGTTAAACAATAAATCAACTAAATATAGCACAATGCATGAAGGTTTGTAGTTCATTTGAATAAGAAGTAAATTAATGTAAGTGTGAAGCAAAGGGATTATGAACGAAGTAAAGTAAGACAATCCTTTGAATTTTAATCATGCAAATAAATATTTTGAAATCTTAATTACGATTGGTTGAAGCCAGATCTGATTAATAATTAAATTAGTGCACAAAGAGCATTGAAGTTAGCCTTAATATAATTTTCTACACTTCAGATAATGTAATCAGCCATCAAAGTCAAATAAATAGAAATCTGACTAACTTGGATCGAGAGGGAGTTTAAGACAGCGGTGGTTTTTTACTGTAGAGCTTGCAGAGGCAGTCATAAAAAAAAAAGAAGAGAAATCTATTAGAGAGAATTGAACATTTTCATTTATGAACCTCATTACCTCAGATCTGACTTTTTGTAACAATACTAGCGGCCACATCTTGCTGGCGACCATCGGTTTTAACAGATGCCAAGCTTTGGCAAAGAAAAAATGATTTGATTTGAACTTAAGGAGTTCAGCATTCATAGTATTCTGCAGCGTGAAGCCTATTGCAAAGGCTGAACACAAGAAAGTTAAGGAGATGTGCGGCAATGAATACACAGGGTCTTTTATAGTTTTTCTTAAGGTGGTTGAATAACAAGCATCGCCTGCACTGACGAGGTCGATCTACAAAAGTGGTAATGCTGTGAATAGAGTACTATATTTTTATCTGGGGTGGAAGATTAACCCCAAGAAAAGAGACTAGAACCGTTTCAGAGGGGATGCAGCTGTTTTGTTTTTTTTTTGTTGACAAGAGAAGCGTCAAACTTTGAGACATAGATATCATTGCACTCTTCAATTTCAAGGGAAACTTTGTTTAGGCTTATGCCTGTAAGGATACCTCTCAGGAAGAATTTCATTGTAATGTTGTCTGGTTGGAGGGATGTGACAACTACTAAACAAAGTAGATTTTCAGTTGCACATATCTGCTCAGCACGTCTTAGGCTCAAAGTTATTAACTCTATTTTATTAACCCTGGTGAATTTTTCAGTTGTTTATGTATCATTCTGTTCATTTCAGCTTCAAGTAACTTTAATCTGTTATGGGATAACCCATTAACAAGTTTGTTTGATATGCAAACAACAAATCCATGACAGTCACATTTCGTTGCCTTGAAAATTACAAATTACTTTTATAACATACTCCAGTGGGTTCCATATTGCTCATTGAAAGCTTTAGGAAACTTTGTGCTACTTTAAAAAGTGGGCCAAATCTAGGATTAATTGAGAAAAAAACTATAATTCTATGTAATTTTTATAGTAGTACTGTAGGAAAATACCACGTAATTAAAGAGATTTTTCAAAGGTGAGAAAATTAGTGCAAGCTTAGCACAGTCAAGTCGCTGAGTTCAAAACTCAGACCAACTCAAATCGCAGTCACTCTTGAGGAGGCGTGGAAAAGAACAAAACAAAATATTACTTTACCAATCCTTTTATATACTAGTAACAAAACAATTTATAGTAAATATAAACACACTTGAAGTCCGGTTTATATACGAAACATCAATACACACTGAGAAACACCAAGCAGTTCGTACCGTTTAACGTTACAATATAGAGAAGCTTGCAACATGTCAAACAAGAACTATACTCGATGCGGTTCAACTTCTACAATAAATTAATGTTCAATTTAAAAATTAAGCATGTTAGATGCTTATTTCACTTAACTTCAGAACTGAAAAGAAAATATGGTTTTTCAGTGAAAGGACATGGAGGGAGCTGGATCGTAAGTCTGTTTCATGTCAAAAAGTACTTCTAACTCTCACTAAAACTAAGCCCAAATAAACTTGCTTTTAGAACGCTCGTTTGCAGACAAGAAAGTAATATTTAGTTTTTATTTATTTATTTAATTATTTAATTGTATGTGCAACAAGAAGCTGCATGTGTGACGTTTTTTGCAGAAGTAATGATATATGACGTCACTTTTTTGAAATTTATACGTTTATTTTTTTTACATTCCAGTTATGTACACCGTGTTACAAGTCACACAAAAACACTTTGACAATAAAATACAAACCAGAAAAACAATACTATCGATATCTTCGGTTAGGTACTTAAACATCATTGCTGAAGTGATTATATTTAAAATTGGCGACGTATATTAAATATACGTGAAAAGTATGGTTTCTGTGGACAGAAATAACGTTTTTTTTTACCTGGATTTAACCTCGAGTAAATTGGTTTCATGGTGAAAAAGAAAACAAAAAACGCTCCACTTTGGACAAGAAATCAAAGACTAAACTAAATGTCTTTTCTAACGTACAATCTGAATGTAAATGTCGTCCGCGCTGAAGAAAAGTCAAATCTGTGCAAAGAGTGCAATAAGACGTTTACCAACGAACGTCGTCTGCAGAAACATTTCCAAACGCACTCCAAAAAACAACCACACGTGTGTGTTGTGTGCAATAAACAATTTTCTCAAAAGTGTAATCTAAATGCTCATCTCCTTATCCACACTGGTGAGAAATCACATATTTGTAAAGAGTGTAATAAGGCTTTTTCTCGCAAGCATGCACTTCAAAAACACCTCCTCATACACACTGGGGAAAAGCCACATGTATGTAAAGTGTGCTACAAACAATTTACTCAAAAAGCAACTCTCAATTCTCACTTCCTAATACATACTGGTGAAAAACTGCATGTGTGTGAAGTGTGCAATAAACAGTTTACTCTTAAGGGACAACTTAACACTCACATCCTCATCCATACTAAAGAAATGCCACACGCGTGTGCAGTGTGCAACAAACAATTTGCTCAAAAGGGACATCTCAATTCCCACCTCCTTATCCACACTGGAGAAAAGCCATATGCTTGTGAAGTGTGCAATAAACTATTTTCTGAGAAGAGCGGTCTCAGAAAACACCTCCTGACTCATACAGGAGAAAAGCTGCATGTGTGTCAAGAGTGCAATAAAGCCTTTTCTCATAAGCATGTTCTTCAAAATCACCTCCTAATACACACTGGAGAAAAGCCACACACTTGTGAATTTTGCTACAAACAGTTTACTCAAAAGGGTAATCTTAATTCTCACCTCCTTACACACACAAGAGAAAAACCCTATGTCTGTGACTTATGCAATAGGGCATTTTCTCATAAGCACGCTCTTCGAAATCACTGCCTCATACACACAAGAGAAGGTGGTTCAACTACATGTGTACTTGAAGAACGGAAATAAGATTCTGTTAACACGTTGAGTGCCACATCAGCCATCGGTAGCTGACACTGAACTTTCTGTTTAGGCTGTGTCAGCCATCGGTGGCTGACAGTGTAAAATGTGATATAAAACCAAAAAAATACATTGAATTAAGTAATTACTAAAAATTTACTTAATGTTTATTTATTACAGGATTATATCAAACATTTTGAGTGTCACGTCAGCCATCGGTGGCTGACACTGAAATTTCCATTTAGGTCGCGTCAACCACCAGTTGCTGACAGTACGCTGTTGTTTTTCCCACACCAGGGATGAGAATCTTCCGCGTTTCCAGCGTTTTGTGTTTTTTTCTAGTTTTACTCCACTTTTTAGTAATTCAGTAGTTTGCGAGTTTTTCTAGCGTAATTTTGGTCATTTTGAAAAATATGACGTATTTACTTGTGCAAATTAAAGTTTGTTTAATGTTTTATTTGTCAAGGCCTTTTTCTTGTTTTTTTTCTATCTGTAATTTGCTGAACATTCTGTACTTTGGCTACAAATATCCTTTTATAATTTGATATGTGACTTTTATAAAGTGGTACATAACTTTATTTCAACTATATCAATTTGGTTGAATGGAAATGATCATTGTATAATTAGGAATATGTATGAGATCTTTATATGCACACGTTTTTTTAAATTATATGTAGCACTTTATTTATTAGTTTTATAATGATTTAATTTGCAGTTTGTATTTATAATCATGACAGTTCCTTCATATAAAAATTTTCAGACATCATTTTAAGACATCCTCAGCAACTTGCATCATGCCCGTTCACAAGGAGTGTTAGGTTTTACTATTGCAAAATCCGGTGTCGCGTGTATTTAGTTTTTTAAATTTTGGATTTCCTCTTTTTTGAAATTTTGCATTCTCATCCCTGCCACACCTATAATTTGACATAGTGCATTTCTTAATACTTTTTAAAGCGAAGGAAATCTTAGTTTTTGAAGTATTATGGATAGTTCAATAGATAAAAATATTATTAAATATACTATTTACAAAATGCCCTCGTGAAAAATTGCCTACTTAAGAATTTTAAGCCTGAAGTTTGGCAACGCTATGTATACGTGCGGAATGAATGTCTACAAGCATTTCATTCTAAACATAAATATCTTCTACTGCGATACGAAACAGTGGCCCTAACATATTTACACATCTGTATTGAGTAAATTTCAATCTGTTAGTAGCGCACTTTGCATTGCTATATCGTAATACCAGCACTTCTAAGACGTGGCCTGAAGGGGAATTCCTTAAGAATTCGCATGGCGCTCAATGTGTTAATATACTAAATTTCTCTGTGGTTTGCACTTCAAACACAACCTTGTAATAAGACTGGTACACTGAGGGGTGACTGCAAGTTTAAGTTCCCCATCGAACATCATTCTGAATTTTTTAAGGAATGTGGAGAAACGTGAGTAGGTTACGAATCCACTGGTCTGCCTTGATGAAATTGGCCAAAACTGGGTAAAAATCGACTCTGAATTAGTTGAACTAAATTCGATTGCCAAATATGTCATAACTTGTCAAAAAGTGAGCACACTTTTTTGTCAGGTAACCCACTACACTTTGATTTTCAATTAGGAAGTGAGAAGACAATTTCTGATCTTTGGCTAGGAAATTTTGCATATTTTAAAAGTAAGCCGAATCACAAAAGATGCGAATAAGCCGTCGCCAGTTATCTGGCTCGTCTGCAATCTTCTTAATTGAAAATTACAGAGTGATGGGTTATCAAATAAAAAAGCATGCCTATTATTTGACAAGTTTTGGTTATTGGTTGTATTTTAACTAAATCAAAGTCAATTTTAACAATTTTGCCACTATAAAACAATTTTGGATTTAGATTACTTCATCTTGTAGGTGATAATCACTCAAAATGAAATGCTTAGCTAGGTTCACTGGATGACGTCATGTTAGGAATTGATGGAAAATACTGCCATCATTCATCGTATCCAGAACAACCCCCACCATACTATCGCTCTCTCTGTCTGCCCCCAGTTGCACACTGCTTGTATCATACCTGAGGCCTTAGTCCATTTACTCTTTCTGTACTTGAAGCTAAACAAACAAGAAAAATTTCATATTAGTTTATAATCTAGAAAATATGGATAATACTGGATCTAGATAAAATGTTGTTCCATGTAGGAGGTTTTTTTCACAACTCAAACACTGGACAAAAACCCTTTTAGTAATTCGTCATATGTAGGTGTGATAATTTAAAAAAAATATCGATGACACGTGACAAATATAGGATGAAAAACTTCTGAATCGAAATTGTTTTTCATATAGAGTTGAAAACCCTTCCCTCAAAAATCTTTTGGTGCCTCTGCTCGTAATCGAAAAAGCTGATTCCTCCATCAACAAACTTTTACTGTACATTTTCTTTTATTTATATAAACATATTGTGTACTAACGCACTTGAGCAAAATTTGAAGATTTTTTTATAAGGAATAAAAAAATTGCTATTTATATTTTTAAGTTATTTGTTTTTCATACTTCTGTATATACTGTTGCACAAATTGTCTGTATATAGTGTAAATAGTGACGTATTATTTAAAAATTCTATTGTAATTTATTTTATCTTATATATTAACAGCGATTATACAGGTTAGAAAAAGGTGGCAACACCTAAAGCAATCGAGAAATTTCGAGATGTTTCTTTTTCGACGAATTGGCTGGAAATTTCGGGAATGTTCTCACGCGCCTGGTATATAAAGACCGGAGATCAAGAAAGTTTTCAGATTGACTTCTATGAAAGCTGATCGCTTTGTTTACCTATTGGAATGAGCTTGTATAATCGCTGTATTCGAAGTTGTTTTTGTTGAAGCTTGAGAGTAATTATACTGTTGCCTTTGAATAAATATTGTGAGTTTTCTGAAGTGAATAAATAGTAGTTTTTTATCTTAAAAACTGTGCCATCATTGCCTCAGTGGAAAAATTCATAATAATACAGACATAGCTGAGCTTTTAACTGTATTTCAAACAGTATTAGTTAGGCAGACTAAAGTTTAATCAAATATCACATTTAAGAGAGGTCGTCAACCTGTCTCTGCCCTCAACAGAAAGATTTTATAGGCCACAATGTCTGCCACCCAGTAGCAGAGACTCTTCTGCCAGTCTGTGGCACTAATATGTGCATTAGAAAATAATCTGCAGGCATAATGAATTTAACAGATAGTAGACAATTTTTTTATATAAAATTTAACCAAAAACGCTTTATAGCCCAATGTTTTTACATCAAAAATTAAGAATAGTTACTTTTGTAACATTTTAGGCCGGGGACACACAGGAACGGTTCGGGAACGGCGCGGCTACAAGCCCCCTTTTGATAAATATCGAAAGGGGACAAATGCACTGAATTCTTAAGGAGGGTGGAATTTGTAAGTAGTTGGAAAAAACACACCTTAATTGGGACAGTTACTTTTCCCCCTTACAAATCCCACACTCCTTATAAGATTTCTGTGTATTATCTCCCCCTTCGCATTCTTCAAAAGGGGGCTTGTAACCGCGCCTTTCCTGTGTGTCTTCAGCTTTACCCAATTCTTGTATACAAGTACATTTTAGTAATTACAGGGTGCTGCTAAATTTCTGCAGGTCCATTAAGGACATTTTAGAGACTTTAAAAAATAAATGCATTATCTGATTTTACACGATAATGTGGGTCAATTCGATTCAATTGTACTTTAAAATCACACTTTTTTTTTCATTACTTACAGTCTTATCTTGAAAAAAAAGAGTACCCGATTATCAAATTTCAGCTTTAACCCTTTGCACTCGAGGCCTTTTTCGCGCGGAGGTACCAGCAACTCGAGAAGTTTTGCGGTATTTTTGGTTCGGTCCGCTTCATAGAAACTAAACACAGTCATTGGCCTTGCATCGAATTCCCGCATCAAACCTAGTGGTCCTCTCGAGTTGCGGCATCCAATCATGTGGTGCCTGAGAGGCGCCGCTCGAGCGCAAAGTTTTAAAAAGCTGCTTTCTAAATAAACAATCTACATTATATTAATTTTTTTTTTCTGAGTACTTGAAATTTTAATAAAAATTGAAGAAATCAACAATTACTCCAAAAATATTTCGTAATGCACATTTTTTATGCATCAAATGAAATTGGTAAAAAATGTATATATCAATTTGCGCATTTAACAAAAAATGTATCTGAATGTGGTCAGATTGGGGCAGTTACACCATTTTCATTTCAGTTTACATAACTTCTTTGTCTAATAGTTCAATTTTATAATTGCAGTTGGCATTATTTGCATTTTTTTTTTTTTAAGTTCAGCTGCAGCCATCATTCAAGTATAGTCCCTAAGCAAAAAACAAATTTTCACAAAATGCCACAAGTTTATTAATTTAAACAATTATATAAAGTATTGCTTTAACTTTTAAACTATTATTTATATCTAAAATGTAAAATTGTTTTTCAAGCTAAAATAAACAATTTTACATACAATAGCATTTAAAATTACAATTTTAAATAAGGATATGCAGTAAAATTGGGTAGTTGAGACTGGTTTCTTGCGCAAAATTAAATTAAAATTTTAATCATTATCTGTACCAATTCAAACCAAATGGCGATACCTATCTTCACACACACTAATCACTGACATAACGGCTATCTCATCATCGGAAGCCTAGGCGAAGGATGCTAAAACGGTATTGCAATTCTCGCCGATAGCTGCTTAAACTAGGTGAAAATTACCACCACTCCAACGCAAATATTGGCAATAGCGGCCCTCTCACCTGCACAAACCTCGGCAATTACATTGAAGCAAAAGTCCGAAAAAATGACAATCACACCAACTTAAATATCAGCGTTAGTGCCCAATATATCGGTTGAAATCTATGCAATAGATGCGATTTTGTCACTCTTATCAGCACTCTACGAAATTGGCTATCACAGTCAAGTAAATCTAGACGATGGAGACAACTATTGAGCGGCAAACCTTCGGAATTGTAGCTATATTAATCTATCAGAGTAGCATTTCGCCGAAATGGAATATCACATTAACTTAAATATTGGTGAGATAGTTCCTGTCTTAAACGTGCGAATCTCGGCAATAGCAGCCCCTTATATCAGTGTAACGGTTAGCGAAACTATATTTAAAAAAAAAATCTGAATGTATGCAGGCAGGTTCCGTGGATGAACTTGCAAATATGTCCAATAAAACTGTAATGTAAATTTGTATCGATCTCAAGAATGATAGGAATTTCAGAAAAAAAAAAGAAGAAGAAGAAAAAAAGCTGAATTCAGAGTTTCAGTTCAACTGTACCATGCTTGACAGGCTAATCTCTGCAATAGCGTTAGCGATTAGTATATCGGCGAAACACCCAACGTGCCGATTTCATCAGCTTTGTTAAAGTCTCTAATTTTAACACTACTAAACTTGTGTCTATACGTGTAAACTCGGGAACAAGAC
Source organism: Linyphia triangularis (assembly GCA_963978545.1). Lineage (NCBI taxonomy): Eukaryota > Metazoa > Arthropoda > Arachnida > Araneae > Linyphiidae > Linyphia > Linyphia triangularis. The sequence goes on from OZ021727.1 coordinate 95,118,675, forward strand.
ACCATGCAAAAAGAGGATCACCTTTAATTCGGTTAAAATAAAACAATATATACAGCTACACTGGGCGTTACAGAATATAAAAAGCATAGTTGCGCCCAAAACAGAGGCAGAAGCGGTCGACTGAACAAAAAAATCTTCCCAAGATACATCTGGTGGCTCTCGCCGTGCATGGGCAGAGGACTACCAGAAACACCCTTGATGGCGCATTTGCATAAATCAGGCATTTCCAACAAGCTTAATGCAGCTAAATGGTTACCTTGGGGTAACGCAATGAGTTCGTTCACCTATCTTTATGCGTCAGCGGTTTTTGCGAAGTGAAACTTTCATTTGCCAACTAAAACCAAAATGCGTCAATCAAAATCCTTAACAAATGAGAATATTTCCAAACGTTAACTTAGCCGATCATCGCACGAAGAAGGTGGTGTCAATTTATTAATCCCAGAGACTCAAACCGAACGGACACATTTCTGAGTTCTGATACCAATGCAAAATGACCTATGTTCCTTCTTCTTAAGTTTCTTTTCTTTGTTTAAATGTAGCGTGTGTGTTGTGTGGGATTAAATGTTATAATATGCTCTTAACCTTCTAATATTCAATGACTTTAACCAGATTGCACCAATACCAATCATCCATAACCTCATAATAACGTAAATAATTTATTACCTACGATATACAATATAACTTAGATTGAATTAAAATAAGATTTAAAACTTTAATTTTCTTTATTTTTTTCTGAAAAAGATCTGCATTTCCACATTTTTGGAAGCAATGCCTATTATTGCTCAATTACAATTCCCTAAGTGCTAAACACTCACAGAGCTCACTAAATTCCTTCGAGTTCAATCCTTGTAACAAACGTAATCCGGTAAAAAGTGGTCGTAAGCAAATGGACCTCGCGCAAAAACGATGACAGCTTTACATCGTGAACGAGACCAGAACGAAGGCTGGCGAAGTTAATGCTGTGCATGAGTCGATTACAACAAAAACAAAATAATTAATAGTTTAATAAACTAAAAGACACGCTTTAACAGAAAAGTGAACTAAAAAGTAGAAAATAATTTTAAATAAGAATAGAGTGATAAACAAGAAATATTTATTTTATCTTAAAAAAGATTGGGGTGCTTTGTAAGATATTTTCATAATGGCTCTACTTTTACCAATATCTGTCATTAAATACTTACAACTATTGACATCAAGCACCCCACGCTTTTTTACGATAGAATAAATATTTCTTGTTAATCACTCTATTCTTATTTCAAATTATTTTCTACTTTTTAGTTCACTTTTCTGTTAAAGCGTGTTTTTTAAACTATTAATTATTTTCTATTTTTTAGTTTGGTTTTCTATTAAACCGTGTTTTTTAAACTATTAATTATTTTTTCTGTAATTAGTTAAGTGTACAAAACTCTCCAATTGTTCCTGCCAATAGTCACATGCTTGTCTCAAATTTAAGTCATGTGTATGCCTTAGTACACACCGTATTACTTGGCACAAAACACTACCGTGTCTCTGAATATGAAAAATCACTAATCCTGAAGATCCTGGTAAGGATAATGCGACTAAAAAAACACGCTTTGTATAACCGCAGTTCCCACGACAAATCTTTCAAATATATGCCTTATCAATTGTCGACGATAGGTTCTGTGATTACTGGGATTGTAATGGGTAACGGCACACCAGTGTTCGATTCTGGAGAAGGTTGGTTAGTTGGAATTTAACGGCGCAAGGACAACACAAGCTAATCCTTGTGATAAAGCGACAAACTTACTGAATTATTGTATTGTCATTGATCTTTGACAAGTGTGCAAAGTTTGAATAAAATCCGATTGCTCAAAGTAGGGCAAAATCGAGCCTAAAAGAGTCAGTTCTAAACATACAGGTGAAACTAATAAAAGCGTGTTAAAAAGACTTTTTTTTAAAGAAAATATTTGTATATAATGTGATTGTTTGATAATATTTCAATAAAGAATTTGCTTAGAACACTTACATTGAAAGTTATGAATTTTTGCATTTTGCAGATGTGGTAAAGCTCCCAAGTAAAAAAAGCCAAACTTCCTGTGTATGAAAACCATTAAAACACAACATTTTCAAAACATTTAAGAGGTTTAAGCAATTATACTATATTGACTAACAGGTGAATCTAATTAAACTTATTTTTTAAGCTACATTAAAAGTACTAAAAGTTTGATAAAAAAAGCTGAAATTGGTGTTTTTGATTAATTATAACTTGCACAATTTTGTTGTAAGCAGCTTCAAATCATGCAAATTTAGATGGTAGACAGTGTTATAGTTAGGAGCAAAAAAAAAAAAAAAAAAAATGTTTTTTGAGAGGAGGTAGGCAATTAAGGAATGCTAGAGATCTGATAGCCTTCTCTGTAAAATCAAGAATACAGTAACCCCTCGTTATATATCGTGATTTTGCTTTGTCTCCCATTTTTTTCTGATTTCTCGTTTTTATTCTTTTTTTCTTTTCCAAAAGTGATATGTTAAGCAAGCACAGACAAAGGGTGACTACAGAAATGGATAATGTATTTCTTTTGATTTAGGCAGCTTTTTGGAAAAGAAATGTAATTAATTTTTCAAATTATCTACATATAAATAAATATATTTTTACTTAATGAATACAAAGGTATAAGTGCGTAGTAAAAGGTACATAATACATTTATGCTTCGAAAATAAAGTTTCATAAATGGACATATAAATCAATTCATACTAAAAACAATTAAGTGTGCCATATGTAGCCCGAAAGAGTTTATTCTGTGTCCTGCTGATGGTTGCACAAAATGTTTTTTTTTTCTTCACAAAAAGTCTTTTTAAAATTATAAAATTAATTAATCATTTTAACCAATAGGATGTTCATTTACTATGCAGAAGTAATAAGTCTTGTTAGTATTTCTGGTGCATATATTGACATTGTTTATAAATCTATAAATACGGACATATATCAATGTAACAAACAAATATTTATTTACAATTTTTGAAAATACAGAAGCCAATGGGATATTCAGAACTCCATTTCCTCCTCTTGATTTGTCCCTTTAGCTAAAACAAAACATAAAATAGAATATTAAAATAATTAGAATAAAAACATGTTTTGAAAAATAATAAAACTACAGGAATATGAAGCATCTCATGCACCAAAGGTTTATTTAATGTAATTTGTCAAATATTCTGCAAATTCTAACTCTTTAAATAGCTCTGGTTGTCAAGAAATTTTTATTTTTCCTATTTTAATTTATACAGCACACTAATCTGTAAGAAGCTTATACAAAGGCTCTGACTGTCTGAGATAAACATTCAGAGACAAACTACAAATGCTACACACATGTGCAAATGTTGAGTTTATATACAAAATTCAACCAGATTTTATGTCCTTAAGCCAATTTGCAAATTATTGCCAAAAGCCTAAATACTACAAATGTATCTTAATCAGTTTGAGAATCTCTAGAAGAAAAATAATAAGAATATTTAAAATGTGAACAAAAGGTTTAAAAAATATTGGGTAATAACTTTATTCACAAATTTTCTTGCCAAGTTAGTCTCCAAATTCACCTGCATTTTTGCTTACATAGAAACTCCAAATTAGAAGGGTTTTTAATATCCCATGTTGTAAACCTTAAAAGTAGAAACTTTCAGTCATCATTGCTAACTTGCAAATGCTCAGGAATCGGATTTGATATACCAAACTAGAAACATGCGCAAAACAGTCAAAATTTAAAAAAAGGAAAAATATAACCCGAGTTATTTTGAACCACAAAAATAGCCCAATAAGAATATAATTATGTACCAATATGTGTATAGAACAGTGGTGCAGCCAGAATTTTTTTTCTCAGTGGTTTAGGCAAGTTTAATCTGATAAAGCCCCATGCAGTTAACAAAAAATAATAAAATTGTAGAAAAAGTGGAAATCCTCATAAACACAGAAGATTTTCACCACTGGTAAAAGCGGACTTTTAATGAGATTGATTGTCGCAACCCAATTTGCATTAACTCAAAATAGCTAAAAAAATTGCCTAATCATGGCATACACTTCAAGGCCAATAAATTGCTTTATAATTAAAAAATTATAGTAAGCATTAGTACTTGTATCAGGGCCTTCCAGTGGCCAAGTGGTAATTTGGAAGCAGACTGTGCATTCATGTGGAACAACTGTTTTGATAGACTAAGGGAATATGTTGGTGTACATAAGCCTTTTAGAGCAAAAGCACTCAAATTTTTAAATCAAAAACTTAATTAAGTGTAATCCAGGATACGCCAAAAGAAAATTTCACATTGTGGTATTTGAAGTAAAATAACGGAGTATGAAATGCTACAGTATAAAAAACTTATGATAACAAATAACAGTTGAAAAAGACCTAACACACAAATCAATCACCATGTAATTCTGCCTAGGTTGAGCAATTATAGAAATAATTACAATGCTTGGCTTGCAGACAAAAAAGAGAAGTTATTTTTGTACTTTATGGTAGAGTACTCGTAAACAGCTAAGAAAATTGAATGAGACTAAAATGTATTAAACATAGTTAGCAGATTAAAGTAGTAATTTATTTTGAAGTTAAACAAGCAGTTATAAACAAATATATTGGCAAGTCCAGCAAAGATAACAGAGTTCTTACGATTTCAAGAAGGGTAAAAATTAAGTTATATTTAAAACACTAAGGGCATGAATAACATAAGCTTTACAAAGCCGCAATCCAGTACATTTTATTTTATTATATAAAAAAATTACTAAAAATATTTATTTTGACGTTTAATTTTAATGGGAGATTTATTAACAGAAATGAAGTTGAAGTTTCAAATGTAATGAGGATTTGTTATCGAAATCAGTAAGATTTTCGTACGGTTTTCCATACTTTTAAAAACTTGTGTATATCGTAAATTCAAAGAACACAGGACATGAAGCTTACATTGAGGCAAATTCCTACATCGTTTGGAGCAGGGTTCAATCTTCTTTTCAGGGGCATTCTTTTCTTCTTGTCCTCTTTTCTTCTGACACAGCACCCTTGGTGAATCAGCTGTAATGCAATTGACAAAAATTAATTGAAGACCTAACTCTGTGATAAACATGCAACACATATTACACTTTGAAATCCTCTTACCTGTAGCTTTCACTTGGTATTGAACTTAACATTATTAAAGAATTAACTAGTTACAAATAGTTAAGGGAATAATTGATTTTTTTAAATAATTCACTCGAGTTAACTAAAGGTTAAAGCTTTAAAGTTAGCAAATATATATATATATATATATATATATTTATTTTAAAGTTAAAAAAAAGTGTGAGAAAACATTACAATAAGAAACAGATAAAAATGAATAAGGCAGCACATACCAATTATATCGCAAAAGTCTAGCTGCTGGAACAATTCTGCCAACTTGCTTTGTTCGTCATCATCGTAGGTTACTGTATTAAAAATAAAAAACTACAATGAGCAAATATTATACAGTTCATAATATTTTTAAGTATTCATCTAAAAACATATAAAACATTTATAATAATTTCCTGAGAATTACAAAAACAATTAAAGGTTCCTGGGCAATGTATGTTACTGACGTTAAAATATAAAGGCGTAAATCCAAATATTCATAAAAAAAGCAGCTTGTGGAAGAAACGAAGTCCAGGAATTACACAAAAAACATGAGAAAGGGATAATTAATCAATTTTAAAGATACAATGAAATTTCTCATACCATATAATATAATAATTATATTTAAAATATTTGGGAAGAAATTAACATATGCCACATATTGTTCTCAGTATTTTCCAAATTTCAGTTATGAAAAAAGATCAGAATGCCCTCCACACTAAGTACAAATGCAATTGATTACTTTAACAGGTAGATTGAACTATAAAATTTGCTTATTTTGTTGTTTGTAAAAGCAGATTTGAAGTAATATAACCATTTTATTTAACTTGGTAATGTTAAACAAAGTGCTTCAGCACCAAGATATCTGTGACCGAGATACATGTCTAGCAATTGGATATACAACTCTAGAGAATCTCGGTAGAAAACAAGGTAAATGTTCAATTAAACAAGTTTTTTACGATTATATACTTTATCAGAAAACTTTTATAATGTTTTTACGTCAAAGAGCGCCTGGACACTATCTACATTTGTTTTGGTTGACTGCACGCATACGCAGACAGAACCCCAAAACATTAAGGTAGTCACGTGATTTCAATAATCAATTGCAGAAAGGGAGTGCCAAGGGTGAAATAATCTATGAAGAAGGGGAAGCAAAGAGGAAAAACCTTATGTTGAGACATGACCAAGAGTACACTATTCACAGGAAAAACTGGTCCAGATTGAAAAAATATAATCCATAAAAACAAAGTTTTTAATATAAATCCTTTATACGCATTGCCCATTTTTATATTCATTAACACAGCACTGATTCCATAAACAGTGCTTGCTTGGTGTTTGCATTTAATTTTAAATATCAAAAACATTTCTATCATCAAAATGTGCAGCAAACTACGTTTCAAAATTTATTTATTCAAAATGAATGTGAAATTACGCACTCACAGTCAAAACCTTTTTTCCTGAATAAAACAATTTTATTATTTAATAAAAAAATATTGGCAACAGGAAAGAGTTTCTTCAATGGTTGATTAAATACTATTTTAGTGCTACTGGATGACGGCAAGTTGGTTTATTAGTATTCCGTAAAAGTGACCTGTTAGAGACAGTAACAGCCCTAAAATTTGATAGAATGCATAGTAATCGACATTGAACATATGTGTCAAGTTTCCACAATTGAATGGTGGCAAGGGGGTTAATTAGGCTTTTGCAGATTTGCTCACCATCGATACACACACAAAATATTATCAAAATATTACAATGATTTAAAAATACAGATCCCGAAACAGGGACAAAAAGGTGGAATAGGAGAAAACTTTTACTTAAAAAACAAAAAAGACTGAAATTCACGGACTAAATAGACGGAAATTCAACGTCTTCATTTTTAACATAAAGCCAATTTCAGAAAACTATAATAATGAAATAAATATGAAAACAAGAGCTTAACACATTAGAAAATTATTTGAGTTTCTCTGATAATTCACTGCCACACAGACTTTTACAATGCTATAAAAATGAAATCTAACAGAAAATATTATACAAAATTGTTTCTTTTGTATATGTTCTAAATATTAATATTGTTTAGTTATTGATTAAACATCAATAAACACAATGAATGCAGAGTTCCCACTAAAATCACAAAAGAAAATCAACGACTTTTCGAGGACTTTTAAAGATCTAAACAATATTTTTAAGGATCTAATTAAAATTAGTTTTCCAGCATCATTTCTTTATATAAATTTTTAATAAAGGATATTCAACCTAAAAAGTTACAGAAATTTTCAATAGTATATATGTGAAGTAAAAATTAAAAATACTGAAATAAAATTTTCATTGGATATTTTAGTAAATATTGTGATTAATAATTCATTTATTACAGACATAACCTCGAATCTCCACTTACTGAAAAATCCCTTAATACTTCTTAATTTTAAACTTAATTTTAATTCATGCGTTGTGCAAATAAAGTAGAAAATTCTCCCAAGTAGTCAAAACAACCAAATTAAAATTGACAGTAAGAAGAAAAACATGCAGACGGTGCAGTTTTTAGAAGAAACTATTCGAATCAAACAATTGAAAGTTCATGGATTTGAAAAGCATGCTAGGTATGTCTTTGCATAGATTGTTTTGAATGAACATTAAATAAATATTAGAAACTGTCATTTCCAGATTTAAAGGTGTTACACATTTTTCTAATATGCAAGTAATTTTAAAATGATTGTGTTTATGGATCAAATTATATACATTTGTTCTAGAAATTCTTTTACAATTTGTTACTAGGATTTTTATAAGTTTTACAGTCGGGCACACAACATCCACGAAAATTAAGGACTTTTAAAAACTTCTAAGCATATTCAAGTACTTTTAAGCCTGGAAAACAAGTTCAAACACAGTATTAATCACTTTAATGACTGTGGGAAACCTGTGAATGATTTTCCAAAATTGTAACAAAACTTTATTGAAAGAGTAAGAGAAAATGTTTACAACTATTTAAACATAAAATATTAACTTTCAATGATGTGTAAGCGTAGGATAAACAGCCTTTATCCTTAGCATATCTCATGTGATATTCATAGCCAAAACTACACATACTATAGGAATAGTTAATAGCTCAAATTGTCGGGCCTGGCAAGAGTATTACACAAAAAAGTTCACCAGTAAATGTTTAAGTGACAGTGGTGTTTGCAAATTGACTAAGGAGAAATATATGGCACATCGGGAAAAGAAATTAATAAATAAATACAAACCTCCAGGTACTTGTTGTAAAGGGGCCATCTTGTGTCTTTTTTTGTTGCTTTGCATATCAGAGTATTCGTCCCTTCGGATGGCAGCTTTAAAGTTAAGATTAGCCTAAAAAAAAAGATTAGAAAGATCAAGCTATCAAAAGTAGAGCACAAAGTCATCTTTTAATTGAAAAGCAAGAAAAATAATTATTTTTAATAAAGTGCACCCAAGAGTGGTGAATGCATAAGTATTTATGCAGATAACGTTAAAGTCAAAAATAAAAATGAACTGCTTTATGCAACCATAATTCTTTACCTCTAACCTCATATTTTTTTATAAAACTATTCACATCATGAATTCACAAGTACATGAAAAATGAAGACAAATTTTGCTTAACTTTTTAACGTAATGTGAATTCTAAGTAACTTATTGCACTGTGACATATGTTTTTCTAAAGATTCTACAACAAAGGATGCTTAAAATGGGTGAGACAAATTTTGTACATGAAATATATTTGTAAAACTTATATAGAATGAAAAATAAGTATAACTTGGCCTATTAAACTTCTATTGGCCAGAAACGCAGAACAGAAATGCCTGAATTAAAAACTAGTATTGAAATCCTTAATAATAAGCCAAATGAATAATTCTGTGATAATGGCACAGTAGATTTTGGCTCTTTTTTATTCGTAAATAGCTAAGAATTATAAAATTAAGATGCATTTAGAAGTCATAATTTTGTTTGGTATAATATTAATTGGTGACAAAGTAATATGGAAAAATAATTATTGTTACGATTTGTTGTATATTTGTAAATATTTCGTAGTGTTAATTTCGTAAATAGTAAAATTTATGTACATTTCGTATAAGGCAAAGCAATAGTTCGTCGTTAAGTTGGCTTCCCGGCAATGTGGGTCTCAATGCTTGATAACGAGTTTTACAGAGGTAACGCTGGAAAGCGAGTGTTACAAGGAGCAGGGCATTTAACATTATGGTAATGGCAATCAAGTTGGTGATGGTTTTGGCGACTAATTTCTGTCGTCAAATTTGGTGAGAAATCGCCAAACTTGGCGACCATTTGGCGACATTTTCGGTCCCCATGTACATGTATAGGACTTTTCGATTACGATCTGGAAAGTTCTCCAAATATCTATCTCTAGAAGTTTCACGTATGTTCGCTTCCCCTATAAAAGCTCAGCAGAGTGGGTGATGGAGTTAGTTGTTAGCTGAGTCCATTAGTTGACTAGAATTACTGATACTGAGTCTCAGTGAGCGTTCAGAGTTCCGAAAGCGAACTGTATTGCATTGTCTTTTGCAGCGATTTGAGCAGTTGTGTTGTCAAGTTTTTAACTGCTGTTTTGTGCTCTATTGTTGTGAAAAGAGCTGTATTCTGTCTACTAGAACGAGAAGTTCTGGAGTTGTAAAGGAATCTGTGAAGAGTTATATTGGAATAAATTTCTGCAAGTTTTGATCTGCTTTGGCTTCAAATCATTCGAACCCGACCACGCAACATTATTTTAAATAGGTCCAGTATACGTAATAAGTCAACAGCGCAATGACCTGTCTTATGGGTCGACTAATATAAATGCATATTTGAGCAAGCTAAAATAATTAATTTCCCCATAACTCTGTCATCAAGTAATATTATATAAAGCACAACTAGTAAATTCATTTTAATTTTATAATCCTAATTTGTTTATGTGTAAAGAAAAGAGTCAAAATGATTCGTGCATACACCAGGGTTTGCTGAGTAGTCCTCGCGCGATTGCTGATCTGAAAACAAACATCTTAACAGCCATATCCGACATAAATAATGCCATGCTCTGCAGTGTCTCACAAAATCTGGCGAAACGAATATGCTTTTGTTCCCGGAAAGACTGTGATTTTGAATATTTATTTTGTAACATAAAAAAAAAATCAACTAATATCTGGGATAATTTACTTTAAATTCTTAAACTGGTACTTTTATCGGCACACTGACATGCATGACTTTAAAGTAGTCCTGCCTTTTTAGGAGGAAGCCTCGATGCAGAGAGGAAGTTTTTGTTATTGTAAAAATTAAAGAGTAGGCAATATAAAATATTTCATGCATTACAGATATAAATGTATCGAATAAAAGTATATTAGAATAATTAACCACCACATACAATAATTATCTCTCGCACAAATCCTATAATATACTAAATACAAGTTCAATCCAATCCCAAAACTTACTTAAACCTCTTGTTTATTTCCCACTAAAAATGAGAAACTACAAAATAATGAGCCTAAAAAGTATTACCTATTAAAAAACCAGGGGTGTGAAACATTGCACAACTTTTAGTTACACTATAATACTGATGTTAGTTTGTGTCATTTACCGTTTTTATATTTTCAACATTCATTTAGAAAAAATGGTCAGTTTAGCGATAATTTTTACCATAATTCTCGTATGGGTCTTTAAAAAAAACAAACACTTTACCAAATAGATAATTTTGGTGATGTACTTTTTATTAATTCTTATATCTATTACCCTTTCTTATAAGTGAAACTGAGGAGAGGAGAAAAAACGATCGTTGATAAGGTATGCTCAAGGAAATAGAACTCTGTGTTAAAGGCATTTGTTTTTCAACTTTTTATGCCATTAAAGCATTTTTATGAAAATTTCAGAGAAGGGATGTTTAGAACACCTTAAGAGGCATTACAGCAGCGATTTTGGACAAAATCGTTAGAGCCATTTTTCAGCAATTACTGAAAAACTTGATTTTTTCAATGGCAGTTACCTTATGCGCATGCACGATTCGGACGAAAACCTTAATGGTATGTCCCTGTGCCATCACCAACCCGTACACCAAATTTGAACATCATAGGTCAATTTGTTAGGTCAGTTATGCTGACTATGGACATACATTTTTTCTAGACCACTGTTTAGAAATCAGGATATTCCAAAATGTGGAAAAATGCACAAAAAAAAAAAAAAAACCTGACCGAATACTGTAGTTTCATTACAATAATGTAATACATATGGGTAATTGAAAGTAAAAAAACATATGCTTATGTAATAGAATCCATTTAATTTTGGATGAACGATAAAAACAAAGTACGTTCCAACTCGTGAAATTCGAACAATTCTGTCTGAATTCAACAAAAATGAGAATCTACAATATAAAGAGTTTTAAAAGCAGATCCTATTAACGGTGATTTTCATTTAATTTTCTTTTGAACTCAACCTTTAAGATATGTTGATGAAAAACTATAATAACCCATTAATCAGGGTTCCCACTCAAATCACAGAATGAAAATCAATGACTTTTAAGGATCTAAATAATGTTTTTAAGGACCTTTGAAAATTTGTTTTCAGGCGTCATGTCTATTTATAAATTTTTAATAAAGTATATTCTACCAAAAAAGTTACAAGTTGGTGGATGCATAATACAAATACATCAGATAATTTCGATACGGTGCAGATAAGTGTCGGTCAAGCGGGGATAGCAAGTTCGAGTTGTATTTTTGTATTTAATAAATTATGCAATTGGGCACACAACATCCGCAAAAATTAGGGACTTTTTAGGACCTCTAAGCATTTTCAAGGACTTTTAAGCACCTCTAAGCATTTTCAAGACCTTGAAAACAAGTTCAAAAATATTAAGCACTTTTAATGACTTTCAATGACCGTGGGTACCCTGTTAATGACGGTTGGCAGAAAAACTTGCCAATCAACATTTGAGATTTTTTCTTTGCTGAAAAATTTAAAATATACTTTAAGAGATCTAAATAAACAAGGGAAAAACAATGAAAGTTTATCAATTTCAAAGGCATCATTAATGGGTTAAATAGTGAAATTTTTGTAATGATGCACAAAAAACTTAATTATTTTCATTAACCAAATATTTAAGATATCAAAGTATCAACAAATGAAAACGAACCACTTAAACCAAATAGCGTTCACTGAATTTTAAAGAAGCAACTGCAATGCCCCATTTGTGAGACAACTTTTCGGTGACTATTTCTTGAATCAAGCTGAAGTTTCTTAAAATTATACAAATAACAAATTAAAAAAAATTACCTTGCATTGATACATCTTTCTTCAATTTTCACAACAGCAAACAAACTAAAATACAATAAAACAAATTTATGACAAAAATTCAACACAGGGTAGAAAACAGTAATTTTTTGTGTGTCTAATCTATAAAATAAGGTATGGTTATATTTGTATGAAATGTTTACAATAAATTTTTACATTTAAAGTTCAGGAAATTTACACACTATAAACTTAAAATTCTGTTAATAATTCTAAGTTTAGCACTCCTATTTTTAGAATAAGTTAATTTGTTCGATAGTTACGAGTTAATGAACACATAACTGAATTTATGAAAGAATTTAGTTCTCTTAAAATTGTTGTCAGATATTACGTATTATTTTAAATAGCTTTTTTGTACTTGGCAACATGTTTAATTTTATTTAAATCTTTTTTTCTGTTTTTACAGCTGGCATTGTAAAAAAAAATTGGTTATCGTTTGGCAAAAAAATTGGTGGAATAAAAGTTCGGTGATGCTTGTGTTTTGAGAAACGAAAAATAATCTGAGTTCTATTATTTTTTTTAAGCTATGAATTAACTTAAGCACTGAATTTTCGGAGTCTTCTGATTTGTTTTTGAGGTCTGTTTTTAGACATATGGCGTCCGCGACAGGATTCTGAACTTTGTTTTCGGTTTCGTGAGAGTCTACTGGTTTTGAGCCAAGCATTATGGAATTGCTTAAGCAAGCTAGAACACAGCATCGCCGGTTGTTTACACAAGCGTGCAACGAATTTGAAAATACTGAAGCCAACTTAAATAATGAGCAGAAATTCCTCAAGTTGAAGGTTATTGGAGAAAAAGGAAAATTGCTGCTTTTGGCAGAAGAAAAGGTAAGAGATGAACTTTTTCGTGAAGTACGCGATGAAGATGAAATCAATAAAGAGATCGACGAATCTGAAAAATACCTTGACAGATACCGAGCCTTTGAGTTTAAATTAGAAGAGTTTGTCTATTTGTGTGAAAAAGAGAGAGATAATATGTCTGTGTGTAGCTCGGTAGTTCAATCAAATTCACTATTGCAATATCCTAAAATTAAACTTCCTACGTTTGACGGAAATTTAAAAAACTGGCTAGGCTTCTGGGGTCAATTAAAAAAAATTGATAGAGATGTGCAATTGGATGACCATGATAAATTTTCGTATCTCAGTCAGGCAATGCAAAAAGGTTCGTGTGCCGAGGAATTAGTAAATAGTTTCCCACCAGGGGGAGAAAGTTATTCAAAAGCTTTGAAACAATTACAGTCAAGATATGGTAAAGAAGAATTGTTAATTCAGCTGTATGTGAGGGACTTATTATCTATTGTTTTGCAAAAACAGAAGTTAGGAAATATTTCCCTAAGAAAATTGTATGATCAACTTGAAGCTAAGCTTAGAGCTTTAGAGGTGTTAGGGGTAACTAGAGAAAAGTATGAGGCAATGTTGTTTCCACTTGTCGAGTCTTGCATACCTGATGAAACACTTAAGGCATGGGAAAGATATCGAGCTGTTTTGAGACGGTCTACCAACCCTATTGTTCCAGAAGTTATCAACAAGACTGACCTGGATTCTTTGTTAGAGTTTTTGGAGGGTGAAGTAGAAGCAGAAGAACGAGTTGACATTGCTTCTCAGACTTTTGACAAAGGTACAGATGGTTCTGGAAAAAGAGTTTTTAGGAATGATAAACATCAGAACCTGAGAACCAAATTTGGTAAATCTTCTCATACACCATCAACATCAGAGTTGTTTGTTACACCACAAGGGAAGAAACTGTGCCTGTTTTGTGCAAACCAACACAATTCTTGGCAATGTGAGCAGGCGAGAAACTGGTCAGTTGAAGAAAGAGAAACTGCCGTGGCTAATTCTCGTTGTTGTTTCTTGTGTCTAAACCCAGGACACCAAGTACGAAAATGTAAAATGAAGTCATGTTTTAAGTGTGGTAAAAGGCACAATGTACTTCTGTGCAGAGGAGGGGCTAATGTTTCTCAAAGTCATGAGAGTAAGACAAGTGAAAGTGTTGTAGGAGATAATGTATTGACCAGCCATTCACTTTTTTCTGAAGTTTTGTTGCAAACCCTAGTTTTACGCATAAAGAATGGGAATCGAGGAATACTTGTAAGAGCTATTATTGACACAGGTTCTGAAAAAAGTTATATCTCAAAAGATATAATCCAAATGTTGAATTTCGAGCACCATGGTGAAATCAAGTTGATACACAAGTTGTTTGGAGGTGTGTCATCTGGCGAGAAATTACATTTTCAATACAAAGTTACTCTAGAAAGTGTCGATGATAAGTTCAATTGTAAAGTAGTTTGTTTAGACCAGCCAAAGATTTGTGATAATATTAAACGTATCCCAAATGGTCCTTGGTTAGATGAATTGAAAGAATATGGGATTTCTGTGAGCGACACTGAGTACTATAGTTCTCTTGGAGTGGACAACGAAATTAAACTGTTACTGGGAGCTGATGTGGCTGGCAAGCTTTTGACAGGAAACATAAAACTTTTGAAGCAAGGTCCTGTTGCAGTCGAAACACATCTGGGATGGACTCTCATGGGTAGGATACCTGGTGGGGGTGGTTCTATTGCAACCCACACTTCTCTTTCACTGCTTTCGGCAGAGGTCCCTGTAAGTCATCTGTGGTCATTAGATGTTTTAGGAATTACTGATCCATATGCTAAGAGAACTCGGGCAGAGCTACAAGAAGCAGCACATGAACATTTTTTAGAGACAGTTGAAGTCGATGAAGACAACCGCTTTGTGGTTTGCATGCCTTGGTTAGAAGGTCATGCTCCGTTGCCGACTAATTATGATTTGGCTTACAAAAGATTAAATTTGACTGTCAAGCGACTGAAGTTGCAGTCAATTTATGAGCAGTATGAGCATGTTTTTAACGAGTGGCTTGAAGAAGGTGTGATAGAGGAAGTAAAAGATAATTGTGAAGAAAATGTACATTATCTACCTCATCGACCTGTGGTGAAAGAAAACAGCACTACAAAGATAAGGCCTGTTTTCGATGCATCAGCCAAGGTGAAAGGATTTCCAAGTCTAAACGATTGCTTAGAAAAAGGTGAAAACCTCATTGAGTTGATACCAAGTATTTTGATGCGGTTTAGGACTGAGAAAATTGGTGTTATTGCGGATATTCGAAGAGCCTTCTTGCAAATAGGACTTACTACAACTGATAGGGACTATTTGAGATTTTTATGGCTTAGTGAGAAAGGCCTGAAAGTTTATAGACACTGCAGAGTGGTGTTTGGAGTAACTTGCAGCCCCTTTCTTTTGTCCTCAACAATCAGATATCTGTTGACAGGTGTTTTGAAGGAAATTCAAGAACACAAATCACTTTACCCTGAGAGTGTTGTACAGAAACTGATGAAAAGTTTTTATGTGGACAATTGTGTAACAAGTGTCAGAGACACAGAGGAGTTAGATGTGTTTCGAAAAGTTTCTACTGAAATAATGGCTAGTAGAAAATTTGATCTTAGAGGGTGGGAGCAAACCAATTTGACAGCTGATAAGTCAGAGCCTACTAACGTGCTTGGAATGATATGGGATAAGAAAACTGATACCCTTCAAATAAATACAGTCTGTGTTAGAGAATTGGAACTTGAGAAGATAACTAAGAGGACAATCCTTTCTGCTGCACATAGGCTCTTTGATCCTTTGGGTATTATTGCTCCTGTTGTCTTGATCCCCAAGTTACTTCTTCAGAGCATTTGGAAGATGAAACTTAGTTGGGATGATGAAGTTGATCAAAATACCAGAAGAGAGTTTTTGAAATGGATTGAGGGTGTACTACACATTGATAAAATCAGTATTCCAAGATTTTTTGGGTTGTGTGGTGCCAAGGACTGTTCCATACATTTCTTTTGTGATGCTTCTAAACTGGCATATGCAGTTGTGGTTTATATTAGAGTTGAATCAGAGAATCGTGTACAAGTGCAAATGATACAAGCAAGAAGCAGAGTAGCTCCGACTGGAAAGGGAGAAATTACAATTGCAAGACTAGAACTCCTGGCGGCAACCATAGCATCTCGTCTCTCAACTACTATTTTAACTGAAATAGCATGTGATGAAGTATATTTCTGGTCCGATTCAACAACCGTTTTAGCATGGATAAAAAGACAAGAACCATGGGGTATTTTTGTCCATAATAGAGTGAGAGAAATCAGAGAACTGACAGATAGCGATTCCTGGAGACATGTTCCTGGGTCTGTAAACCCTGCTGATTTGCCTAGTAGGGGATGTTCTGCTCAACAATTGATGAGATTGAAATGGTGGGAGGGGCCAGACTGGCTACACTTGCCTCGAAAAATGTGGCCCTCATCTGAAGAAATAATTAATGAAGAAGAAGTGAACTGTGAAAGGAAGAAAGGTGTCACATCTTCAATGATGAACTTTGAAGTAACAAGCTTGTTGGGTTCACATATTTCTGATTATAAGAAGATTTTACACACTGTAGCATGGATGAAGAGATTTCTTTACAATTGTCTAAATCAGACAAAAAGAAAAGGTAATCTTTCTGTGAATGAGATAGATGAAGCCGAGAAAACCATTGTTTATCTAATCCAACAAGAGTCATTTACAGGAGTTGCAGATAAACGTTTAAAGTCACTCGACATATTTTTCGATGAAAAGGGCATCATTAAGTTAAAAAGTACCATATGTAGAAGAGAGGATTATGAAGAGTTTAAAACACCTGTTATTTTACCTGGAGATCATCCTATTGTGAAGAGTTTAGTATTAGCTGAACATAAGAAAAAGGGACATGCAGGTGTTACCTACACTTTGAATTCCCTGAGAGAAAGATTTTGGCTTCTTTGTGGAAGAAGAACTGTCAAATCTGCATTGAGATCTTGTGTGATATGTAAGCGGTTTTCTGCAAAACCTGTAAATCCCCCAACTACACAACCACCTGCTGATAGAGTTCAAGATGCAAATATTTTTCAAGTGACTGGGGTGGATTTTGCTGGTCCTGTGATTTTGAAAGACGGCTCAAAGGGGTGGATCTGTCTTTTTACCTGCGCGGTCTATAGAGCAGTTCATCTTGAACTGGTCACGTCACTGTCAACTGAGACATTCTTATTATGTTTCCATCGTTTTGTTGCCAGAAGAGGAAAACCTTCTATATTATACAGCGACAACGGAACTAATTTTACTGGAGCAGCAAAGGCACTTTCACGTATTGATTTTAATAAGGTTTGTGATAAAGCTAGAGATGAAAAGATGCAGTGGAGATTTATACCTCCCAGTGCTCCTTGGTGGGGAGGGTTTTATGAAAGACTTGTTGGTATGATGAAAAATATTTTGAAGAAAACCTTAGGTCGAGCAAGTCTAACCCATGAAGAGATGCAAACTGCTTTATGCAACTGTGAATGCATTCTGAATGAAAGGCCTTTGACAACGGTGTCATCTGACTCAACTCTTACTGCCATTAGACCAGTAGATTTTCTAAAAGAGATAAAATGCAGTTTTGTACCTGATATCATTACTCAACCTGATCCCAACTATTTGAGAAGAAGAATACGCTACCTTCAAACTATTAGAGAAGCTTTCCGAGCAAGGTTTCGACAGGAATATTTAGGAGCACTGTGCTCTAGACAGAAAAAGAAGACATTTCAACCATTGGCAGAAGGTGACATTGTGCTGATTGGAGATGATAACAAGAAAAGGGTGCTGTGGCCGCTTGGTAGAGTGATTGAGACATTACCAGGAGTTGATGGAGTAGTGCGTCGAGTTAGGCTGAAAACTCAACAAGGCGAGTTGTTCAGAGCAGCCCAAAGGTTATATCATTTGGAAGTATCTGCAAATGAGGACTGGTCAAGAGATAAGCTTGTGAAAAGTAACATTCGTCAAAATATAAAAAATAGTGTTCCACTTGAAACTGTGAGCCATGTTCCATCTACTACTAGAAGCGGTCGAACTGTTAAAGTGCCTAACAAACTATCCCTATAGAATTACATACCTTGTATTTTTTAACTTCAATATTTCTTTGCAAAAAGTTAACTCATGTTCTATTTCAAAACTTGTTGTGTTTAAGTGTTCTGCATAATATCTTTTGTTTGTAAGTTAACTCATGAGTCATAATATTGTTAACTTAGGTGGGAGTATGTCAGATATTACGTATTATTTTAAATAGCTTTTTTGTACTTGGCAACATGTTTAATTTTATTTAAATCTTTTTTTCTGTTTTTACAGCTGGCATTGTAAAAAAAAATTGGTTATCGTTTGGCAAAAAAATTGGTGGAATAAAAGTTCGGTGATGCTTGTGTTTTGAGAAACGAAAAATAATCTGAGTTCTATTATTTTTTTTAAGCTATGAATTAACTTAAGCACTGAATTTTCGGAGTCTTCTGATTTGTTTTTGAGGTCTGTTTTTAGAGAATTGTGCATCTCTCTAATACATTCTTCACTAATCTATATCACCTGGCCTAGCAAATAGTTTCATAAAACATTCATTTGACAATTCTGGCTTTTAATATTTTTAATAATAATTTAAGCTATGATGATTATTTTTAGCTGAAAAGGTATTATTAATAGCATGAATCCCAAGTTCAAGTTCGTCCAAATGTCGATGATAGCAAAGTTATTAAACATATAAAAATTAAATTTTTGCATGAGCAAAAACACCCGAATAAAAAAATCTGATAACATGCATTTTAAAAGATAATTTCTCTATTGAAAAGCAATAATCCATAAAAAAAAAAAAAAATCATGTAAAAACGTGAAAATTCCGCAAAACACGTGTACTCCGGCAACATACACTAAAAAAGGCGATTTCTATTGTAAGGTAGAAGAATTATTTCGCAGTATTTAAAGTTGCGATGAAACCAATCTTAAGACGCTTTAATTAAACTATCTATATTTGATTTTTGAAATCATTAAAAAATTGACTAAGTCCAAATTGTTGTTAAAACGCATAGTTTCTCCGAATTCCTACAAAAAGTAATTAAATAATTTCTGAAATAAGATAGAACGTTTACAAAAACTTACCTTTCTAAAATTTAGTAAATTTTTCGGAACTAACTCGAGTTCAATACCTGCAACACGAGTAAGGTTTAAATGCTATCAACTAGACAAAGAATGTTCAACTACGGTACATCAGGACAAATATGTTTCATTCACTTCATTTCAAAACGTAATTATGGAAACATGACGTCATTCAACGCTTTATTAAAAAATCACTTTC
This sequence comes from Linyphia triangularis, assembly GCA_963978545.1. NCBI lineage: Eukaryota > Metazoa > Arthropoda > Arachnida > Araneae > Linyphiidae > Linyphia > Linyphia triangularis. Next base: position 95,138,204 of record OZ021727.1, read on the forward strand.
CAGTTTCAAATTACTTAAGCAAACTATTACTAAATGAAAAGAACTATTGTTAACTAAATGAATGAATAATAATAGAAAAAAAGGCACGTCCAGTTTTAGATTTAAATTAATTTGTTATTGATGGTAAAAGTCACTAATGACCCTTATGCTTAGCGATTTCACTGACCAACTGAATACTTCAAAGAGAAGACGCGCCACTTTCTGATTGGCTAACTGAATTGAAAATTTTCAAAAATTGTGCCTTATTTTTAAAGACTAACGTAGTCATTCTAAAAACTTTCGTTTCATGAAAATATGCAATACTACTCCAAATATGTCCGGACATAAAGTTCCTATTTCTTTGGAAAAATAACATTGAAAGGATTGCTGCCCAAACGATTTCAGTTATGTGACAGAAGATAACTTTTCCCGTACAAATTTAATTATTGCTTCCTAATGATTACTTAAAGAAATACTTTTCAACAAAAGAAAAAAAAAATTACGCTTCAAAATTATCAAATAATGACGTCGAAATAATAAGTTATGAATGATTAGCCAAAAAGAAACATTTGAAGAAGAAAACCAAAGAAAAACACGCATAATTCTTTAGTCTACCGGAGGGATTAAAAACCAGGCACATTTCTGCAGATTCTAAACTTGACGTGCAAGCATAAATGTTAGAATAAAACTATTAGGATTCACTCCATTATCAAATGCACATTCACAATTATAATTTTGGAGCAAAACTTCTTTAATAATCTTCAATAAGTAGCTTGCAGGATCGCAAAATGGGAAAACAAGTACAGCCAAAAAATAAAAAGAAACTCAATATAGTCAAGTAAGGTTTTGAAAAATGTGATTAACATAGAAATTGTATTTTAGCAATGTAGAAAGATATGTGTAAACATTGGAAGCGTAAAATCTAGACTTAAAAATAACTTCTTTACTGTTTCTGTAGTAATTTTATGCCAATGTAAAAACCGGTGATGAACTTAATGTTTTTCCAATCCATCTCATGAATTCAAATGTTGAAAGACGGAAACAAATTAGTATTTAGGCCAGAAAAAAAGTTAGATTCCTATAATCCTACCTACACTAAAATTACGATACCAAAATTCGGAGGCTAAAGTATTTTTTTAGACTTTATAATAAAAACATTATCATTAAACCGGTTAATTCATTACAATGACACAGCGATCGCGTAATAAGCTGCTAAACCTGAAGAACAATTATATAATTCTCACTAGAATATCCAATTTGAGTAAATATTTGTGTTTATAACCAGCAAAAATATACCCAAGTATTTTACATCATTGTTTACACCTCTCATCAATTTTTAATCAAAAATTCTCACATAACTTTTGGGTACTTCTAAAAATATTTAGCAAATAATAATAATAATAACAAAAAAAAAAAAACAAAAAAAAAAAAAAAATTCCGATTTACCTACCCTAATATTTTTTTTTAATATTATTAATTTAATATAATTTTTATATAATATTTTTGCCTATGTTGCAGGACATAGACTTTTTTCTTTTTTTGGTCTAAGTCAAAATCCTGCTCAACAGTAATTAAGAGCGTCCAGGAGGAAAACAATTAGTATTTTACAGCAAAGATGAATTCATAAACGCTTCAAATAAATATATGTTAAAATTATCAATGAATCATTACATAAAGACTTAAGCTAGACACATCGAAATTTTAATCAAATAGAAACTGCGAAAAAGATAAATATTAAGCTTGGTAAAGTAGAGAACATAAATATAAAAAAACATTTCTATTTTTAATTACCTTATAGGACCAAACACTGCATTCGAATCTGTTAACGTGTTCTTGAGATGAGACTCTCATCATGCGAATGAATACAAACCAAATGTTCTGAGATTCATTTCAGGTCTTCTAAGGAGTGGTACGAAATCCAAGGGAAGGTGGAAGACCACCAAAGAGGTCTTTAAAAAACCCTGCATTTACATATCAAATAGGAGAGAACCTGTTAAAACTCCCACCAAGTAACCGGTCAATGCCTTCAACAGCAAGAGTATCTGATTTTTCAGAGCATAGCCAATATTTGTTAAGAAAATAAAACCATTAAAAATATGGGTTTTAGATGCTAATTAACTTTTCAAATAAATTTTAGATAACCTTATAACAAATTAGATCAACAGTAAGTAGAATAAAAATGATATAAATTAATTTCAGATTATTGTCGTGGCCCAGTGCCATATCACGATACAAAATAGCATCCTATTTAGTTTTAATACAACATTCCTCCAATAATATAATAAAAGAGATGACTATCAATCTAAGACAGAGCAAATCTCATTATTTTTGCATTATTAGCTCTAAAAATGGTTGATATTATTAAAGCGAAAAGACCAATTTGATAGAAAAAATTCCAAGTCATTCTTTCATGTTCTTCAAAAAAATAATTAAAATTGATTGAATAAAAATATTTTCAGGTATGAAAGTGATCAGAGAGCAAAAAGGAGGAAATCCAAAAATTTGTTAAAAAAGATCGCGGAAGGAATACACAAAAATTCAGCAAAAAAGTATGCAGGAAGGATGATTCAATAATTTTAAAGATACAATGAAATTTCTCATACTATATAATAATTATATTTCAAATATTAGGAGTTTGTGAAGTAATCTGTGAGGAAAGGGGAGCTAAGAGGGAAAATCTTTTGTTTAGACATAAGGAAAAGTATACTTTTTGGAGGAAAAACTGGTTCAGATCAGAAAAATGCAGATCCTCAAAACAGGGACAAAGAGAAAGAAAATGTTACATAAAAAACAAAAAAAGGTGGAAATCCGAGGAAAACTCTCATCCCTGTATTTTATAAACATATCTATAATAATGAAAGAAAGAATTTGTGTCTGTGTGCCTCTCTAAAGGCACTTAATTCCACTATTCAGACAACTCTGAAATGTGAAACATAAGTATTATTTAACCTCTAATTTTGCACCTGACAGCCATAATGGGGTGTATTAACAGAGAAAAAGTTTAATTTTCTTTGGTTCCTTGAAGGAGTAGGCGGGGAGGGGGGAATATATTAATGAGTAAAACCATATTTCTTTGTTTCTAGAAGGTTGGAGGGGACAAGTTAATTTACCTATGAATTTGCATAACAAAGAATCTTTTAGAGAGTAGCCATCCTGGTTTACCAAGCATCAAAAGCTAGGATCTAAACAGCATTGGCAGTTTTGAAGATATAATACAGACGCATAGCTAGGAGGTGGGTAAAGAGAATACATCCCCTCCAGATATTATAAGTGTATCATTAAACTAAGAGTCAATATGAATTTCACGCATCTATGTTTTTAATTATGTTACTAGGCTCATGGTGTTGAATGCTTAAGTGATAATGTCAATTTGGGAAAGGAAGGGATTAGAGATACCCAACTACGATATTTCTTTTCAACATCTGTAACCGCTTGAAGAAAGAAATGAAACGAAATAATTTATTGCATACAAACCACATTAATTTCTAAGCCTCGTTTTTAAACAAAAAGCAAATTTTCCATTAATTGTCATGCTAAGAGATCTTTTTAGGTCCATTTTGAAAGATTAAATCACTACATTAATAGTGTATTCATAATCGTTTTAATATTAGCAAACAAACTATGTTCTTATCAACATTTTGTAGCCAATTCAATTCCAAAGCACAGCAGCCCTTCCTTTATTTTTGAAAATGATTCAACACAGTGACAATAATCTCGACTTGATAGTGAAGCTTTCTAGAGAAACTGGATATTTCTCTGATTCAAAGACGGTGTCCTGGAAAAGACAACTTCGAAAGTGCTACGTAAAGATTTCTAATGAAACCCGAACCGATTTTAATTTTAAAACAACTATCCGTTCATAGTATTGATACAACAGGGCTTTCTGGTGAAAACTCTCCATAGATTTAAATTGAAACAGTGTATAAGCAGAAAGTAGCTATGCAGTCATATACACATTCATAATTTTTTACTCAAGTTAAAAAAAGTTGAGAAAAATTACCTCAAATAATTATAAATTTTTATCGTTGAAAACATGAGTGCGAATGAATTTAAATGGCAGAGATGCAAAATTTGGTGAAATTAAGAGAAATATAATAAGCGTAAGGAAAGGAACAACAATTTCTTTATTCATTAAAAAGAACAATTTAATTGTAGCTTGCTTTCTGTATTCCTGAGTGTTATTAAAATCAACCTTTCTTCTACTTTGAAGTTGGAAATTAGTTTTTACATGAATATGATTCTATGCAAATTTTTCAAAACTGGCCCCCCATCATTTTTTTTTTTTTTTTTTTTGTAGTATTAGTCACAAGGGTTCAACCAGCTTTGTGGTTATTACTAATTTTTAATAAATTCAATTAAGAGCTGAAAAAAATAAATTGTTCTGCATTAAGTTATACCCCACACAGTTTTATCCTCTTCTATTTAGGTTACTTTTCAGAAATAAACAGTTAAAATATAGTTTGCAAGTATTAAAAATAGCATTAAAATTTTAATATTTTGTCACTTTTTAAGTTGTATAATATTTAACCAGTTGTAAAAGTAACTTTTTTTTTTTATCTTAATCACTATAATAGTATCATTAGTCTTGATTATATATCTCTTTCTAGTTAGTATCAGGGTTTTTGAAGAACGTTTTTTCCCCCAATTTTGATCTAATCCCTGATTTTCCGTTGAATGACCATTCTCTTAAAGTAATAAGAAGATTTATACAAATTTGCAAACTACAGCAACAGAGTTGGAAGTCTTACCAATATTTTAAATTTGATATAGTAGTCAGAGTAATGGTTTTTGGATCACACTCGATTTTTAGGCCTATATTATAGCTGCCTTTTGAGGACAACTTTGATTTTTCAAAAAATGTTGGATAGAATAGTATGCAGCATCCTATTTTTTTAAAAATAATAATCGCATGATGCTCTTTTGTGTAAAAAAATTTAAGTGAAATGGATTCTTTAGTCCAACTTTGATTTATGTGTCGATGCAACAAGTTTTCAAACAGTGCAACTCATGTGTTGAGAAACATAAAATAAAATCCAAAACTTATAGAAAAATAAAGATATATATTAACATATTTTCATTAAATTCATTACATAAATTTAATATGTAGGAATAGCTTGATATATCTTAAAAATATTTTTTATAAATACGGTTTATAACTATTGACTAGATATTAGTGTGAAGAAATTTATAAATTCATTAAAAAATATTATAAACTTTGGAAAAGAAACTCTTAAATGTCTAGTATAATTCAAATAAAATATCAATCAACAAGGATGAGCTTTGAGTACTTGTGTACCAAAGCAACTACTTTGGTGATTTGGTTTGTAGATTTCGGTCAAATTTAGTTTAATAGGAAAAAAAAAGATGAATTTTGATGACTTAATCAAGCCATACAAATGTTTATATGCTTTAGGCTCTGTGGCAGCAAACAAATTTATCAATCTTGCCCTATATAGCCATAGCAAAAACGTAAATAAAACATCCCCATTTCTGAAAGTACATTTAAGTCAGAATTTTTATGTGAACAAAAGTTTTCTTCTGTTGGTTGGTTGTTTTCAGATTATCTGGCACCGTCAGCAACACGAGGGCTATAATGCGCCGAAACATTCATCATTAGACAAGCCAACATACATTTACAAACGCCCATGCCTAACACGGGACTCGAACCTGTAACCTCGTGGTTTAGAAGCTAGCACGCTAACCACTATACCGTTTGGTCGGCAGTTTTCTTCTGTAAAAGAAGAGCTTAAACCAAACTGTGAATACTTATGTGACATTTTCTACTGATATTCAGAGTAAATTCCACAATTTCATTTTTGCCAGATGATAAATAACAGCAGAATAATTTGATAATAAGGTAGATACTTGAGGGGCGAAAAATATATAACACAGGAATAAAAGGGTATATGAACGAGATCATGTTTGCAGACTAAAACTTATAACTTCACACATGGTTTATCGAGAAATAGTAGGCATGGCCTAACTAAGTGTGTACATGATATAAACCATGATTAACTTTCATTTTAGTGAGCTTTAACCTCAAAACAGTATACATAAAGAAACTAGGTGCCTCTTAAGAGTAGTTGCATGTTATGTTTCAAACCTGCAAAAATTACCACCTTAAAAATCACTGTTTTGCCATATGAAACTTACTATCTCGAAATACAGGTGTTAGAGAGAATTTGGCACAAGGTAGTTGTGTTAGTACTTAAGTACCGAGCTTGGACCAAAAAATTAAAGGTTTGTTTCCCGTAATACGGGCAAAAATATCAAGGTAAGTATAGGTAGGGAAAAGTTTTTATTTGTTAAATACTTTTAGTAAATATGGAAAAATAAGTATTATCAAAGTATTGATGTGCAAGATTTAAAATTGATTAGTAATGTTAAATACTTGGGAATATTTATTTTTGTGGATCAATATCTTGGATATATACTCAGGTATTTACTGTAATTGGGTATTTTAGTGGGTGCAGTAAAATATCTGAAATCAAATACTTCCAAAATCCGGAAATATCTAAAATCCGGACTTTTTCCAGCATTTCCATCTTTAATTTTTTTTTTTTTTTAATATCATGTTCTTTTTACGTAAGTTCATTCGTATCTGAAAGTGATGACAGAGAAAATGAAGTGGTTAAGGATAAAATTCCCAAGGACCAGTTATTTGAAGTATTAGGCACTGCAATTAAAGGTTTAGAGTAAAGAGACCATTCAAAATTGGAAATAATGAGGATTCAAAAAACAGTAAATAAGTTTAGCCAAAAGTAAAAACTAGTAAAACAGCTAACCTTAAAACAAATGTTTTTCAAAACCACATAAAGTTATATAAGTTTTTTTCTTAGTTTATTCAATCAGGGTTCCCATTCAAATCACAGAATGAAAATCAATGACTTTTAAGGACCTAATTAATGTTTTTAAGGACCTATGAAAATTTGTTTTCAGGCATCATATCTATATTTAAATTTTTAATTAAGTATATTCTACCAAAAAAGTTAAAGTTGGTGGATGCGCAAAACAAATATGTCGGAAAATTTGGATACAGTGCAGATAAGTGGTGGTCATGCGGGGATAGCAAGTCCGAGTTGTATTTTTATAAATTTTGCAGCTGGACAACTTCAGTAAAAATTAAGGACTTTTAAGGACCTCTAAGCATTTTCAAGGACTTTTAAGCACCTTTAAGCATTTTCAAGGACTTTTAAACACCTCTAAGCATTTTCAAGCACTTTCAAGGCCTTGAAAACAAGTTCAAAAATATTAAGCACTTTTAATGACTTTCAATGACTGTGGGAACCCTGTCAATTTATATATTTTTTTTCATTGATTTTTTGTATAAATAATGATGTGTTCTGAAGTTCGAAATTTTCCGAAATCCGTAATCGCCGAATTCTAGATACTCTACTGCTCATTACGTGATAATCAATTAATTGCTTCAACTAAGATTTTTTTATGTAATTAATTTTTTTTTTAAAGTCTTAAAAAAAAAAAAAAAAAAAAAAAAAAAAAAAACTTTATGGTCGAAATTTTTGTATTTTAATTTTAGGGTAGGTAAGGTTACATGAAACAAACCATTTTTTTTCTTTGGTCCTCGGTCATAGCTAATGCATAATCACTTTCAACTCGTAGATAATACATCAACAGTAATGTTTCACCAAATGTTATAAATAGAACCAAGTTGACTATTATACAGTCTTTTTTGGAAGATATATATATTTTTTTAAATTTTTTAAAAATTCTATAATTTTACACTCTATGTAAAATTAAATTCTTTAAAAAAGAATGGTGTAAAACATATATATAATATATAAAAAAAATACATTGATTTTTAAAAGTATCTTTCATGTTAAAGGTTAAAATCAATATACACTTTTGTAAGTAGACAAGTACAATCAGTAGATTTTGGTGTTTCACATATCAATGCGCTTTATAATAATATTTAGAAACAAAGATTTTATTCACAATTCAAATAAAAACAATAAAGGACCATGCAATTTAAAAACACAACTATATAGTTTGTTAGAAAGAAGAAGTATAAATCTAAATTTTTAATAGTTTAGAGATTTTTGCAAGACAAACTTGAAACATCCAGTTTTAAAAAAAAATCCTTATTATTAACTTCGATTTTGTACGTATGTATGTTTGTCGATGGCGGGCAAATCTGAGGAAGCATAATTAACCCCATTGCCATTATCTAATCGGTCTGAAACTTGGCAGATAGATTCAGTGTCTATGCATTCTACCAAATTTTGGCAGCTGTCACTGTTACTAAAAGGTGGCTTTTACGGAATACTAATTGATAAACCAACTTGTCATCATCCAATCGCACTGAAATAGCATTTAACTGATCATTAAAGAAACTCTTTCCTGTTATCAAATTTTTTTTAATAAATAATAAAATTGTTTTAATCTGAATAAATAAAAGATATTTGGATACGAGTGCATAAATTCACATGAATTTTTAATGAATAAATTTTGAAAAGTAGTTTACAGGATATATTGCCGATAGAGATGTTTTTAATATTTAAAATTAAATGCCAACATCAAGCACACACAGACAACAGAAACGGCGGCTTGTAAATGAATAAAAAAATTGATGACGTATGTAAAGATTTATATTAAAAACTTTGTTTTTATGTGCTATATTATAAACAGGTTATGTAGGTTTGTAAACTAGAAATGTAAATTTAAAAGCTTTGTTGTATTTCCTGAAAAATAGAAGAGTTTTGCTTTATGAGCCTTCTTCCAAGCAAACTTATGTGCAGTAAAAGAAACTAAAAGTAGCAATTTCTTTTGTCTTTAGGGTAAACTAGAAAGTAAAATTAAGTAAATATCGCTTACTTGATTGCAGATTACACCATATAGTATTTATAACATTTGAATGCGATTCATTTAGTTTGTTCTGATTTAGTCTCTGATCCTAAAATTTTTTTAAAATAGTTTGATACTGGAGAAAGACTGAAAGGCAACAAGTCTTCAGGTGTGCTTTCAACATCAGTATCAATATCGCAGGCTGAGCTAAAGTCAACATGTGGAGATTTTTTTGCAATGAAATTGTCTTTATCTGCACTTTTTCTTTTCTTTCCAGAATCCAAACGTCCACAGGATGCCGTTACTGTTACTTCATTTCTTCTCTTTGTTGGAACAAGTAAACTTGGACTGTCTTCTTCCTCAACTGAATCTGCAGTGCTAGCGTCTTTGATCTCACTCTCAATGGTTTTCTCACTTTGTACTGGAAGTGTTTTCTTCAGATCCAGTTCTGTACAGTTGAACAATTCAACCTCTGAATCATAGTCATCAGAGGACAAATCTATTATTTGAATATCTTTATCACATTTATTTTTGCAAGACAAGATGGAAATGTCATCATCGTGAAAGAATTGTGAGTGGTCTGCGACGGGTTCTTTCTTTTGGCATTTGATAAGATATTTTTCATACTTGGAAGCAAAAGGATCATGCACTTTTTTAGAAAAGTATGGCAAACATGGAGGAAATAGTTTACTTGAAGTCATCATGTTGTCTGAAACACCAACAACACTTAGAGTTTGAGATTCCTCTACAAAAAACTCACGCTTGGAGGAAAGGGACTTTCTTTTTTGAGTAGACTTGATCGTATTGTTATTCCTGGCAACATTTTGCATAATAGAGTTTGACACTTGTGTGTCTTTAAAGGTAGTTTGTTTATTTAAAGTTTTGGAGTTGTCAAAAATGTGGACATACAAAGGAACTGATGATTTTTTCAAACAATTTCTTTCGCTTACTATCTCCTTGATTGATGACTTGCTATGCTCAATAGTATCACTTAAATAAGGACTAGTGTTTGAAATATTTGTTGGGTCATCTTTTTTAAAAACATTTAACTCTTTCATAGTAATCTCTACACCCTGTTTGGAATTTTGAGAAAACACAACTTTAGAATCGAAAGTATTTGAATTCAAATTATTGATATCAAGCAACTTTGATTGCCGCCAAGATGGCTCTCCAACCATTTGAATTTTATGCAATTGAAATGAGTGTGATTCATTTTCAAATTTATCACTGTTTGCTTGCTTAGAGTGGGAGAGTTCTGAATGTTTGCAGCACTTTTTTGTAATACTTTCTGCAGAGTTGGTAGAAATATCCTGTCCAAGTATTTGAATTTCATACTGCGATTGAAAAGCTGATGATCTAGATTCAAATTTGTCGCAATTTGCTTGCTTAGAGTGGGAGAGTTTTGAATGTTTGCAGCACTTTTTTGTAATACTTTCTGCAGAGTTGGTAGAAATATCCTGCCCAAGTATTTGAATTTCATACTGCGATTGAAAAGCTGATGATCTAGATTCAAATTTGTCGCAATTTGCTTGCTTAGAGTGGGAGAGTTTTGAATGTTTGCAGCACTTTTTTGTAATACTTTCTGCAGAGTTGGTAGAAATATCCTGCCCAAGTATTTGAATTTCATACTGCGATTGAAAAGCTGATGATCTAGATTCAAATTTGTCGCAATTTGCTTGCTTTGAGATAAATATTTTTTTATGACTAGGACTACTTTTTACTAAATTCATTGTTGGATTAGTTCTTCTGTTACATTGAACTATGGAATCAAATGTAAGTTTAGAATCGCCTATGTCACACTGATTTTGTGTATCAATACATGAAGCATTTTTGCTGTTTGTAGACACACGTTCTGACTCTGGTGATTTGTGTTCAGAGTTTGTATTACAAATTGAACGTGACTCTTGGGATGCCAATAACTTTTCAGGTTCACAACAAATGACGCTGGAGAAATTTCTCTCTTTTACAGGCAGTTCAGCTTTTGATGCAATTGCACTCACATTTGAAAAAGATTTGTGTTTCTTGGCTGATTCATTACTAGGGAAAACAGGCTGTTCTGATTCCGATAAATTAGAATACGAAAAACTATTGTGTTTTTCAATAGAAATGCTAATATGGTCTGCAGGTGGTACTGATTTTGGAAGTTTTGGTTTCATGGGCGAGAAGCATTCCTCCATAAGTTCTGCCAGGTTTTGCTCTTCTGAAGTTGCATATACATCAGAATCAGATTTATCTTTAGAGCTGTCAAAAGAGCAATTTGGATTATAGTTTTCATCGTCTGAGGAGAGTATGGGACACTCCCATTTCACAGGGGAAGTATTATCACAGTTAGGTTTTATCAAAGGAGTTATGCTGTCATTTGAAGGTGCATTGTTGTTATTCAAAGTTACAGAGATTGTATTCAAAGGTATGGGAACTTCAATATCATGCAGAGGACCTTTGTCGTTATGTAGAAAACTGGTGTTTGATGCTTCCTCAACAGATTCTGGAGGGCCATCATGATTGGTAGAGAATTCATCTAGTATCGGGGACTGATGAGGGATTTTATAGCAATCATCGTAAAATGGTAAACTATTTGAGCTGGGGATGGACTCGCCTGAAAAGGAATGAAGAATAAACAAGAATGATTTGACTTAACAAAACATTTAACATGAGACAGTTTAGTTAAAGGGATTTTAGAATATTTGAAAAAAAAAAAAAAAAAAAAAAAAAGCGGAAAGAGAAAGATAGTTAACATCAAGATAGAGGCAATTCAGACATTTATTAGTTTTACTAATAAATGAAGATTTTGTAATGGAATAAAATTGGAAAACAATTCTTTTGTATTCACAATATTGACATATCACCAAAGCAGACATTTTTAAACTGATCAATCATTACTATCAAAACTCACAAGTGGACAATAAAGTGGTCTAGTGAGTCAAAAGAGTAAAAAAAAAAGTTCAAATTTATATATTCATAGTCCAAGCGTTTTGTACCAACACACTGTGTGTCTAAGCACTCAATTATGAACTTTTTTTTTAATGTAACGTTAGATTCTTAGACAGTTCATGAGCAAGCTATTTTTAAACGTAAGTCTTTTCAGTTCGTTTATCAGTGATTATTTAACAATGAAATACTCACTATAGTGATAGAAAATGCACTTGTTTCTCAAAATAGTTTTAAAACACACTTTAAGCTTAAAAAATATAATATTCAAAAAATTAATAAAAAGTTTAATGATCTCAAAACATTTAAAAGGAAGACAGAATTCGAAACCCAACTATTTCAAACAGGAGTCCAATACACAAAAATCTAAGCCTGAATTTTCAAAGAAAGGTAACAACAGTCATATTTTTTATACTGTAGCCATTTATATACAATTAGCTCAATTATTAAACTATCAAATTTATTTCAAAGACATTTTGATTAGCTGAATAATTTTCTTAGAAAATATTCATAATTATTCATTTTTTTCTAAATTAAAAAAAAAAAAATCTGTTTGGAAGTTTTGAAATAAAGTATGTAAGTTTTAAAGCATTTGTCTACTTTTCTTTTTGCAGTGTGATTAACCATATTCTAAGCGATTTGAAATACCAGGGGGCACAGTGAATTTTCTAAAAAATTTAGATAGGAATTTCAGGGATGATTCTAAACATTTTAGAGATAATTCCCAAAAAATTTAGGGATAATTTGAAACCATTTAGGGATATTTTGGGCAAAAAAATTTAATTTTAGAAAAAATTGAACTTTAAACAACTTTTTAGTAAAATTACAGTTATAAAACTAAACAATTATACTATTCTGGCCAAACATTCAAATTGCATTAAAACCACTTTTTTCATCTGTAGGAATATTGTTGGTCTTTTTTTGTAGCTTTTGGAGGAAAATCGGGGCATTTTTTTAAAATGGAATTATCGAAAAATGTGAATACAATTTCTATAATTTTAGGGAGAAACAAAAATTCAAGAAATATTAGGAATTTTAGAGTGAAAGCGACACCTGTAATACACATTTCATGTTTGAAATAGAACAAAATATGGTTTCAAGTTTAAGTTAACACTAAAGTAAGAATCTAACCTTGATTGGGATCATTTTCAAGAGGGCCTAAAGGTGACAAAGAGTCAGGATAGTCCCAATAAGGAGAATCAATTAAATGCAGAATCTGAAAATATAAAAGCAGGATTAAAATCATTTATCGTGTTTACATGCTAACAAATAATAACTTTATCTGTTAAATAGAGGAAAAACCATTTTTTTATTGATTTGTTCATTAAAATATTCATTTGAATATCGGTTTTAAAGTGACACCAGCCTTTTTTAGATGATAAGAAGTTGAAAGCCTGCAAAATATGGTTTCACTTTTGTGGTTCAATAGCATACCCAAATTATTCTCAAATAATCAATACTTGCATCGTTACTTGTATTAAGTCGTCGTTAAGAAAATATTTGTAGAAATTGTTGTGAACGGAAGAAATTGCCTTAAGTGTGGTAGTGAGGTTAAATTTTCTCATTTATAATTGAAAAGTTTAGTCTGCTTCAAAATACTGACTGAATGGCGTTTTTGTTTACGTCTTCCCTTTGGCTACATATCATACAAATTGAAGAAAATTACAGTTGCTGTGGAGAAGTACAGTGCATCACAAGACTGCACAGTGCAACCATTTGAAAGACTTAAATGGCAAAAGAAGATTTAAGATAATATAAAAAATTATGTTATTACTAATATCATCAGCACAAATTATCTTCCTTCTCCTATTAAACAAGTCACCAAACTTTGTCAAGGTAATTGTGTTTAGTACTCAAGTACCACACAAAATTAGTTATCTTCTAAAATATTATTTAAAAAATCTGTATTTTTAAAATAACTTTAAAAATATTTTATTTTTTGTTTTTTGCATGTTTATAATCTTTGAAACCTTCTCCTTTTTCTGACACATTTTTGAGCTGATGTGATAACTGCAATTGCAGAAAACAATATTTTTTTGGAGAATATAGTATTTCTGCAATAGATCCTTTGATGTTTCAAACACATTTTTCTCAGAATGTGATTTTTAAAATTCCCACCTTACTTAAAATGCCAAAACTCCAGCAAATATGAATGAAATGACTTGAAATTTTTATGTGTCATTCTTAATATCTATTAGACAAAAATAGACATGGATTTTTAATAAAATATAAACTTTTTTTACAAATGTAAATGTTGAAAAATACCCATTTTTTACCTATAGGTACAGTAATTATCATTTTCCTTGAAAACTATATTACTTATTCTAAATCCAATACCTAAAAAGTTAAAGTATATTGCTAAGAAATTTTTTTTTTAAAAAAATCAGGAAAAAATTATTAAAAATGAAAATTTAAAATTTTATTAATTTTTAATTTTTTTTGTTGAAAATTTAGAGCACTATGTAACTATGTAAACTTTTTTTTCCCTTTTTTTTTTTTTAATTAAAAGTTAGTTTTTACTTAGTAATACTTTCAAATATGAAAAATCATAATTTTAAAGGCTTAAATAAAAAAAAAAGTTTGAAGGGTATATTCCCATTAACTAAATAATTTAAAAAATGCAATTTACTTAAATTATCTAGTTATAGTTAAATATTGAATGCTTATTATCAAATTATAAAAAATGCTTGCATGAGGGGCAAAAGGCCTTGTGATGAAGTACAGTCATACTCCTTTCTGTTGTGACCACTAGTGTAACAGCAACTGAATGGTGTACACATTCTGTTTTAAAGTGATTACAGTGTAGACATTCTTGGTGTACATAAAAATAGTGTTCAAATCTCCGCCAACACCTTTAATTGTATCTTTTAATGTGCTACCATGTCTTTTTATATAATAGTTTTTTTTTAATGTACATGCGTTTGCTTAGAGTTATGTGTAGTAATTTTTTCTTTCAATTACCCATACGTCAACATAAGTTTAAGAAAGTGTTATATTCAGTAAAAAAAAATTGTTTGATCTTATTGCATTTTGACACACTTAGGAACGTAGAGTTAAAAAAAGTGGCATCGAAGAAAAGTCTGCATGAAATTGGCAATATATTTTTGATAGTTACTACATTATCTTTTTAGGGCAAGTAAAACGAAGTGAAATCTGCCTTCAGCAAAACTCCTAAACGGATTGACCTTTGATGTTCAACTTTTGTTTACTGGTTAGAGGTAGTCATGGTACCTATCATTAAGGTTTTCGTCAAAATTGTCCATGCACACAAGATAGCTGTCATTGAAAAATTAATGTATTTCAGCAATTAGCAAAAAAAAAAAAAAAATTAAATGGATCTAACGATTTTGATCAAAATCAGTGTGATAATGCCTTTAAGGTGCCATTTGCCCAAAAGGAATGTAATAACTATGGAAAAATATACTGCCGACATAATAAATAGTACAGTCAAATATCCGAATTCTGGACTTGCAAAATCTGGAAATATCTAAGATCCGAAGTAGTTGAGGATAAAATTCCCTAATCGCAATTAGTTGGAAGTATTAGGCACTGCAATTAAAGGATTTGACCAAAGAGGCAATTTCAGAATCGGAAATAATGGGGATTCAAGAAACAAGAGAAAGTTTAGCCAAAAGTCAAAACTATTAAAACAGACCTTAAAACAAATGTTTTTCACAACTGCATCAAGTTATATAAGGTTTTTTCTTAGTTTATCCCATTTATATGTTTTATTTTATTGATTTTGTGTATAAAGAATGATATGTTTTAAAATCTGTAATTTTCCGAAGTCCCGGTGATTCCTGATTTGAGATACTTTAATGTATAACCAAATTGATTATTATTATCATTTTTTTTTTTTTAATTAATGAAAAATTTATAAACAACCACAGTAAATTACATCAATCAATGTCAATTTAAATGTATTGATAATTGAAAGTTGTGAAATGTTCCCCACCCCTAGTTTCTATTAAAATAGAATAAAAGTATAATGCAACTTTCCCAGGTAGTACATTGATGAGGATTCACACGAACCTACACGGGACTCATATGAGATAGATGGGTGCTGGCGTGTCCATCTGCCTATCATCAATCCAAATGAAACCATGTGTTTGAATTTAGACATTAACATTTTTGAAACTAATGTAAATACAAGTTTTCGAAAATAACAACAGTATATTCATTGTTTTAAGAATGAAAGAGAGTAAAAAAAAAGTTGAAAAGAAGTAATTTATATGTTTATCTTACAGAAAGCCAATCCCATACAGATCCACATGGGCTAATGCGAGACAGCCCTTATAGATACAAATGGACTAACCATCCAAACCCATCTATCATTTTATAGTTAAATGCTATTTTATAAGTCACAGGAAATTTAATTTTGGCACTTTCAACATTTATATGAAAAGAAAAATAAATCACTTAAAATGTAAATATTTAAACTGTAGTTTGCATTAAACTATCCTCGAAATAGTCCAACCGCTCAGGGTCAATCGTTAGAATTTCGCTGTTTAGATCTAGACAAGGATAGCTTCTCACAAGCGCATATGTTGAATGTTCTAGAGTTGGCAAACTAGACAACCTCGATATCTGCACAGATATGGAAAAAAAATGTATACGTATAATTATACATATTAGAAACATGCACTTTCTCTTTTCTTTCTTTTCCATTTAATCAGACTGAGCCACAGTAATGCGTGGCCAGGTACAGCTAGTTAATAATAAAAATCCCTAGGGAAAAATGGAGATTTTTTGACACACTTCTAATTGGTTACTAAAAGATTGGATTCTACTTGCTTCGATATGTTATTAACTCGTATGAGATTTAAAAAATAGAAAACTTGTATAAAGTCTAAATAAATTTGGAATTTTTACTTTTTGTAATATAGAAAGGAATGCAAGATCGAACTGGTATAGTGCCATTTTAAACAAGAAAGCAGCACCTTTAATTGTTGTTATTTTCTATTCATCTTATCCTAGAGATTTCTTGCATCACTATTTGCAGTACTAGCAAAGCTAGAAAGTTGTAATAAAATAAAACTGATACTCTATTTCCATAGTAAAACTCAATGTTACTCTACTAACAAAAACATATGTTGTTTTCAAACTAATAATTGTAGCAAAATTGCCTTTTGAGTGAGAACAGCAGTATAATCTGGGGAATTTACTTCATTTATTAGACAACCAATAAAAGTGTCTGATCCTGTCAAAACCTTTCAGAGTGACAATAAAAGAAAGAGAATTCCTGATATTTCTTACAGATTTTTATGGTCAATTAAGTTGTATGAACTAAATATTTTTTATCGCGACAATAAAATCATCAACATTTAGAAAGGCTATAAAAACATGTGCATTTTTGGTAATGGGAAATAAAAATTTCTTGACTAGTTAATTTTTGAAATTTTATTGATAAATTCAGGTTTTAATATTACTTTGCTTTTGATTGGATTTGTAATCTTCTTAGGATTTATATGACAAGTTTCTCTATCGATTATTGGTCGAAATATCAGGTTGAATTTTTGAACTCTCTTACGTTAGACTTTTAAATTGACAGATAGAATAAGTAATTATTGATGATTTCAAATGGGACACAATCTTTGTGTAAGTTCCTTGCTACACTATAGTGATTGGTTGGTTGTATTCAGATTATCTGGCGCCGTCAGCAACACGAGGGCTATAATGCGCCGAAACATTTCGTCATTTAACAAACCAACATACATTTACAAACATCCATGCCAACACGGGACTCGAACCCGCAACCTCGCGGGTCTAGAAGCCAGCATGCTAACCACTATACCGTTGCTACACTATAGTGAAGAAGGGATTAACTTTTAACACATCTCACAAACTTACTTGTTCCACAGTTGTTCCTTGAGCTACAACATTAGGATAGACTCTTTTTGGTTTCAGGTACTTCACCATGTCTCTAATTTCATCAAGAGATGAGTGAGTTGAAAAACATACTCGGTGAACATTCGTGCTATGATCAAAAGTTGATAAATCTGAATACTTGTTACGTTGAAAAAATATAGCACTTGGTTTAATCAGTCGTACTTTTATCTGAAAAGAGAAAGTCAGGGTGAAAACAGTCAAAATGTAAAAAGAAATATAAATGCAAAGCCTTATTTTATAGTATGAAAATAACCGAATAAGAATAGTACTAATGTGTGTGCAGAACAGGGGACCAGCCAGAATTTTTCTGGAGACGGGGGGGGGGGGGGGAGATACATACTTGGTATCTCTCCACATCTTATAAATAATTTCACATCCAACTAAGATAACTAGCATGTATTTACAAAATCCTTAATTCATTTAATATTTTCGGGTTAATTCACCATTAACACTTATAAGTATGTGTAGTAATATTATTACCTGACATACTGTAATGAAAACTTATATAAAAGCAGCCTTTTACAACAGAGACCTCAATAATACAATTTGTTTATAAGGATATTCTCAGGATTGAGGACAAAGACAAAATTATTAAAAAAAAATCAAAAAAAAAAATCTAAATCTATGGAATTCAGTTTTTTATCTCCTTACCTCAGAGCATAATGTGCCCATATCTAAATTTGGAGCTTTTGATTTTGTTGTAGATTATGCTTTACAAGTTTGTTAGTGGGTATGATCTTCCAAGTTGAAAATTTTGGCATACTTCTTAATCTCAATAAACTTATAATTTGAAGTGTAATTTGTATCTGTAACATTCACAGCTCAAACTGTAGAAGTTTTTTTTAACTACACATTTTTGATAGGATTGTCTATAAACTCTAGAATATTAAAAATCTTATATGAAAATTACTTTTTTGTTATTATTAAGTTATTAAATGTAGGAAATCAAGAGTAAAAGTTTCAACATAGAATAAACTGTAAAATTTACATACTTACAGGTTTAAAATCTTCAGTATGGTAACCACATGGCGATTCATTTATGTAAAGAATTTCTTTAAAATCATAACTGAATCCAGATATGCATGCATGTACTCTAGCTTCAGTTGGAACACTTGTCACTGCATCTTCTATTATCTTAATACCTTTATACTTTTTCAGCTTGTTTTCAAATACATGAGTCTGCATAAAAGGTTATATACACATTGAATAATAGTCAAACTAACATGGACATAGATTTAACATCATAATATATATAACTAAAAAAAAAACCACAGATGCATGATCCAGAGCTAATGACTAGCAGCTAGATTTTGCTTTCCTTATCAAACAAGAAAATCTAAATTGATGATTGAATAAATACTCAAAATACATAAAATACTCAAATAATTAAAAAAATGATTAACTAAGTGGCATTTTAGTATGTTTAAAATTCTTTGGAACATTGAAAAACATAATTCTGTTTAAGATACTTCTAAATACGCCAGAATGAACCTTGAGGTCTATGCCAGCATCTCCTATGCGCAGTTCTTCCTCATACCTTGGGGGATAGACAACCCCTTTAACGAAGAACTTGAAACTAACGAACTCAGAAAGCTCGTAGCGAGGTCTTTTCACTTTTGGTGTTTTTTTTGGGGGGGAGGGGGTTATCTTTCCTCCATGGGCACCACTTTACTGCAATTCCTATAAAGATTGGTCAACTTTGTGTGGTGAGCAAAAGTAGAAAGGTGATCAGAAGTTGATCTTGGAGCGTCGCAAGATGTGATGAGATTTTTACTATAGGGCAAGCAAAAAGATTATGGCGATGAATTAAATTGAGAAAGACGGGGGTCCCCATGATGGTGCAAGATGATCTAATTGCACCCCACCCCTCGCCTCTTGGCTTTTGAAAATTACAAAAATAGGAAGGAAAGACAATTTACAGGAAAGATGAGGTCATGTGCCCTGTAGAATAGATTTTAAATTATTCATTTGAACAGAAAATTAATATATATCTGTTAATTAACAATTCATTACAACATTCAATTTCTACTTTTTAAAGATTAAGGATTGCACCAAAAACTTTAATCCCTTTGCACCTCCTGCAAATAAGGCAGGCACCCATGAAAAACTGCAATTATACATTGCAATAAGTATTTTTTAAACAAAAGGTCTTAGAAACATTATTTAATCTTGTCTCTTTATTTTTAAATTCTGACTTAAGTTTTTCTCAAAAAAAAAACTTTTAGTGAGAATCGCAATTTTTCGAAATATATATTAGATCTTGTATTTCATCTGGATGATCGAAGTGCTTCTTCCACTGCACACTGACGTATTCTATTGTGTTCAACATTCTTCGTTAATTTCATTGCAATATATCCATATTATGCAGATTTCTATGACTATAAAAATGTCAACAATGGCAAAGCTTCAGAATTGTATAAACATATTTTTTTTTTTAAATTTTAAATAGACTTAGATAGATTATAAAAAAAAATCCTTTTTATCCATCAAAGCAAGTGTTAAAAGGTTTAAGAATTCAGCTGTTTACATTTAGAAATGTCTTTTTTTCATTTGAACACAGTTATTAAATGTAAGTAGAGGTTAGGCAAACCTAGTAATTGAAGCAACTCCACGAACATTTGAGGATAGAATTTGTACCCATTTATATGATGCAAAATTACGCATATTTTCCAAACAAAACGTATACTTTCTTAAAATTTCAGAAAATATTTCTATTCCTAACATTTTAATAAACATATGTATAGATAGACAGGAGAGAATCTGATTTTCAATACATTTTTTGTGACAGGTAAATTCACAATATCGAGCAACATAAATGTAGCAAAAAAAGTACATTCAAATTTGAAGTTGGAAGTTCTATATCTGCTTCATTAGTTATTTTTAATCTAATCTAAGAATCATGCTCAAACACTTTGTAAACACAATGCAAAGAATATGATGTCAGTCAAAAGTTAAATGTTTGGAAGCAACATTTGTAAAGCATTTTTGGTAATATATAACCACAAATTCACAAAATTATTAGATATTCAGACACACTCTATACCCTATCCTGCCGCTAAACTAAGCCATCGATGGTACTGATTTTTTTCAATTTTTTAGTTATAATTTATTTTAAACAATAATTTTAGATGATAAATTATTATCTCACAAGTTGTTTTGAAGTTCTTATTTACGGCCTATTTCTCGTTAAGGTAATCTTATATCACAGAGATGACATATCAACGTGCAGCTATTGGTTTTTGAAGTCCGATTTAGAATGTTAAAATGGTCACCATAATTAATTTCACCTTTAGTCAAAATTAGTAATTATTGATATTTCAAACAATTTTTGCAAAAATTGGATTTATATGAGTGCTTATAGTTTAATTAACAGTTATATGTGATGCCAAGCATCATTTTAAAATCTTTGTATATTTACATTAACCAGAACGTTGTAAATGTGGATTTTCATTGCTAATAAAGGATGTCCCAAAATTAAAGCAAAATTTGAATTTGCTACCTTTCGTGCAATAACGTGTTGGCAACCCAATTAAAAAAACCATTTGACAGCTGATAGTTCAGGGTTAGTAAAAATGGATAGTTACATGAAAGAATATGTTTTCATTGTAGAACAATATTTCAAAAATAATGAAAGTGTTGCGGTACAGTTCCAAATTTTTTACAAATATGGTCGTCAAAATTGCCGCATTTAGGGCTCACATGTGATTGTCGAAAAACAAATGGATCCTCAACATGCCACTGTTTAGTGCAGATTTTGGGCTGGAGGCATCATTGGATCATACTTTTTCGAAAATGAAGCTGGTCAAGCAGTGAATGTAAATGGTGCTCTATATCGCGACATAACACAGTCCTTTCTGCCTAAATTGGATGATATTGATGTAGACGACATGAGGTTTCAACAAGGCGGTGCTATATATGCCATACAATCCATGAAACATTTCCTGGCTGTGTACTCTCTCGTTTCGGTGATAAGAATTGACCCTCTAGATTTAGCACCACTAGATTTCTTTTTATGGGGTTATTTGAGTCAAAGGTCTATGCCAACAAGCCAGCATGCATTGAAGGAGGAAATTCCTCTCTACATCAACAAAATTCAGCCATATTTATGCAAAATGGCCATGGAACATTTCGATAAAAGAGCGCGAATGTGCCAACAAAGTCATGGAGGCTATTTGCTCGATGTGTTATTCCATACATAAGCCT
This sequence comes from Linyphia triangularis, assembly GCA_963978545.1. Taxonomy (NCBI): domain Eukaryota; kingdom Metazoa; phylum Arthropoda; class Arachnida; order Araneae; family Linyphiidae; genus Linyphia; species Linyphia triangularis. The sequence goes on from OZ021727.1 coordinate 95,160,005, forward strand.
ATCTTGTCTTCTTTACGATTCAATAAAAAATAACAATTTAAAGAAAAAAAATTGTGTTTTATTTAATTAAAATCTTGCGTTAATTTTGGGACATCCTTTACAATGCTAGCTGAATTTGTCCAAAAATTATACTTTAACATTCTACCTTTACTATCCCTGAAATAATTTATGTTGAAAATATCGATGTTATAGTTTAACATATTAAAAAGTGACATCAGGTTTATTAAACCTGCTGGGGCCCTTTGCATGCATGATAGTGTGCGTCTTATACGACACTAAAAAATTAATTTTAAATTTTTAACGGGACACCTTTTCAAATGATTCCTTTTGGTGAGAAAACACAAGTGCAAAAATTTTGGGTAATTTAAATAAAATTTAGGGGTTGCTACCGGCAATTGAAATTACCACTATCATGGAAAAAAATCAAGTTTTTTCACTTTAAAGAATAAAAATGCGAGAAAAAGAAAAATCTCCATTGTCATCTTTTTTATTACATATAATCATTAATAAACTTAATAGAAACGTATGTAGTGTATACAATGTACTCTGTGTACATATATTTTATTATGAAATGCTAATAATGAAACAAAACTGTGAGGTCGTTAATTTTTGTTTTCAAAAGAACCAGTGGTTATTGAAAAGTCATGGAATTTTTGCTTTTATCCAAAGAGTACGAACCCTGATGTACCTGTACTCTCTAACTACTTAACTTCTTCAAGTTTGTCCTATCGCAAAGCAATTTTTCTATTTGAGAAACTACATGTTATTTTAATTTCCTTGGTATTCAAGTTTTAGCCCACGCCTCAATGACATGTATTGCTATTGAATGACAAGCATTTTTAAAGTTTTTCTTCAAAATCTGCTTCAAATGAAAAAAAAAAGGAGGATATTTGGCCTATGAGCTATATGATGGTTTGTTTTCTTGTAGTAGGTTTTATCATTGAAGACAATGAAGTGTTGCCATGATGAAATTGATGATTAAGAAAACTTGTTGATAATTTAAATTAATCTCACAAATAGTGAGAAAGATTAAAATACATCAGTATGACACCAGTTTCAATGAACAGCAGCTGATTAAATCATTAGTAAGCAAAGAAAAACCACATGCAGATGCATAAGAAGAAAGTGAACATAAACAGGGTGGCCACAAAATTCAGGAAAAAAACTTCAATGATTTTCCTGACAGATTTCTAAAAAATTCCCTGATTTTAGAACAAACTTTTTTCCAAATTTCCCCAATTTTCTTAGGTTTTCCAGATGTCTAGACATCCTATCAAATAGATCATGTATTCTAAAGAGACAATATGCAATTTTTAAAGAAATAGTTTTGCTGGTTATGAAAAGTTTAAATTATTCCGTACCATTAAACATCTAATGGCTTACCACTAAAAATCTCCATGTAAATAGCACCAAAATATGGATGAACATGCCTTAAACAATACAAAATGTCCCTTATTTTCCTGAAATTTTAAAAAGTTCCCTGACATTTCCCTGATTTTTTTCAGAATCAGAAAGCTCCCTGACATTTCCCTGATTTCCCAGTTCTGTGGCCACTCTGATAAACAATGAAATGGTTGTGTTTACACTCAAGAAACAGTTAAATGGTTACGATTAATGCAGTTTCACAGAGTATGGTGAAGCTTTTTTAATTACAAAATCAAGGTTGGAATTAAAGCTAAAGAGAAGGGGGAAAAAAAGGAAATAATGATTGTTAAAGCCCATCAATTAAAGATATATTTTCAAAATATCAACTTTAGTACTTTTTCAAATTTTAGTTCTTTAGTTAAAATTGATATGAGTTACTTGGACCAAATAAGCTACTTGAAGCATAATATATGTAATGATTCAATAATTACACTGGCTGAACAATTAAATATTCTAATAAATACATGAAACACATTCATTGCAATGCTTGCATAATGCTAAATTTGTCAGATTTTGCAGAGAAGATAGCAACCACTAAATATCATTTGATTTCAATAAAAAAAAATTATGAATTTTTTTTCTCGTCAAATGGAACACAATGAGAGGGTGTTGCGTAAAAATTAACACCTTTGAAAATAAGACACATCCTAATGCATAAGCTCAATTTGTTATGGATTTTTTTTTATCTTAACTATCATGATATGCATCATAAAAACATAATTTTTCTTTTTAATTAATTTGATTATAGAGGTGACTATTTATATGAATTATATGGGATGCAAAATTAGGCAGTTGCCCTTCCCTTCCAATTTCGGCACCCATTTCCCGCTATAATAGATAATAATAGTCATCATCGCAACCCCCTCGACAGACCTCTAAATCTGCCCCTGAATAAGTCTGACAATATTTTTAAAAAAGGAATTTTCCAGCTCCCAGAAAGATGACAAAAAGTTTTAGAACAAAATGGTGGTAATGAGGTGCAATAAAATTTCTTAGTTTTTTGCACTGCTTCAATTAAAAAAAAAAAAAAAAAAAAAAAAAAAAAAAAAACTTTTTGGATGACTTAATATATTCTGTATACCCTGTAAACTCAACTTGTAAAGAATTAATAAATGCTGTATATATCACCTTTTCCCCAAGTTCTTTAAAAATTTCAACAAATACAAATTCATAATTGTACTGTGCAGGGCAGATGAAGCGTACAATGTAATCAGGTCCTTTTGCTAGCCACTCCTTGACTAATTTCAGTATTTCTACCATGCATTGTTCTCTTGTAGGAATGTACATGCATTTCTCACTGCAAAATGTGGTATCAATGTACAAACTGCATAGTGGTTTTAGTCTGGAATAAAACGATACACATATATAATTTTTAAAAATAGCATTAACTTATAAGAACACAAAATATTATGATATTCAAGCTGTAATTTCATTTGCTTAGCCAGAATTTTATGTTTTTGGAAATAATGGAAATGTGTTTGGAAATAATGGAAAAACAATTTAAAATGTTTAAATTTTAATAAATCTGAAGTTATTGTGAATTGTTAGCTAGAGAGCTTTAAAAGGAAGACAAGCCAATAGCATCCTTCTATAATTTGATTATGTGCTTACATGTTAAACTTCTTTTTTGAAAAATGCATAATTACAAATGTCATCTAGAAAGTAAGTTTCTCACAGAAATTAAAAAGAAACAAAACGTAATAACTTGGAAAGATTTTCGCAAAAGAAACAGCAATATTTTAACTTCTTCTCAACATAACAACTGCCTGAATTGTAACACTTTTCTTCTTGAGTTTTTGTAATCTAGTGTTATAGATGTCTGGTGCTGGGGAATGGAGCTAGCGTGTCATATTTGTATGTAGGTCTTTGTTGTCTGTCGAGAAATGGTTACAGATCTCCGTAACAGTAAAGCGACAGCTCTGCAGAATGCACTGACGCACCTGCTCAACAAGGCTGTTATTGATGATGAATGGCCGGCTGTTACGCTGTTTATCATGCACATTTTGCAGCCTTTGGAAAAATCACGACTCCAATGATGAACAATCTGCTCATTAGGGTGGTTCAAAAAACTTTTTTTTCAGCTACAGACCAAGACACTCTCTATTTTTTTTTACATTTACCCATAGTATTATTCTCCTAAAATTTTAGCTTCCTACTCCTATTAGAAGGTAGCGCTCAATGACCATTAATTTCTGTACTTTTTTGTAATTTCGCATGATTTTCGAGTTTTATGCTGATAAGAACGCATGTCTACATTTAAAAAAAAATGTTTTTATGGGTTTTAAATACATGTAATATAGTTTGGCAACAGTTATCTACTGTATCTGGCAACATCCCTATTATCAAAAACACCTTATGATCGTGATCGTGAAGCATTTCGTTTGATTGTTCCAGTAGTCACATCTTTGGGGCATGTTCCTCGAACGTTTGCTCTTTAAAGAGGGCTCAAAAATCAAGAAAAAAAGCTAAAAAAGAATACACTGATTCAAGCAATGGGTAAATTCAAATCTGACTGTCCTATAGCCCTTTATTGAAACGGCAAACTTCTGCTAAAAACTTTTGGATTAAGAAAGATTGTCCGTTTGTCTTTATATGTTTCGAGAGATGGTATTGAAAAACTTCTTAGTGTCTCAAAGTTGAGTGGTGGAAGAACAGCGAACTATATTTCAAAAAACTGTTTTTATGCTAGACAATGGCAAGTTGAGAATTAAATTTGGACAAAGTTTTTATACTATGAGTATGACTATTGCTTGTGTATAAGAGGCATGCATTAATTTAGAGAAAAAATCGAACATGAACTATTGTGGCTAACCTGCTGACACCATGTCATGGAATTAATATTGGCAAAGTTATTTAAGTTGTGCTATGGTTCAGTTGTGCTATGCTCATGTTTCACAGAGGTTTCTCACTTCAACAAACTTAAAGCCGTTTGAAAAAGAATTGCACAAATAAACTTTCAGGATATAGAATTGAAAAAAGACGTTAAAAAGTTTAAAGTTTCAATTGTAGCCTTTCTTTCATCTGTGGATAAATCTATAATAGTTAGAGATGATTATAAAGAAGTAGTCGAGTTGACAGTAATCGTTTTGGGCAATATATCAGAGAAAATCAATTGCAGAACAGTTTTATCAATTCATCACGCACAATGTATAGCTAAACTGCTGTAAATTTTTAAATCCTTCTATTCAGAGACCAGCAGAGGCTTTCCATACAACTAACAGAGAGAAGAAATGCAGCTCCAGCTATTTGTACCGTTCAATGCTTTTTTGTACAGTAAAGACATGAAGCCCCACTTGCTTCTGGTGGTGACCTGAACTTGTAGAAAAGCGTTAAAAGTATAAAATAATTGATTTTAAAATTGGAATTGCCACTGGAAAAGTTTTGAAAAAGCTTATATGGTATCTTTCAAACGAACTGGATGGTTAGGCCTATTTTCACACAGAATTACAGCAAAAGAAAAATTAAAAAGTATTGCAGATATGAATAACTCAAAAGATTCCAGAAGTATAAAAGGGTGCGAGCTATTAAAAATGTAGAAAAATAATGCCAGTCTTGCAGAATTTATGACAAAAAGAACTCTTGATATGGTAATTTTTCATTATTACGTTATCGAACATGTCTCTACAATGACAGTGGTTTTCGATAATTTGAATGGCAACATCTACAGGATTCATGTTGTTTACAATTTCCATACCTAACCCATATTTTTTTAAATGTTATTAACTATTCATTTGATTGATTTCAATTAGATGTTGTTGTTGGTAGGAGATTGAATGTCGTTTGAAAATGTTCATTAAGTACAGCTGTACATTTAGAAACTTTGAATAGAGCTGAAACTTAGACACTATTTATACTCGCTAGTCCACTCTTTATTGAGTGAGAATCTTATGATTTTAAATGATATTTATTTTTGTATTTAGATAATTTTCGATCGACCATTTTCAGCTTACAAAAAATGTAGCCAAGTGGTACTGTAAATCTTGGTTAAATAAACAACACTACTGATCTAAATAACACCACACTAATTAATCATTTCCTATTTAGGTGTAATAATAGCTTATTTTGAATGCTTTTCGGGATTTTACACCGCCTAATTTATAGGGGCAATTTTATCAGAATTTCGAAACATAATGGAGTAGCATGAGGGATTAACGAGTGTTTGTGAGCAGGGGCAGAGCCCTTTAGTGTATAATTATTTCATAAATTTTTACTAATTTATTTAACATTTTTTAATATGGGTATAAATAAAAACTTTCTTTAAGAAAATTGCTTTCAATTATACTTATTAGCAAATCCACTACAAATACCCAAAAACGCACAAAATGCGAAATTTTATTGTTCATTGAGCGCCATCTTTTAATTGGAGTAGGATTCTGAAATTTTTCTAGAACATTTGTATGGGTAGATGTAAAAAAATGAGTGGGTGTCCTGGTCACTAGGTAAATTTTTTTTTTCCCCCATATATTTTTTAACCACCCTACTGCTCACTCATCACATCTAGCCAAACACTAAATATAAGTTACGATGAATTTCGATTGATGCTACCTTCTGTACTTTCGAAAACTTTATTTTGGACCTTATTTCACAGAAGGCGGGAATGGGGGGGGGGGAGGGGGGCAACATATTAATGGAAACAATCTGGTAGTTGTAACTGCCTCATGCCATAGCAACACCCACTATCTACCTGGCTTGTGCCTTCGTGTTCGCCCAATTTTTGGCGATGGGAAAAATTTACTTTCTAGATGATTGTTGTATGTATACAACTGACATGTGTCTGAAATCAGCTTTTTAAAACTAATCAATTAAGATCAACAAACTTTTATATTTTCCGAGATTCACCTTTTTATTGGACCTTTTTTAAAAAAATTCAAAGACAATAAAATTACAAACTTTAGACATAAACTAATGATAAATAAATTTTTTCACTATTAACGTTCAAATATGCCAATGCATTATTTTTTTAATACTTCTAGATGAATCAATCCTATGGTCTAGTAATGCAATAAACAGCAAAATTGATACCCTTGAAAAAAATCAATAAAAAATATTTATGTGCATTGAGGAGAAAATGGAGGTGAAGATTTTTGGCGGTAGCTTAAAAATTCAAGGACCTCATCCTTTTTTTAAGGACGAAATTTCATTAAAAATTTTTCAAGGTCTATCTAAGACGATGGGAACCTTGATTAAATAATTGCTGTATGGTGGTGAGGATTTTGGTGTGGTAACCTTTATAAAAATGAAGGGTCTAAATGCTGGGAAAAAAGCATTCTTTCCTCTATACAATTTACTTGCCACTAGTTAGGCTGTTGTCATTTGTTAGTTTGGGCACTCAAAGAATATTCTATTGACATTTTTGAGTAACATTTTGCTGTAAGCTAAATACTTTTCAAGCAGCTTTTGGAAAATTGTTGCAAGTTTGTTGAAATAGTGGTGTCAAAGGCAAGTTACCATAGCTGTTTAAAAAGCATATTTATAAATAATAATCACAAATCTACTTCCCGTCATCCAATTAATCTGATACTTTGGCTGGTACACTCATTGTGGATGACAATGTATTCCACAAAGGCTGCTGATACACAAGTTTCTATTGCCTAACACCAGACTTATAAGCTTTAAATCACATTCCATTATAAAGATACCCAGCTTAATTGAAATATGTTCAATTTGACGATATTTAATATACTGATTTTAAGAACTGAAACCTTTAAGGTCGAAGAAGCAAAATCTATGGAGGGATAATTAACCCACTTACCGTCATTCAATTGAGTTGAATTTTAGCTAGTAAGATTTGTTGTGGATGACAATGTATTCAATCAAGATTTGGGGGCAAAAAAAGCTAGTAAATAGTTCAAAATGGATGTTTTGTTTGTAGTGGTCAAACACTATTCTTTGAAATGTAGATTAAAGAATAATAAAATAATGTAAATGGAAACATTAAGTATTCTAAGTACTGAAAATCCCAAAAACACATTTTATTACTAACTGCAAAATCTGGGAGGAAAAAAAAACTTTAAGTATAATGAATTCTATGGCATGTAATTTTGATATAAACAGTTCATTCACTGGGAGTATAGTAAAACAGCTTGCCTAAACTTCATTGAAATTTTAAATTTCCTTCTTGTTTTTCAACACTTTTGTATTATCTGATTATTGCATCTTTATTAAAAGATTACAGCTGCTTACCTGCCCATCTTATCGTGTAAATTGAGTAGTCGAGCAGATCCTCCTACAGGAAGTCTGAAATCTCCCGTATACAGAACTCTGCCGTTATTGCCTTCAATTAAGAACCTGAAAATTCAAAAATACAACATTGATATTCATCGCATTAATGCAGTGCTAATTCTTTACAATATTAATGCTCATTACATAGCAGTTTTGGTGGTGGGTTTGTGATGTCATATATGTAGCAAATAGCTAACATACAATTGAAGAGCAAGAAATTCAAGTCATTAATTCAAGGGGCCCTAATTTATAAAAATATTACATTAACATGCATTTACCATGTTTATTCCAGCCAGCTATGTGGCAAATTTTGGAAGTCTTTAAGGACAATAGTAAGTAGATTAACTTGTTTAGTTCCAACATAATACCTGATCATGATCAAGATATACAATAAGAAATCTAATAAACCTACTAGACAATATTTTTGTTAGTAAATACTGTTAACTTTTACAAATGACAAGTAGGAAAAAACCTTCTTATAATTTAAAAAAAATTTAAATAGATTCCATTACATTACCCAATTCAAAGCCATGTCATTGCAATTAGGCATTAGTGTGTTTAAAATGTGTGTGGCTACATTAGTTAATTTATTTATGGTGAATTTGCATTCTTAGATGCTAGAGCCTGTTACTGAAGTAATTAATCATAAATGCCATCATTTCACCAGAATTTCTTTAAGTTGTCACTATGTTTATAAGATCCTATTACATGGTTCGTACACTTGAAGGAGAAAAAAATTCAAGGACATTTCAAGGATGCATTATCATCACAAATATACAATATTTTTTTTTTTATTGAAAAATGGTGAATGTTCAAATAGGGTAAATACTAAATAAAATATGTTTTTTAGGTTTCAATATAAGAATTTTTTTAGTTTACAATAGAAAAAAAATTCTTCCGAGTATATAAGAGTACTATGCCCCTTAAAAAAAGAAATAAAGTAGGTAGCACTCACTTGGTTATAATGCCCATTTCAGGTAAGAATATCCATTTATTTTTCTTCTTTCATTTATTGAAACTTTCATCAAATAAAAATACAAAATACTTAGTGATTAAACTGTCTTCTAATACACTCTGAAGATAAGGTTTGATTCCAAATACTGCATAATTTTTTTCTTGTCACATAAAAATAATGGAATCGCACTATCGGCGAACAAGCAGTGAAAGAATTTATCAATGTTTTCATTTGATTTTATGAAATAGCTATATTTTTAGAAAATAAAATTCAAGTACTATAAACAAATTTTTAAAAAATTCAAGGTTTTCAGCACTTTTCAAGGTTTTTTTAAAAACGTACGAACTATGTATTGTACAGCATTTATGAAAACAAAACTATTTTTTTAAAAGGAAAACCAGACAAGTAGGAATACTTGTACCATACCCAAAAACGACCAAGTGAGTGTCTTAATGTTTGTATTTTGTGTAAAACATTTAGAAAAGATTATTGAAAATGTATTTTAAGCCAAAAATTGAAAAAGGTTTGTATCCTGTAACATGGGCAATAATTTTTTTTTTTTGCTAAATATTTTTAGCAAATACGTAAGAGGAAATATTACACGAATATTAATATTAGATTCAAAATTGTACAGAGGTGTGAACAATGATGCAAATTACTTGGGTATATATAGTTCTATACAAACCGGGTATAAAGGGTTTATGGTTATTTACTCATCAATTGGCAAGGCTGCAGCTGATATATGCTTCTTTATCGAAACCAGTTTGGCAAGCACTTAACAAATATTAACCAGTTATGCGATTGTTGTAACATTGTAATCAGTGAATCGTTTTAGCGAACAGATTCTTTTTTTTTGTAATTACATTTTTTAAAGTTAAAAAAAACAAACTAGAGGGTATGAATTTTTGTATTTGAATTTCAGAGTTGGTAGGGTTACAGGAAACAAACCATTTTTTTTTATTGGCCTACTTTAAAAAATCCAACTGAAAAACTTTTAAATTTTTTTTTCAAACAGTGATTAAAAGAAGGCCTTCAAAACATTTACGAATTCAAACATAGGCAAAAGTTATAATTTGTATAAAAATTTTGTTAAATAAACACAATCTTCACAAAAACTTTTACTAAAAAGTAATGTCTAATTTTTTTTTTTTTTTAGTTTAAGGATCAATTGTAATAAAATAGAAAATTTACATGAAGAAATAACTTGACAAAATAAAAAGTATAGGGTGTATCAGATATAAGAGAAATGATACTCAGACATAAGTAATTAAAAATTACGTCAAGAGTTAAATAATTTAACCAACAGAAATACATAATACATATATTTTAAATATTGATTCTATATGAACCACTGTATCTTACATAACTGATCCAGGGCAGTGTCCCGCAGTAAGCAAAGTGACAACTATTCTTGAACACTAAGAAACAAACATAATATTTTAATTGCAAGTGGGAAATATATGCACAATACTAGGTTTTAATATAATCTATCATTTTTTTTTATTAATATACAGTGAAACCTGCATATAAAGATACTGCCTATAACAATAAGCCTGCATACAACACTTTCTTTTGCCGCGGAATAATTCCTCTTCACTCAATGTATTTTGAACCATCCCATAGTGACAATCCCGTTGAAGATGCATCAGACTATAACAATAATTTTATCTCTTTAAAGAGCAGGCAGTATATTTATATTCCCGTTCTTTAAATTTTGAAAAATGAAACACTCAATGGTTCATTCAAACTCAAAAAGTTTTTGTTTCAACATTACCAAATGTTTCAGATGTACCTTTTAACTTATTAGATGGACTCAAACATATGTGTACAGGGTTCCCACTCAAATCACAGAATGAAAATCAATGACTTTCCAATGACCTTTAAGGACCAAATTAATGTTTTTAAGGACCTTTGAAAATTTGTTTTCAGGCATCATGTCTATATATAATTTTTTAATAAAGTATATTCTGCCAAAAAAGTTACAAGTTGGTGGATGTGCAATACAAATAAGTCAGAAAATTCTGATATGGTGCAGATAAGTGGAAGTCATGCACGGGTATAGCAAGTCCCAGTTGTATTTTTATAAATTTTGCAGTTGGCCACACAACATCTCCAAAATTCAAGGACTTTTAAGCACCTCATAGCATTTTCAAGCACTTTCAAGGCCTTGAAAACAAGTTCAAAAATATTAAGCACTTTTAATGACTTTCAATGACCGTGGGAATCCTGGTGTATGCAAGGGTCATTTATTTGCATTAGAAAATAAACAAAATTAACAGATTATTTCTGAAAAAAAATTAAAAAATCCGTAAAATAAAATTATGCTTACAACATTCTTTTATGTACAGTAAAAATTTTGAGTATATTTTCACTTTCTCTAAAAAAAATGCCATATCAACACCAAATTAAAAATAGATAATAGTATTTAAGGATATTAATTATATATTATTAACTAATATTAATAGAAAAGAATTATTAATGGTGCTTCTACAAAATATATTCAACAGTAAAGTTATGCCTTCTCCAAATAAATTCAGTTTACAAGATATGCCAATAATGATGGAAGTGTCTTTCAGGATGGTAAATTTATTTTAAATTTATTCTTAGGAAAAACATAAAATCATTAAGTGGTTAAATTGCTTATTATTGTTGATTAATTAGTTCTTGCATAAATATATTTAACTGTTAAATTGTTAAAATAAAGAAAAATTAAATCTCTAAATACAATCTAATATGTTTATGCATACATGACTTTACGCACATAAAAATTGGATTTGTAAAATGCTTAAACTGTCTGAGTGAAATCTGAAAAAATATTTATTAGTTGGTATTGTTATAAACAATATTTACAATATTTTTTGTCAGTTTAGTCAGAGAATCAATGATTTATTTAATTTCAGATGTATAGTTACACAAAAATAAACAACAGTATTAAGTCAAATTTCTGATTGTATAACTCTCCAATTTAGGGCTCATGAAAATTAAATAAAATATTGAAAGTGCAAAGCACTTAAATAGAAAGAGAAAATGTTTTCTTCCTACAGTAGATTTTTTTTATCACTGTCATCATAAATAATTACTGACAAAACATTTTTTCATTTTGCGACACATCTAAAATCAGACTTGTGTATGGAGTAGTCAAAAATTGCTTATAAATGAAAAAACAATCTATATCAATTGGCACATTATCGAGAGATTGAGCTAGAAAAAATATCCTGAGGATATCATGATTTGTAGGTTACCAAAGTGGCAATGCCAATTATAGTCTTTGGAAAGATTTTTTTTATTTTTAAAGGAAAAGAAAGTATTTCATGTGCAATGAAATCAAATAAGTTATTAGAGCAAGTAAAAAAACTATGAAAGTTTATAATCTATATAAATATAAAAGGCAAGGTCCTCAATCATTGACCTTAATTCTTCCACTTCCCAAGTAACAATTCTGAAACTTGATACAAATGTTAAAACGGACAAACATAGAAAAAAATACGCTATTCCAAAGTCAAGCAACATTAAGTAGGGATGCACCAAATATTTGGTATTTGGCCAAATATCTGGATATTCAGCGACCTACTATAGATAATTTTTTTCCATTTATTGCCAATTTATTATTATTGCAGAATACCACTCCATAGAAATATGAATTTATTTTCCCCATACAATATTTAAAAATGTCAAAACTTATAAGGCATATCCACAGCAATTTTGGATTTTTTTTTTTATGAATTTCATAGTGTTAGGGCCTTTAAATATGTATATATTATAAGATGTGTTCTCTTAAAGTTTTAGAGATTTGAGAACAGGTATTTTTGTTATGTAACCTTCTCTTGCCAAGACAATTGTCATCAAAGAAGGTCCAATCATCTTTTTTTTTTATAATATAAAATAATCCTATTTTTAGCATAAGTAGTAATTAAGATAAATTTTATAGAAAACAATATGTCAGATATTCGGCCTGCCGAATATTTGGTATTCGGCTTGTCTATTGACTGAATATTCGTTATTCGGCTAAATCACTATTAGGTGCATCCCTAACATAAAGGGCTGGAAAAGTGGTAAAACATTCTAAACAAGGGGTATTCAAATGTTAAACTTCAAATGTAGTAACAACTCTGATATTTCGTACAAATGTCAACAAGAACAAATATAGAAAAAATAAGCTATTCTGATGTCGATTAACCAACTTCAAAGCATCGTAAAGGGGTTAAATATTCCAAATGAGAAATCTTAAAATATCTCACTTTCAAAATGTGTCACAGCTCCAATAGGTATTAGGTACACAAGTCAACAAAGGCATGCTACCGACTAATTTTAAAGGGCGAAAGGTTCCAAAAAGGAATATTCCAATGTTCCACTTTCAATATAGTTACAACTCCAAGGGCAAATGTAGATAAAGTAAGCTATTCTGATATTGATGAACTAATTTTAAAGGAATAAAAAAGGGTTGAGACACTCCAAAAAAGGAATACCCCAATGTTTCACTTCCAACTCTAAAAATTGATACAAATGTCAGCAAGGGCAAGCATAGAAAAAGTAAACTATTCCGATGTTCATTAACCAACTTTAAAAGGTCAAAGAGGGGTCAAATATTCCAAATGAGGGACATTTAAATGTTCCATATCCAATACAGTCTTACCTCTGATTTTTATATGTTTACCAAACATATACCATACATAGAAAAAGTAAACTATTCAGATGTTGATTATCCAATTTTAAGAGGTCTAAAATGGGTCAAACATTCCAAACGTGGAATATACAAAATGTCCCACTAGCAATATAGTGATAACTCTGATATTTGGTACAAATGTCAACAAAGGAAAGCATAGAAAAAGTTAACTACTTTTATCTTTGATTAACCAACTTAAAGGGTTTGAAACATGTAAAATAAGGGATATTCCAGATCTCCACTTCAAATGCAGCCACATCTCTGAAATTTGATATAGATGTCAATAAATGCAAGCATAAAAAAAAGTAAATTATTCAAATCTTGATTGACTAATTTTAAAGAGTCAAAATGGTGTTGGAATGCTCCAAATGAGGTATATCTCAATGCCCCACTTCAAATGTAGACACAACTTTGAAATTTGGTACAAATGTCAACAAGAACAAATATAGAAAAAGTAAGCTATTCCGATCTTGAGTAAATAACTTGCAGGGGCTGAAATGGGATCTAACATGCCAAACAAGCAATATTCAAAATTTCTACTTCCAATTTAGCACCAACTTTGAAATTAGGTACAAATGTCATTACAGATAAGCAAAGAAAAAGTAAAATTTTCCCATCTTGATAAACAAACTGTCAAGGATCAAACATACAAAATGTGAAATATCTTTTAATCACTAAAATGCACTTCGTAAAATTTTGTAGATAGTTTAGTATATTCTTATGTTTTTCATCAACAGATCTTAAGGATTTTTTCTCTGACCTTTTTTTTTAAATACATGAATTATGTGGATCAGTTTGGTTCTCATAAGTTGAAGCATAGGAAAGTGGGCTAGATCCAAATCATTGAATCAGCAAGCACTCAAATTAAAAAGAGCCTAACAATATAAGGACAGAAATACCAACAGTCCTTCTTTTTGCATCAATGGTAATATCATGCAATTTTGGAATATTAAAAGCAGATTTTCAGGAACGTTTTTAGTGTACTCACAATAACTCCATATTCATCATAAACATCAATAAGTGTTGGTTGTTCAATAGGCAAAGAAATCTGAAATAATTAAAAACAGAACATTATAAAGATACATAAATACCTCAATGAACACATTAATGGTGATTATTTTAAATTTACTATTCTATGTAAAGAAAACTAAACTAGTTAAATTTAAGCATTTTCACACTTGTAGTTTGTCATATTTTAGCAGATAGCAGTAGCAAAAAGTGTTTGCTAAACTTAACGAATAACAAAATACACTTTTATGGCACCAAAATTTGCTTATAGTCTAGAACTTGATTTTACTGTTACGCTTTCTTTAACTGGTGTGGAAAATTAATAGTCAAAATACTTTTGAACTAAGTGATTTTTGGAAGAACAATCATAGAGGAAGGTAGGATTATTACAATTGGTGTTTTCACAAGCGATTTAGCTAGATAAAAATTTCAATGAGATTGAAATGGGTCTGATTGAAACAAACATCATAAAAATAAATAGGAAATATTTAATTTTCTTAAAGATTTTTTTTTTTTGCTCAGTCTATTTAATTTGCACTTCAGTGACTACTTCAAACATTAACTGAGAATTTACATATCTTAAGTATTTCTTTAATTAAAGAAATCAACCCAGTTACAAACAAAGTTTTTATAAAGTTAAACATTTTCCTTATGTTTTCTCAGTAGATGTAAATATTTTCCTCCAGTATGATGCATTTAAAAAGAAAATTTATATTGAACAATTAGGTTTCTAAAGTAAGGACCTATTTTTTATTTTTATTTTTTTATTATTGTAAAATTTAATGAATTCGAAAGTTAATTAAATGAAAATATCTTTATAAGCTCTGCTTTTCAGATTCATAACTTTTCATATTCTTATATTTGTTCAATTTGGAAAGAGTTTTTCAAATTCTATAAGTAGAAAGTTTTTTTTTTTTTTTTTGCATTCATTGAAAATTAAATGAATTTGAAAAATAACCGTAATAGGCAAAACTATTCAGGTTCATTATTTCATACAATCTCATTTAATTTACACAATATCTATAATGCTTGTTAAACTTCTGCAACTTCTTTATGAAATAGTTGTGCACATGTGAAATAAAAAGGATAAAATTTGTCAATAAGGTAAAGATTGGTTTTAGGATTAAGTTTGGATAGAGTAAATTACAAGATCCGAGCAAGAGATTATTAATCCATGGGAAATATAAAATAGTTTTGTAAAGCTGTTCTATTTATTATTTTTTAATTACATGAAATATTTCATATCCCCCTCATCTTAACGATAGAAGCCTACTCCTAATAATAGAGAACCCCTGTACTACTTTTAAAAAGGATTTCTCAGGAAAAGAGGATTCCTCATTGCAATGAAAATCTACATTGAAATATGCTTCAAGCGTTGAGTGCCATGTCAGTCATCGGTAGTTGACACCGAACTTACCGTTTAAATTTTGTCAGTCACCAGTGACTAACAGTGTAAAATACGATATAAAACTAAAAAATTTACATTGTTTTAAGTAATAATTTAAAATTTATTTAATTTTAATTTATTTCAAGATTGCACAATATGAGCGCTTTTAAGCAGCGCATGGCAGGGTTTTCCTTAAAAATACATGTGGTGCTCAACGTGTCTAAGAATATAACCCACAATTAAGTTTTTTATATAAATCCTATATATGTATTGCCAATTTTAACATTCATTAACAAAGTGATGTTTCTGTTGCTAGCGTGTGCTTGGTGTTGGCATCTAATTTTAAATATTAAAAACATTTTTATCAGAAAAATGTGTGGTAAACTATTTTTCAAAATTTATTCATTAAAAATGAATATACATTTATGCATTCACATCCAAATATCTTTTATTTTTTCTGTTTAAATCAAGTTTATTATTTATTTATTAAAACAATTTTGGCAACAGGAAAGAGTTTCTTCAATGATTGGGTAAATGCTATTTCAGAACGATTGAATGACAGCAAGTTGATTTATCAGTATTTCATAAAAGCAACTTTTTAATGACAATGACAGCTGTCAAAATGTGACAGAATGCATTGTCATTGAATCCATCTGCCAAGTTTCAGACTGATTGGATGATGGCAAGGAGGTTAATTAGGCCTCTGCAGCTTTCCCCGCCATCAACCTACCCAGCCACACACAAAATCAAAATTAATATAAAGGACTAAAAAAAAAAAATGAACTCCAGTAAAGAACTGATGCCCAATCCATAGTGTTGGGGAGGGGAAGAAACTTAATCACCAAGCAGGCTGCAATATTTCAGCTAGCAGGTTGTTTATGATCCATGGAGAGAGGACAAGGTCCAAATTGTCCCCCCAAACTAGCAAGACAATAAATACCAGTTAAAATATTGGAATCAGTGATAAAAAATATAAACAGAAGATTTACCAAATATTTTGACAAGTGAGAGAAAATATCATCATTTTTCAACAGATGTTCTGATACATCAGACATATATATGTGACTGAATCCCCTACAAAATAAAAATAAGTACAATATTAAAAGTTATTAACATAAGTAAACAAAAATACAACCAGGGTTATTTATGATAAGAAATCTGCTTAACGTATATCCATAACGATAAAATAAAGTCTGTCCTTCTATAGAAAACTTCTTAGCACATTGTTGACAGGTGGCCAGTTACCTCGCCTTCTCATGCCCAAACGTTGTTGACTGATGGCGAGTTAACTAGTCATTGCATTTAGAAAGTTTTATTTCTTCTCCATATTCAATTACAAAATAATAGCCGGTGACATGACATAGTTTCTGTGTAAAATTACCAGTCAACAAAGTGTTAAAATAGACCTAGAGTTCTGAAAGTTTTAACTTAAGTACTTTTGACCTTCAAATTTGCCTTTTGAAAAACAGAATGTTAATTTTTAATTAGTTATTTAAATTTTTTTTACAAAACGTGTTCTAATAGGGATACAGCTCGGAAATTTTCCACATAAAGAGTTTAGGCTTTCTAACTGAACTTTTGAAAAACGGAAGGTTAAAATTTTAATTAGCTTTTTATTATTTGTTATTAATTAAAATTTTTTTTACAAAGCGACTTCAAATAGGGATACAGCTTTGAAATTTTCAACATAAGTAGTTTTGGCCTCGTAATTGGACTTTTGAAAAGCAGAATGTTAAAATTCTAATTAGCTTTTTAATTAATTTTTTACAAAGACTTCTAATAGGAACAGAGCTCTGAAATTTTAAACATAAGTAGTTTTGGGCATAAGTTAATTAGTTCTTTGTCAAACCACTTGTACTACCTCTAATCGAATCTTAACAGAGAAAGGAGGTTAAGTCAACATTTATATTCCTAATTTGTTGCAATGATTTCTTTGTTTAAGGTACAAACAATAATAATTGCCTAGTCTAATTAGCTTACCTAGATTCCAACAGTTGGAAGAATTTCTGATCTTTGAGGCCATTCATATGATCTGAGAAGAAATAATATTGTATTAGAGCCATAAAAACACTGGACAGAAAGAAGCTGTCTTATGAGAAGAATTTTGGAACATTTGATGATCTTTCATAAAATTTCAGCTTTGATGTTGGACACATATAAAATATATATGCAAAAAATATATACACAAATTATATTGTTATGAATTTTCCTCAGAGGCAATGATGGTACAGTTTTTATTAGATAAAAACTATTATTTATTCTCTCTTCAAAGGCTCACGAAATTTCTCCGAACAACAGTGCAATCACTATCAAGCTTCAAGAAAAAACATCTTCGAATACAGTGATAATTCAGGCACACTCAAATAATTATACAAAGCACTCAGCTTCTTTCACTGACATCCAAAGTAAAACTGATCTCTTCCGATCTGCAGTCTTGTATTTATAGGAGCACGCAGGAACTTTCACGAAATATCCACTCGACTGGTCAATTGATAGAAATGATACATCTTGAAATTTCACGATAGCTTTAGATGTTGCCACCTTTTTACTAACTTGCATTATCGCTGTTAACAAATAAAATAAGATAGAATAAAATATAACTTAAACAAAAAATTTCACTATTTACAATTATATACAGAAAATTTGTGTTAACAATATACACCTTAAGAGGCATTACCACAGCGATTTTGATCAAATCGTTAGAGACGTTTTTTTAGCAATCATTGAAAAACATGATTTTTTCAATGGCAGCTATCTTATGCACATGCACAATTTTGACGAAAACCTTAATGGTAGATCTCATGGTCACCACTAACCTGCACACTAAATATGAACATCCTAGGTCAATTATATGTGAGTTATGCTGACCACAGACAGTCATTCTTTCTAGTAGACCTGAAAATATCTACTCGCCACAGGTCAATTAAACGGCGTGATGAGGAGACTAAATAAACTAATCAACCGGCCACATTTCATTTCTCCCCTACTATTTTTTTTAATTGTTACCGAATATACCAAAATTTCCGAAAAATTCTCCCTTCCCTTTCTTGAAATTTTGTTATCACTTAGTTAAAATCAATCTAAATGGATTCATGAGTTGACAGGGTGGGTGACAGAAAAGGGAATTCAGGAAAATTAGAGTAATGTCAGAGAATTTCATTCTTCTAGAAAAATTGGGGAAATGTCAAGGAATTTTGAAACTTCCGAGTTTCCCTTCTTGCATTTCTTGGGCGGGTGCGGCCGCCGCCGCCTTATTGTTTACAAAAATATTCAAACTTTAATCTGACTGCATCCTTACAGACATGATTATTTTTCTTCTGGCCTGGCATTTTCATCAGCAAAATATATTAGAACCCTTATTTTATTGGCGTATTATTACTGTAATATTTTTAGTTATCCTATAACTTAAAAGAAAGGCCACCGGTAACATTACTGATAAATTTTTTTCCTCATACTTCTAGCTGACTGCGTCTGTTACAGGCATGATTATTTTTCTTCTTGCCTTATGTTGCTGTCAACAAAATATATTAGAATTTTAGTTATTTGCATATTATTTCTGTTACAGTTTTAGTTATCCTATAACTTAAAAGTGTGGAAAACCGGTAGCTTTACTGTTTAAAAAAATTCTCAAACTTCCATCTGACTACATCCTTTACAGACATGATTATTTTTCTTCTTGACTTGCATTTTTTGTCAACAGAATATATTAGAGCCCTCAATTCCTTAATATTTCAAATCGTCAGATTTTTTCGTTTTTACAGCGCTATGTTACAGATGTGCAACAAATCGATAAGCATCCTTAAGTGAAAAAGAATAGATCCTGAACTTGAATTTTTTTTTTTTTGTATTTTCATTTACATTTTAACTTAGATGTGTTTTTGATTTATATATTTAATATAAATCAAATAAAGAATTGAAACATCCTCCTCAAAAAAAAAATCTTAATGAAATGCTGCATTTATTCAGGTAAAACCTTAACTTCCCCTTCCCTGGCTGCGCCACTAGTAAAAAAACCCCCTTCCCTGGCTGCGCCACTAGTAAAAAAAAAAGAGTCTGCCATATAGTGGCTACTAAACTAAAAGCGTCTATCAGCCCATGGCTACTACTTGAAAATTTCAATTTTCAGGTCTACTTTCTAGGCAACTTTTTTGAAATCAGGTTGTTCCAAAATGCAGAGAAATGCATTACCCTTGAAAGTAAAAATTGTGAATGTTGACTGCTTCCAAACGTTCACTCTGCCGAAAATAATTGTGGATGGCCAAACATTGTGTCACCCAAAGACAAAAATGTTCTGGGACACCAAACCCCAGGAATTGACAGCATTAAAGAAGGCATCTCTTATCGAGTATTTTTTTGTGAAATACTTAATGCAGAGGCGTAACTGCAAGAACTTAGTAGTTTGCTTATGAAATATCATTTGTACCGGCTTTTAAATGATCAAAAGATTCCTTGATCCATGGGTTGGCATGGACGTACAATTCAGTGGTAAAAATACTTCTGTGTTAAAATATCACACTTTCTTTTTACTCCAGAATAATGCAATTCTTTTCCTGACCACACGTTTCCATTCATTCTCATTGCTGATTGGCTGATTTTGACTTTCAATTAAGGAGTTAAAGACAGAGGGTATGACGGACAAATGCAGAGTTTGGGGCATGCATTTTAGTGACGAAAAACAACTTCCAAAAATCTGCTTGTGATGTCTGAGGAGGAGCAGAATGCGCTCTTTCAGTGGCGGTCCGTAGTCAAAAATGTTAGTGCAGCCAGAAACATGCAACTTCCCTACAACTCCTCCCCCCAACCACACACACACTTTCCACAATCACTATAGCACAGGTAAAATAGTACCAAAAACCATAAGAAAAACAAAACCAAATTGGTTCATTGATGAAACTTGGCAAAAATGTTCTATTTGTTATAAAAATGAATAATCAAAAGAGCCTGTAAAAATATCTGGCAAAGATTGGTGTGGTTTTTGGGGGGAGGGGAGGGGGATGGTTGGTTGTTTTCAGATTATCTGGCGCCGACAGCAACACAAGGGCTATAATGCGCCGAAACATTCGTCATTTGACAAGCCAACATAAATTTACAAACACCCATGCCTTAAACGGAACTCGAACCCGCAACCTCGCGGTGTAGAAGCTAGAATGCTAACCACTATACCGTTTGGTCGGCGGAGGGGAGGACAGGAGGGTTTTTAACTGAATAATTAATTTTGGAAAAATCTAGGCATGTTTTAGAGTATCTTTTTATGCTGAGTTGAATGAAAAAAAAAAGCAAGACGATATAACTAATCTAAAAAAAGTTACAATTCTTTTTGTAAGCGAAAATACATGTAAAAACCAAGGAAAGGTAAAATACAACATAAAGAAGTAAAAAATTGGTCCATTCAGGAAACTTGGCAAAAACATTTTATTTGTCATGAGAATAAAGAAACAAAAGAGCTTATTAAAATATCTAGCATAGAAGGGTGTATTTGAGGGGGGGGGGAGGGTGAAATTTTTTTAAAACTGAAAAATAATTTCCACATAACCAGAGTATATGGAGTTTTTGTTGACGCTGAATCGGATGAAAAGAAACCCAAAAAGACAGAAGATATAATCATCCTATAAAAAGTAATAGTCATATTTATAGATAAAAATACATGTAAAGGTGTACCTTATTCCATTACTTATTCTTTATAATTACTATTTTAATTATTCACTACAACATACTTATTTTATTACTAAATGGTACTTTTTCATAATATTTTGGTTATTTATTAACTTTTTCCATTTAGTTTTGATCCATTACATGCACTTCTATATTACAAGTATTTTCTTCTATAAAATAGACTACAACTTTTTATAGGATGGTTATATCGTCTTTCTTTTTCATTTGATTCAGCATTAAAAAAATACTCCAAAAATATGTGTCACGTGCCTGGGTTATACCAAAATAAATTTTTCAGTTATAAAATGTTTATAAGGGAGTTATATTTGTTTTAAAAAGAGTAATACGATTTTTTTTAAAGAAATCTATTACTTTCAAGTACATTACGAAAAATTGATATTTGAATAAAAAATAATAATTTATGAGCTTTTTTTAATTTTTAAACAAAAATTTCATAGAAGGATATTCATTTTATAATTAAAAGACTCGTGAAATTTTTTCAACGTTTTCAGTATCCCCTCCCATTTCTTTGTATCACTTATTCTTCCAAATTCAGTATTTAGTAATGTGTCAGAGCGCTTCACGTTCTAAGAAGAAGAAGTAAGACTAGTTTAGATGGCCTGACTGTTATTTAAACTTAAAAAAAAAATACCCCTACCTATTTTGGGCAGTCGTTTGGGGTATCTCACTCTCAAAATGACCTTTTTTTAAATCACATGTTGCTTTCAAATTCAGTATTAAGTAAGGTGTGTGTGCGCTTTTTGAAATCACTTGTTGTAAAATTGGGACGATGAAACTTACCTGAGAAAAAAATCAAATTGAGGCCACCAGAGTAACTAACTTTCATATGAAAACAAGTTTCAAAATATTAATATCTGTAGCTATTTTGCATAAATAGAAATCGTCTGTCAAACAGAAAAAATTGAAGAACACTCAAGTAGTTTCAAACTAACGTAATTCTATGATGTCATACTTTAAAATTCTATATATAGTAATCCTTTTCATGAAAAGAATAAACAACGTTTCGCTTGCTAATAAACAATTGCTCTTGTCTACCATTTATTGGCATTAATCACCTTGGTGCAAATCCGTACCAGAGTCAGAATTTTAATCGCAGTTCGGAGGAAGATCACTATAGTTTGGGATATTGGAAATGTTTTTTTCCCTCGTGAATTGAGTATTGAGGCAACAAGTTTGCTGTTGGATTTTTTTTATACACACCATAGAAATTGAATCTTCATTTTACAAAATTATATAATATATCATTTTAGATTTTGACTAATAAATTTAAGTACAGCCAGGCTGCACCTTTTAAGGTGGGCAAATATGGTTTTGGATAGAATATTTTTTTTAATTAAATTTTTTGTAAGGAAATGACTGGATGGATCATAAAGCTTAACTCTAATGGCATTGAAATACAGAAGAATTAGAAATGGCTGACACTAATTAAAGATAATCCATTTAAACTTAAAACGATATTTTACCTGTGTGACAGTGCGATAAGAAAAATACAGTAGATTGAAAATTCTTTGAATCTTCCACGAAATTATCGATGGATATCAAAGGATATTCTTTAACGACTCCATCGAAAGTACTCATGATTTAGTCAGAAAATAAATAAATTAAAAATTCATTAAATAAATAGATTTAAAAATGTGTGTATATATTTACAATTTGGTAGGGTTGAGTTGAGTTGTAAAAATTAATGAGATATTTGTGATTTACTCGCCTGATTAGTGCATAGAAGCAAACAATAGGAGCAGAAACGTCGCGCAAGGAATTGTAGGTAACATTTATTCATGAAAAATAGCAAACGTATTGCCACTGTGTGAAATTTCGCATTTTAAAACTGCGTTCTATCCACAAATATATGAATAAATCTTACCAAAAAAATTCACATATATCCCTTAAAACACTTACATTATGTTGCATTTAGAAGAAAAGAAGAAAGTTGAGGATAATAGTATTAACATAGACTTTAAGAAGTTCACCTATTTGCTTTCGACGGGAAAGTGTGTGATTTCTCCCCGGGCCGGGGACGGATTGAGGCCGCATCATTCGCGGTACAATTAGCAGTTATTTTTTAAATTTGACTAAAGGAAAAATTTTTGGCCAAATAATTTTATTTTTTTATAACTATTCATTAAAATATCATTTTCATGTAACGGAAATTCTATTTAACACATACCAAATGTTCAAGAAATTTATTATTTACATTATCTTTCAAAACATTTAATGTATTGTTAAGGAATAATATTTAGAATATAATTTTATTGCATTTTATAATATCTATAATGTAGGAATTGCACAGATATATCACTATAACAGAATTGCACTTCAGTTTCATTACACATCACTACAAACTTTCTTTAAAACAAACTTCTAGCTTTGGTCAGCATAATAAAACCTCCCTATACCTAAACAACTGGCATAACAATCAAAGACTTAAGAAAAACAGTCCCTTCAGTCATGCTGAACATTTGCGTTTGCCTTATGATGATAGATCGAGCCTCAATCCTAAAAACTTGGTCTGAGTCCCTCAGATGGACTCCCCATAATCCATTTCCACTGTGACTATTCTACTCCGGTCACTAAGAAGGACTTGATACCAGCTCATTTTAGACAGTTGACCGTAGAGATCATAAATAAGATCCCCGATAATGCCATAAAAATCTTAACGGACAGCAGTAAACTAGACGACCGTGCTGGTAGTGGCATCTACATTGAGACACCAAAGGGTAAAAAGTTCCATGATGTTTATTTTCAGTGGATTCCATCTCACGTTGACATCTACCGCAAAATGAGCAGATAGATTGGCCAAGGAGGGTTGTAGTCACTCTAATCCTTCCTCTTCACCTTTACCTTTTTAGAGCATCGATCCATAGTTAATTATGAAATTTCGAAGGAGTGGAGAATCCCTCCCAGCCATTTCTGGTATGCGAGCAAAGAGCCGGGCTCTTCTTTTGTTCTCAATTGTGATAGAGCCTCTCGAACTGCAATATCCAGATTAGCAAGTAGTCACACAAAAAGTCTCTCGTTTTTCGAGGGCAGGAGGATCTTTGCATTCTGCTCTAAATGCCAAGCCCAGCAGGCTTCTCCTGAACAAATCATGAACTGTCTGGGACTTTCCAGACCTCTTATCTTCACTTCTGGTCCTCGACTACCTTAGGGTTAACGGTCTAATGGACCTTGTATGACTTCGTCAGATTGCTGGATGATAAGCCACAACAACACATTCACAATTACATAACTGATAGATTTTGTATTGTTAGGTAGCATGTAAATGATAATCCCGTTCGGTTTTACTTTTTCGTCGAATATGTAATAAATCTTTTTACACAACGAGTTCTGTATGAATTGTAACTTTTATTTTCAAATGCACTGCATCCTCCATTGACTGGTTTCTTAACATTGAAACCAAATTAGAGAATCAACTATGTTTCTCGATTTCCAGAAAATTGATCGCCTAATAGCGCAGTGACAAAAATCTGAAAGCCTCATCTCAATTATGTGGTCTCTTATTACCATCGCGAGCTTCTCTTTCGGGGCCCACTGAAGGGGAATACATCAGTTATCAAATTACAGTGACCCCTTCTTCTCCTGAAACGAAGACTGAACAACCTTCGGAATTAATTCGGAATTGCAGATATCCCCCAAAAAAACACTTTTGAAAAGTAGAAGAACCACCAACCTCAAAAACACAAAAAACTTTCTTACAATAAAAAAATCATAAACATGATGAAAATTTTCAGCCACAAACACAGTGATATAAAAAAATGGCCAACCTCTGATTAGAACTCTCGGTTGTGACTCGCTTACGAATGTATGCTTACTTAATTTATTTTTAACATTTAAGTTCCGCTCCCATAAAAATTTACGCTGCTTGAGGTTGGCGCCCGTCATAGGAATATTAACAATGCTTGCGTTTAAACTAATTTATGGATGTTTGCACGAATATTTGAGTTTATGATTTCATTTGGATGGGTAGGAAATACAAAGTGGTGTAAATATTCATGATCATGTAATTTTCAAAATAGTATAGAGAAACTGTGCTCAAACGCTTGCATTTGAATCGTTATTAAGAATTTTTTAAGTAGGAAACTAAAGTGTTTCTGGTAAGCTTTTGTTTGGTTGATACATACATTTTGGAAAGTTTTTATGTGTGGGGGGTTTTAAAGGTTAGTAATTAAGACGGGCGCTAACCTCAAGCAGCGTAAATTTTTATGGGAGCGGAACTTAAATGTTAAAAATAAATTAAGTAGGCATACATTCGTAAGCGAGTCACAACCAAGAGTTCTAATCAGAGGTTGGCCATTTTTTTATATCACTGTGTTTGTGGCTGAAAATTTTCATCATGTTTATGATTTTTTTATTGTAAGAAAGTTTTTTGTGTTTCTGAGGTTGGTGGTTCTTCTACTTTTCAAAAGTGTTTTTTTGGGGGATATCATAAATTTTTTTTAAACACTGACGACTTCTCTTTTTTGAATTTGTCCGTTTCATCGTTTTTCTATTTATCCCCTATGGTAAACCTGGTACCAGGGATATTCATAATTCTTCAAACTGAATTCGACGATACCTTACATGCAATAATTATCTTTAAAATTGATAAACCGAAAGTGGTACCAATAGCATACCTGGTACTTTAAACAATCATAATTCATCAAAACAAAAGTCCAACATGCCATATTTATCTTGGAAAATGATAAACCGAAAGTGGTACTACCTATGCTATACCTGGTACCTTAAACATTCATAATTTTTCAAGACAAGTCTAACGACACCCAACATGCCATATTTATCTTCAAAATTGATAAACCAGAAGTAGTACCACCTATGGTACACCTGGTACCATGAATATTCATAATTCTTCAAGTTGAGTTCAATGATATCTTACATGCCAAAATCTACTTGAAAATTGACAAATTGGTTGAATGCGGACGGCAGTAACCATCAAAATCTACCACGAACGAGTACTAGAAACTTGTGTATGGCAACTCAACTCCCAAAACTTAAAGAAATACGTTGCCATTGACAAAGATCCTGTCTGCCAAGTTTCAGCTCGATTGGTTAGTTTGTAAGCACAACGACCTATTTTGGTGCATAATAACGACTAATCAGTCCGGGACCCACAGCTTAACGTGGATTCCGAATCACAACGAACATCCACACCTAACACAGGAACCAAATCCGGCACCTTTAACTTACAAGGCCAAAGCGTGCATCCCATTGAAAGTTTATACTAATAAATTGTTACAAATAAATATTACAAGTTTTTTACAGTCTAATAAATATTGCAGTATAAATTATTTTTATTATACCAAGCATTATTTTGGTTCACATAATAACCCATTGATATTTGACAAAATTTAAAATATTTTCTTAACAACAATTTTAAAATTCACTATGAAATTACAATTTTGATGATATATGATTCTACAATTTCATTTTACAACGGAAAGTAAAAATCAACACATCTTTAAAAAAGAATGACATTTTTGCAAATTCCATTAGCCAATCGCAATGCGTGGTTCATTTAGTCCTCTGTAATGAGTTGACTGTGACGTCACCTCGTATAACCTCCACATTTATACTTTGCCCATAGTATCTTGCAACAAAATGTGATTGTTTTCATTTTTCAATGGCGATTTCCCGAAATTAAAATGTTTTTGAAAGTTAACTCTCTCTAAATTGTCATACAGTTCAAATAACACATGCAACTTAAAGAACAAATATTTCTCTTTAATTCTGTCTCTTCAAAAATTAAATTATTTAAATTTTAAAGATGTTATAAGCCATATAATTATAGTCCAATTCGTTCTCCTATACTTTAACATTACGTTAAAACTCACTTAAGCCTAACATGTCGGAAAAACTAACTTCCAAATGATAGCAAACCTGTTTGGCAACTTTTGGTATATATATCTGAACCTCAATTACAAGCTGATCGCCTTTATCTGTCGCCAAATTATGAAATGAAAAAAAAGTGGTTTTAAATTAATTAAAAATAGAAAGAATTATTTAATGAAGTTCAAACCAGCGTAGGATTTTAAGTTGAAACATTCCGCATCCTATAATTCAATCCGTTTGAAGATCTATAGATTAGTTAGGGCTGTACGTTTGTCTAAATTTTTACATCAAAATCGGGCTAGAACTCGTTTTTTTATTTCGTTTTGGAATTTTCAATATTTTTTTTTTTCGTTGTCTTTTGTCCTAGGTACTCAATTTTTTTTTCTTTGAAAGATATCACCGAGACGAATCTATGGTATTTTTTGTATAATTATGTGAAGTTTCGTAAGCGCGCTAGAAAATAGTCAATTTCGGCTTTTTCACTGGAAGTTATGCAGAGAATAGATACTTACTGTCGTTTCTGCCTTTTTTAAGGTTGGCGGCGAAACGACCGTTTCGTCTGACAAATTTTCAGTAATCCCTTCATCTCCTAAAACGAAGACTCAACAACCTTCAAGAAAACAATTCTTTAAAATTGAAACACCTCAATTGTTTCTTTTAAAATGTCAGTAATTGAAAATAAATATTGTTTGCAGGAAAATTGAAATTTTATCAAGAATTCCGCCATGCACACAAAAATAAAAACAGTTTCTATTGAAAATTGGAGCATTCAACTCAATATCTTCATTCTGAATATAAAGTAATGTATGGTTATTTAGGGGATTCATTTCAAAATTTTAAAATTGGTGAGATAAAAAAAAAAAAAAAAAAAAAAAAAAAAATAAAGCTTTTGTCAAGGAAAAAGAAACTACATACTTTCATTTTGAAGTCATTCCAACACAAATAAATTGTTTTAGAAACTAAAATCAATGCAAAGTATATTACGACAGTATTAGAAGAAAACAACCTATACTCACAGAAGTTAAGCAAGGAGCAGTAAAATGCGAAAAAATTGACAAATACTGCTTTGATTGACAAGAAATGCAGCAAGTAAATAGCTCTATGCTTATTAATGAAACAAAACAAAGAATAACAAACAGCAATACAAAAAATATTGAATTTTCATAAATTAAAAGATGACGTCATATTTGCGCTATTAGCAAAATTATCTTAAATTCAAAACAAACAAAAACCGAAATTAATAATGTTACGAATTTTTGTATATTTGTAAATATTTTGTAGTGTTAATTTTGTAAATAGGAAAATTTATGTACATTTTGCTTAAGGCAGTGCAATAGTTCGTCTTAAGTTGGCTTCCCTGCAATATGGGTCTTAATGCTTGATAACGAGTTTTACAGAGATAACGCTGGGAAGCGAGTTTTACAAAGATCAGGGCATTTAACATTATGGTAATGGCAATCTGGCCAAATTGGAAAGATAGAGCCATGTTGGCGACGGTTTTGGAGACTAATTTTTTGTCGCCAAATTTGGCGAGAAATCGCCAAATGTCACCAAATTTGTTGACATTTGGCGACATTTTCGGTCCCCATGTACATGTATAGGACTTTTCGACTACGATCTGGAAAGTTCTCCAAATATATCTAGAAATTTCAAGAAGGTTTGACTCCTATATAAGGCCGGCCGTGAGTTGGGTCCGTTATTTTGAGTCACTGAGTGGGTTAGTCAATTAGTTGACTGGAGTTGACTGAGGTTAGTCAGTTAGTTGACTGGAATTACTGAGTTGAGATACTGAGTCTCAGTGAGCATTCAGAGAGTTCCGAAAGCGAACTGTATTGCATTGTCTTTTGCGGCGATTTAGCAATTGTTTGTCAAGTTTAACTGCTGTTTGTGCTCTATTGTTGTGTATGGAGCTGTATTCAGTGTACTAGAACTAGAAGTTCTGGAGTTGTAAGGGAATCTGTGAAGAGTTTTATTGGAATAAATTTCTGCAAGTGTTGATCTGCTTTGGCTTAAAATCTTTCGAACCCATCCACGCAACAATAGAGTATGCGAGCATCCCTCACCTACATACAAAATGTACAGCGAGTGATCATTCTTGTTACGAGGTAATCAAGCACCTCAGAGTCCAGTAATCGCCATTCCTCCTGTAGGACAGTTTCTAAATCTCCGAGTGTGACTGGAGATGGGAAACCTCTACGTATAGCACGGCCGATGGCATTCCAAAGATTTTCAATTGAATTAAGGTCCGGCCAGTAAGCCGGCCACTCCATACGCGCAATCCCTTTACTTTCCAGAAAGTCGTTAACGATGGCAGCTCAATATGGGGAAGCGTATTATCGTCTATTAAAACGAAAGAAGGACCAACTGCTGCAGCGTACAGTTTCACAATGGAGTCTAAGACTTCATCTTGATACCGTACAGCCGTCACAGAACCTCGCCTGAAGATGTGCAGGTCGATGCGATATCACAATCAAATTCCTGCTCAGACCATGATGCTTCCACCGTGGAATGCGTGATGTTCGGTGATGTTCTGGGGCCAATTACGTATGCCTTAATCCCTCCAGACCCTTGCGCGCTTATCATCGGGTTCTAGGACAAATCTGGAGTTATATGTGAACATAACGTTGCCCCAACCAAACACAGTCCAATTCACATGCTGGCGGCACCACTTTAATCGTGCCCCTTGGATTGGACGGATAAAGGAATACAAACTCGTGGTACCCGGACGTACAGATCAATCATGTGCAGCCTTCGACGAACAGTAGTGGCAAATATCGTCTTACCAATGGCCGCTGCAACAATAGATGTCACACGTGTGGAGGGCGATCTTCAATTCCATTTGGCTACAACAGCAATATATTGATCTTCCGTGGGGGTTCGTAACCCTTGGACGACCGGCTACAGGTCTTCGGACAACTGTTTGGCTGGTTTGGAATTGTTTAAATAATCGTGAAATGACGGAATGATGCACGCCGAAGAAAAGAGAAATATATGAGATAGACAGTCCTGCTTCAATGCGTCCGATAGCCCGCCAGCGCTCCGAATATTCTATTCCTCTTCTGGAAGCCATCGAAACATGTCTAGCTTGAAAACAAATCGTGCGAATGTTCTAAACACCTTTCATCAGCACTTAATACATGCAACCCTTGTAACCCTTCACAATGTCATCTTCTTATACGACTGCCTGTTTTTGGTTATTTCTCGACGCGAAACCGTGATTGGCTGTTACCTAACGTATTTACATGTTTTCTTTTACCTTTTCAGCAAATTTCAGCTTCTTTAATTCATATTGGCTTTTGGAAATTAACCTTTTAGGATCTCTCTAGGACTTGAAATGGATGACTCTCTAGAGGTCTCGGGAAATTTTTAATAAAAAGTGAGATATTGCATTGGTTTTGTGTATCGTCGGGTTGACTGTAATTTCTCAATTTCTTCGCTTTAGTGTTTCCAACCGTACTATACATATAGTATTTTTAAGATAATTAAATATTTATTTATGAAACTAGTGGGGAAAGTAATACTTTTTCAAACGAAGTAAAATGCTTATTTGACGTGTGCGAAGCCGGCACGCGTCAAATAATTTACCGAGTTTGAAAAAGTATTTTCCCACGTGTTGTATACAATATTTTTTATAATCACGTGCAAATTTTTTTTAATACATATATTTATTAAAGTTTGCAACTTGAGTCCGTGAATGTCTTCAAAATATATGTCACTAGCTGAGTACCCGTGCTGCGCTACGAAATTTTACCATTAGCATTTTAGCGATCAAAAGACATTCATGTATTCTACACTTCAGACGTTTGCTCCCATTTCGATCCCGACAAATTGATTTATCAAAATAGGAACTTTCCTTTGTTGACATTTTAAACGAAATTTATAATTGTGAATAGTAAACTGGAATAGTTTATTGTGTTTATGTTTTCTAAATTTCAAAGTAGTAGCTATATTGGAATTAAGTTAATTAGACATTAAGTTAATCCTCGTATAGTTTCAATGTTGCGTCGTCTTTTCATCCCTTAAAAATTCGTTAATCGATATTGGAATGACTTATTTTTTTAACATTTGCAAAAAAATATCAGAAAAATGACTACATTGGAAGAGGAACATTCGGGTATCCCTCGTTTGGAACATTTAACCCCTTTTTGACCCCTTAAAGTTGGTTAATCGAGAACAGAATAGCTTACTTTTTCTATGTTTAATCTTTTTTGACATTTGTACCAATTTTCCGAGTTGTGATCATATGGGAAGTGGTACATTCGAATATTCCTCGTTTGGAACGTTTAACCCCTTTTCCACCACTTGATCCACCCGAGATCGGAATAGTTTACTTTTTCTGCGTTCGTCTTTATTGATATTCACACCAGTTTTCAGAATTGTGAAAATATGAGAAGTAGGACATTCGAATATATCGCTCGTTTGGAACGTTTAACCCCTTTTTGACCTCTTAAAGTGGATTAATCGAGATCGGAATTAGCTTACTTTTTCTATGTTTACCATTGTTGACATTTGTACCAATTTTTAGAGTTGTCACCATATGGGAAGTGGTACATTCGAATATCCCTCGTTTGGAACGTTTAACCCCTTTTTGACCTCTTAGAGTGGGTAAATAGAGATCGGAATAGCTTACATTTTATCCGTTTGTTTTTGTTGATACTTGCACCAGATTTCAGAGTTGTGACGAAAGGGGAAGTAGGACATTCCAATATCCCTCGTTTGAAACGTTTAACCCCTGTTCCACCCCTTAAAGTGGGTTAATCGAGATCGGAATAACTTACTTTTTCTTCGTTTGTCTTTATTGATATTCTCACCAATTTTTAGAGTTGTGACGAAATGAGAAGTAGGACATTCGAATATTCCTCGTTTGGAACGTTTAACCCCTTTTCGAGCCCTTAAAGTGGGTTAATCGAGATCGGAATAGCTTACTTTTTCTATGTTTACTATTGTTAATATTTGTACCAATTTTTAGAGTTGTGACCAAATGGGAAGTAGGATATTCGAATGTCCCTCGTTTGGAACGTTTAACCCCTTTTAGACCCCTTAAAGTGGGTTAATCGACATCGGAATAGCTTACTTTTTCTATTTTTACCATTGTTGATATTTGTGCCGATTTTCAGAGTTGTGACTATGTGGAAAGTGGGAGAATTATTGATGAGTGATTCAGTGAGTGAGTGAGTGAGTGAGGGCTTTGCCTTATATATAGAGAGATTTCAATGCCAAGACTTGTATGATATTTGAGCACGAGGCGTGTGAGAAAATAAATGTTCACACTAGTGCGGAAAAGTAATTTTCTCGCACTAGTGTGAAAAAGTATTTTCTTGCACGCCTGGCGCTTAGTATTATATAGTCTTGGTATTGAACTGACATATTTTCAGAAGAAATTCATTGACTGGTGTTTCCAACATTAATAAATATATGTATTTAAAATATTTTTTGCACGTGATTATAAAAAAAAATTGTATGCAACACGTGGGAAATAATTTTTCAAACTCAGTAAATTATTTGACTTGTGCTACCGCTCTCGCCAAATAAGCGTTTTATCTCATTTGAAAAAGTATTTATTTCTCCACTAGTTGCATAAATAACAATTATATACAATTTATGAGTGGATAAAGAGTTATAAAATTAGAAAATAACGCACTCACAAGTTCAGTGATTAGACTCATGAGAAATAATCTTTTATTTATAAAAAATCAGTCATGGTTTCTGAGTCTAATGTTACATTCAATGTGTGACTTTTTTTGTTCTTGTATCCGGCGTGAGGCAATCAGCTTGAATTTGTATTGTTACACCAAAGAATGATAGTAAAAGATAAGGGGCTTATCAAATGGAGACTACTGTTGCACTCATTTACAGTAATTATGAAAACCGACTAAAAATGAAATTTACAGTTCGGATTTGAAACAGATGGGATTCAGATAGGATGTAGGGACATTGTGCATTTTAATAGACGCGGGGCATGCTTACCAACAATCCCACACTATTAAAAGTGGATGATTGTGCATTAGGGTGGGCCGAAAAAACATTTTTTTCGAAATCGGTTTGGGAATAGCGCGGAAAAGTTGCCTAATGGGTCAATTAGAACACACACAAAATTTCGTCAATTTTTATCAATATCTAGCCTCACCCTCTTGCTTTGAACAAAAATGTGCCTAAATGCTGCAAAATCGTAACAGATTCGACGTTAGGGGGGGATAAAATAAATATTTTTTTCGAAATCGTCTTGGAACAGCGTGAAAAAGTTACCTAATGGATCAGTTAAAACGCACAAAAAATTTCGTCAATTTTGTTCAATTTCTAGCCGCGCCCCTCTGGCATTGAACATGTCCAAAAACACACAAAAAATGCACTTTTAAATCATAGCCAAGAAAAAAAAATCGTCAAAATGGTGAAATTGGCGATATGTTCTTCAATAAATATTGCATCGTCCTTTCTTGTAAGTCAATTATTGATGTGTGATGCTTAAGGGGAAAGAACTCTGTGTTAAAGACATTCATTTTTCAACTTTTCACGTCTTTATCGAATATCTACGGGAATTTCGGAGCTGGAGATAAACAACATAAAAGGCATTATTGAAGCGATTTTTATCAAAATCATTAAAACCGCTTTTTGGCAATTGCTGTAAAACATAAAATTTCTAATGGCAGCTACCTTATGCGCATGAGCAATTTAACGAAAACCTTAATAACGGCCCCCATGGCGAACCGTTCCAATTGTGGAATGTCCCAATTTCTCAAAAAACCAGAACACTGAAAATTACCACAAGTGATCACAAAACTGATGAAAATGATGATTACTGTCCAATAACGCATTGGAGGAGAGTCGAAAACCGGTTCCAGGACATTTAAGGTTGGCAAAAAGCTGGTTTGTAAAGCATAGGTTTTAATGGGAATATGCGAGTGTCTTCCAATAAACGGTAAATAATCAAGTTTCAAACCATTGGACTAGACAGATTTTAGACAGTAGGAAACATACTTGGACTTAGTTAAAATCGTAGTTTTTATGTATTATAGGCTCTTTATGATCGAATTTCAAAGAAATCGCTGTGAAAAGACACGACTTCGGCGCGATTTTGGTTGGCATTGCGTACTACTACCCTTTCTATATGATGTCACGTGCACCTCGAGTAATTCCAAGTTATTGCCTTTATCGTGTATTGGACAATTCGGACACATCCAAATTCTCGTCGCTAAATCTCAGTCATTTTTCCTCCCGACAAGCATCTCGTACGTTTGGTTGCCATACATGATTGTTATCATGTTACTGCCTTCCATACACATCGATGAAGTTCTCACTGATCATCACTGAATCACTAGTTCCGAATCACCCAAACCAATACATGTTTGGTAGTATATATATGCATGTCAAATTCAGAGATGTCGTGATATTTATCCACGTTTGTATTGTTGGACTAATAGGCGCACAATCGGAAGTTTGTTGGTTGTATTGTATTATGTGGCACAAAAGAAAGGTACATTGTCGGAAGTTGGTCCAATGTGTAGGAATATTTGTAGCATAACCATCAATCATTTCTCTTGGAGTCTTTTGTAATCGGTCCGGGGCAAGTCTTCTAATGGTCTGCTGGTTTGTTCGTCCCTTCCGTATTCTCCTACTGACACAGTTGGCATGCTCATCATCCACCTATGAGGAAAAAAGAATCATGAGTTGGTGTTTGGAAACGAATCCACATGTCTTCCCATTATTCCCTTCTGGTTAAGCTTCCCAAATTGTTTTGAATAAGTTTACCATTTTGAGCATAGGCTGGCATTGTTTTGCGTTTGAAAACATAACAATGAACAGCGATTGATTTAAGAAGTTGGAGGTTTTAGCTCGGAGAAGATGAAGAGAAAAGTGAGCAATAAGTGAGGGGATTGGTTTATTGGATTCATTTGTATTCCTTTATGTACTTCTTCTTGAGAGAGTTATGTACTCCTCTTTAAAAATGTTGTCGATACAAGTACGAGTCCACAACTTTCTTCGCTATTCAAGCGAAATCTCATTTAAAATTTTGAAAAGTGTGCTACCACCCCAGCAGCATAACAAAGCTGGCCAATATATCTCGACATTCGACAATCCAACGTAGAAATTTGAAAAACTTCCGTTGTTACGCATCTTGGTCAATCTCGTTCAATGCTGGATAAAACAAACCGAAAGTTTTGAAATGTTGATGCATAGTTTCAAAATTGGAATATTTTTTATAAAGAGGGATGGAGGGCTGAAAATATGTTTTGTGATGTTTTAAACATAATTTGTTTTTCTAAAAAAATTGTGTATTTCGGAACGATGCTTGTTTCGACCATGATTCAATTTTTCAGAACCCTTGTTTCTGACATTGACCAATACTGGTACATGGGCATGTTTAAAAATTGTATCATTCTCAGGGTCTGATTTACCATTAGGCCCACTAGGCATGGGGCTAGGGGCCCCCAAATTTGTGGGCCTTGAAAGTTTTCTGAAAATTTGAAATATAATGGAATTTTTATGGGAAGTACTGAACAAAAATAATAAAAAATTTTTAGTTACACATCCGCAAATTCCATATTTTTTATAGTCACAGAGAGTTAAGTTAGATTAATCTAATAAAACCTAATTAAGCAAATCTTTCCGGTTCAGCCAATCATATACAACTTCTTCATATGTACATGGAGACAAAAGGGCTTTACGCCGCTGTTCTCCTTCTCTCGCCTCTTGTAAAGATATGTTCACCAACCATATACAACTTCTTATATTATGAAATGAAAGAGTCTTTGTGATTGGTTGGTTTGCAGGCTCTTCCGTGGACTTTTTTAAAAACTTTTTTGGCCCTCCTTTTTGGTGAGATTGTGGAAACAGTGGAAAGGTTACTTTGTATTATTTACAATTATTGTTATAAAATTAAGTAATCTTTATTATTATATAATTTGTGGACCCTGTGGTAAAATTTAAGTTTAAAATACAGGAAAGTGTACTCTAAAATCAGTGTTCATGGGGGGGGGGGTTATTAATTCAAAAGTTTTGAGGAAATCAAGATCATACTAATTATAACAAAAAAATCGTGTGAAAGTAAACTATGAGTTTTAATTGTAAAAAGTTAGTCTTAACGAATGTAGCTTGATCTGGTAATATTGTGAAGTAAGAAAATAAATATTTGCTATTGGGGGCCTTTCTCTGAATGTTGGGTCTACAGTAAAAAAAATTCAAAATCGGGTCCTGATCATTCTAACTAATCTGCCCCTACGCTATAAGGCAATCTCCTGTTGGGAGATATACAGAAATGTGAAAGTTGGAACACTTTATGTATCTTTTAAATTATGAAGGCAGTGTAAGTTGCGTGCTTACGTGAATATGGTGGCGCATGGCAGCAGGAAGCAGGCAGCTACGGCAAATGCTAGTCCCGGATACGTGAGAACAGACTTATTGTAGATCTGAAGAAAGACAACGGATCCCATCATCGGAGAGATGCAGTCGAAGATGGCAAGGAAAGAAAAGGCACGACCTGCAAAAGGGAAAGCATTAATCACAACTTTGAATTTAAGGCTCAGAGGAAGAACACACATATTTATATGTCATTCTAATGAATACATACTACTCGCTGTGTAATACTTTGCAATAGGTTGAGGTTTGGTTATTATCAGGCGCAAACTAAACTCGGTTATATTTAGTTCTATAGCATCTATAAAAAAAAAAAAAAAAAAAAAAAAAAAAAATATTTCTCCTTATTTTTGAAAACCCTGATTTTAATAAAAGCGGCATAGAAAAAAAAAAAGCCTGTCTGTTTGTCTAAATGTCTGCGTGTTTGCGATCAGAATAATTCCCGAACAAATAGAACTACGATATTCAAATTTTGTGTGCGGGTTAGTGGTGGCCATTGGACCTTCCATAAAGGTTTTCGTAGAAATCGCGCATGCGCATGAGGTAGAATTCATGAAATATCATGCAAAAATTATGTTTTTCAGCAATTGCTAAATAACGCCTCTAACGATTTTGATTAAAATCTCTGTGCTAATGCCTATTTTGTGTTCTAATCGTTCCCGTCTTAGAAATTTCTGTAGCAATGTGATAAAAGTGTAAAATGATGAAAAACGAGTGCCTTTAACCTAGAGCTCTCTGCCCTTAAGCATCGCCCAACAACGAATGCATTTTTTTCTGTTTCACGCACAAGAAAGGATAATGTAATGTCTATAGAATAACAAAACCAATTTTGCCATCTTGGAGGGTTTTTTTGCCCATGTAAAAATTATAGCTAAACTTTAAATTTTTATTTAAATTAGTGACCCATAGTTGTATAGGTTGAATTACCTAAGAACTTGAAGCATTTAATGAAATAATAAGATTATTTCAAAGGACTAATCAAAAAGTGACAAAATATATACTTAAGTAACGACGGCATTAGTGTTATACTGTAGTTGAGTTATATGATCGTACTGAAGTTTACTTGTGGGATCCCACAAGTTGGTCATATTGAATCCGGCCATACAATGATGGTCATACTTAAGTTTACTTGTGTGAGATCCTTCAACTAAAAGTCCCCTATCTTTTACTTGTGGGATTGAAATCCCTAAAATTCAAAACCAAAAATTGAAGGGAAACTTATTGGAATGGGAAAAAATCATCATGTTTCTTTTTCCCATTATAAACGCAGAATTTATCAATAAAATAGTGTTTCAATTCTTTTACCCAGTTCATCCTTATGCACCAATTTGGACAGCCTAGAATTAACTGCAATTGCGGCCCCGTTCGCCAGAGTACCGCTCATGTAGGCTACAATAAACATAAGATACGATAATGTAAACTCAAATAATGATTTTATGAAAATAAATGTTATTTATTCATATTGTTGATAACTTTTTATTATTTAACAATTAATAAAATAAATTGAATTAAACAAAATTAAAAAAATATATCTATATAAAAAAACATTTTTATGCATAATTTTTTATCATTAATAACCAAATAGAAGTAGAATAAAAATATTGATTTAGTTAAGGTATACATATACTTTAAGAATTGCAAAATTTGACTAAAGTATGTTTTTTTTTCTTCTTTTTTTTTTTTCAAACTATTTCCGAATTCATTACCTTTAAAATGATACCATTTTCTTTCTGAGACTCAAATTACTTTTTAAATTTCAAATTCCTTTTCATTTTCAAATTTCTTTTTAACTTATTAAATTACAGTGGGTTTTGTGAACCTGTTTTGCATCACATTAATTAGTGTAGTAAACTTCAAACTCGTTTTTCTGAAGAATGACATTTTGGTGTTATGTGACTTTACGCCGATAATCGAAACTTCTTTATAAATGGTCCGATTTACAAAATTCTAATTATGTTTTGTAGACAATAGTTGTGAATATGTTTCCATAAAAATCTAATATATATTGTTATAAACCCATTTTTTATTTATATTCTAATCTTAATTTTTTAGTAAAAACTAGGTATTTTTTCAATTTTTTTTTATTTAAAAACTTATAATTAAATAAATATTGAAGCCAAATTCTTAATGGAAACATGCATCATTATAATATCTGTTATTTGCAGTAAAAATCATACCTCAAAGTTAATTACAAGTCTATTTATGTCCGTTCGAATAACGCCATACTTAGTTGCTTTAATTGTAATTAGCTAATTAGAAAATTAACGGAAAATAAGTTTATAAATAAAAATGCATCATTATTGATTCTGAAGAATGTAATGCCAAAAATGTAATCGATTTATAATTTATTCTATTAACTATTTCAAAATGTTATTATTATTTCTCATCAGCAAGAACTATGAGTGATATTCACCAAAGTAGAACAAACTCTCCTTGTACGCCACCGAGAAGATAGTGAGTTGTGCCATCAGAGCGAGTATGCCAATAAGTCCAATGGCCGCCTCGTGCAGCCGCATGCGCTTGCTAAGCAAAGGCACTACCAACACTGTCACCACTGCCTTGGCACTGGTGAAGGCGATGTTTGCAGTGGTAAAAGCTTCGACACCCCATCGGTACATCCGGCGGGCGAATGGAACGCTCAGGGAGACGATACCTGATAAAGAAAACTATGTTAAGAGAAAGCTTCATTAAAACGTCTATTATATTGGCTGGTTTGGAACTTCCGACTGCCTATTTCTGTCACTTATAAAGTGCCTAACACAGCCATATACGTCTCGTAATTTTGAGCATCTAGAAGAATAAAGCTTGGCGTCCACTATCGCTGAGCAGAGCGGAGTGGATTAGATTAGAGCCAATTACAAGGCTGCCAGCGAGTTCGTGCTACAGTAGACGTTGGCAGCCTTGTAATTGGCTTTAGTCCACTCCGCTCTACGCTGCTCTGCGATAGTGGACGCCAAGATTAAGAGATCGAAATCTTCTAGTGTAAGCCCCTTTCTGCCACTCCATCACACCAACGAGAGGATATTGAGGCCACGACCGATTTAATGAGCACCATCCCCCTTTAGAAAGCACACTAATATTTGGCGGGTGTCAGTGACTGAAAACACAATCCTCCGATCATGAGCCCGATACTCTAACCACCAGACCATCGGAGCCATGACTATTATATTATTTTTGAGATATATATTTGAATTTTTCAATCGATATGCTTCTGATTTCAATTTTAATAGTACACATTTAGTACACATTCTAATTCGGAGAAGGTAAGACAAAGCAGTGGAAAATTCCCCCATTTTAAAATCGAGTGAAATTAGTTTATATATATAAATAATTTCTTTCTGATTCCAAACATTCAAACAAAAGTTCTTTAAAAAAAAATTAGCTATTTAAATATTAAGAAAAGAAAATGCCCGAAAATCTCTTCAGATCGCAGTCCGATCTAAACGATCCACAATAGCTGTGATGTCAAAACAACCTTCCGTTTCTTTGGTTATCGTGAGGTTTTGGACAAATATTTGGCATTGGTTTGGTAGACAATTGGTATATCCCATACCGGTTGGCGCGATTTGCGAGAAACTTGCAAAACCGCTTTCTTCTGCTGTGTTTCAAGCCAAGCTGTTTCAGATGTAGTGACGTCATATTCGCTTTGGGCCGAATGTGTCGTTTTTTCCCGCCAAAACTAACAAATGAACTTTGGTTACAAATAAAAAAAAAATAAAAAAAAAAAAAAATATATATATATTATATATATATATTAATAAAAAAAAAGAAAGAAAAAGAGCAGTAGGCAGAAATGTCTGTGTTTATGGCCTTTTCGAAACATTTAGAATTGAATAAAAAATGCAGGAATTGTCCATTGTAAAGCACTTACTATCACTCGAAGGTGTTCTTGGGCAGCTTTCCGATTTCTACCACTTTGCAGGTATTATCTTCTGAAGTGACAAATCAAGCAAACCGAGAGTTTGGAATATTATGAGTATCCTACTGTATCTAACACTAGGATATTCCATCTGAAGTTACAAGCGTTTTCTCTGCTTTGTAGAAAATTTAAAAAGAACATTGTTTTGATTCATTTTTTGTTATGTTGCATTGTGTGAACGAAGCAGCAACACAAAAATTCTGTTTACATCACTCATCTATGTCCACAAATGTTTAACTTTAAATGGAAAAGAGCAAAAGCTTATTCTGTGGTTTCGCCTTCTAAAATATTCGAGTCTCCGTGGTTCAATCGGATTGCGCGTTCTGTTGTTAACCGAAAGGTTGTTGGTTCGAGCCACAAGGGGGTGATTGCTACTTTTGCCAACCTGATGGCTGTGGGGTTAGCGCTCTGGCCTCACATGCCAAAGGTGCCTGGTTCGAATCCTGGGTTAGGCATGGACGTTCGTTGAGGATCGCGTACAAACAAACCAAACCCAAAACAATCTAAAATGTTGGACTGTTTCAAATGGGGCTGGTTTGTATTATGTTGACCACGGTCACCAGATCATGATTCTCGTCGTCAGATTTCACTTGAGCATAGATAACAATTATCGAGGCTCAAATGGTATTCTGGTGAAGTATTGATGCTTACCAGGTCCTGAAATTAATCAGCAAGTTGGGTAACATTTGACCATACTCAAATGGCGACCAGGGTCAAATATTGACAGGTAAAAGTAGAATTTATTTAAATGTAGTAGACCCAGACCAGAAAATATGCAGCTTGGCTGAAGGTATGGTTTTGGTACTGTACCCGTAACTAAAAGTACTTCTAAGTCTACTTTAAAATAATTGCTTTAAGAATTATTTTGGGCAATTAGGTTGGGTTACACATTCTCTTAAGCATACCGAGCCGACCAAACGGTATGGTGGTTAGCGTGCTAGCTTCTAGACCGCGAGGTTGCGGGTTCGAGTCCCGTTTTAGGCATGGGTGTTTGTAAATGTACGTTGGCTTGTCTAATGACGAATGTTTCGGCGCATTATAGCCCTCGTGTTGCTGACGGCGCCAGATAATCTGAAAACAACCAACCAACTTAAGCATACCCAAAAAATTGTCTTATTTGAAAAAGAGGATTGGTAACGTCGGCTGTTTGTTTACATATCGGAGTGCTGACGTTTAGGACTCGATTCAGATTCTATGTTGGAAGTTTGTTCGTTCAGTGGAGCCCACTTCTGGGAAAAAGAAGAAAAAAAAAATCTTCTGAGAATTGTAGAATATGCTCGTATGAATTCGTCGGTTAACTTTTAAGTTTTTCTATTAATTATGACTTGTACAGTTGTGAATTCTGAAGACTTTTATTCTTTTAGCAAGCCAAGTGAATCTGATTTGGAAGACTAACAAATGACGTTTGGAGTGTTAGTTAGTAAGGGAAGAGAGCCTTATAATTTAAATTTAACTAAAATTACTTCTAACCCATGTTTTTACGTTTACAGAATACCGAAAGCAGTAAAAATACTAACCCATGTTCGTAGCGTTTTTACAGCAGCTCTCGGTATTCTGTAAATGTGATAGCTCTGTTTGTCATTGTTTATCCTCCCTTATAGGTATACCAGAACAGAATGAAGGTACAGCAGAATGAGCGTAGACAATAAAAAGTGGGTAAAAGAAAGTCTCCATACAGAAGCCAAAGGTACAAATAAATTAGGATAATTTCGAATCTTGTGCTTCATATCTCCAGTAACTACTGAAATATGTTTAATTTGATTCTTTAAAATAAGTTTATAATAAATGTGTGTTATTACAAAACGCAACATTTAAATTGAAATATTTAGGAGATGTTGATAAGTGCCATGCAAAAAAGGTTTCCGTACGCAATATGAAAATTAATTCTGACGTCTCCCACAAAAGACTTGCAATAATTTTTCAAAACTGAAGTATACGCAAGTGTCATGAACACATGATTGCAGAAATTGTTTAAATATGGCTTGTAGCTTATCGTCTTAAAATGGAGTTTCTAAATCTATTCGTGAGTTGATGATTCAGTTATGAAATGATGGATTATTTAGGAAAAAAATTGGCGAAATCTTTAATGAATTGAAGTCTAGTACAATATATCACCGATGTGCTTCAAATTTTTGAGGTTAGAGATCGATCAGGAAAATTTCCAAAGCTAAAATGCTTGCATAAAAGAAATATCATGTAGTAAGGTTTAAGATAATCTGCGAATAAGTGCACCTTAAGTCGCACATGGCTAAAAAATTGTTAAAAACATT
This sequence comes from Linyphia triangularis, assembly GCA_963978545.1. Taxonomy (NCBI): domain Eukaryota; kingdom Metazoa; phylum Arthropoda; class Arachnida; order Araneae; family Linyphiidae; genus Linyphia; species Linyphia triangularis. The sequence continues at coordinate 95,202,704 of OZ021727.1, forward strand.
GAAGTGACATCTCAAACGGGGAGAAATACTATTAAAATATCGGGTCTGAATGGACTTACAGCCCTTAAGAAGTATCAGAAAAAAAGAGCACCAATTTTGCAAAGTCCTTTTTAGTGATGAATTAAAATTAAACATCCAAGGGTCATATAATTGAGTTATGGTCAGGAGAAAACGAAATCAACAAATGTTAACTTATAATTTATGTGGAACTGTCAAACACGGTGGAGGAGTCGTTATGGTGTGGGGTTGTATGGATCTGCTGGTATCGGCAATTTACGTTATGTCGATAGAAATAAGTATAGGTACGTGTATTTTGAAATTCCAATGCAAAACATCTTAACCAGTGCACATAAAGATAAATTGTCACTTGGGAATTGTCTTCAATGTGTTTAGCAATTCTTAAGCCATGTGCGACTTAAGGAGCACTTATTCGCGGATTATATCGAACTTTACTATAGGATATTTTCTGTGTAAGCTTTTAAGCTTTGAAAATTTTCCTGATCGATCTCTAACCTCAAAAATTTGAAGCACATCAGTGTCTTTGAATAATATATTGTACTAGACTTCAATTCGTTAAAGATTTCGCCAATTTTTTTCATATATATTCCAACATTTCATAACTGAATCATCAACTCAAGGATAGGTTTAGGAACTCCATTTTAAGACAATCAGCAATAAGCTAAAATTAAATAATTGCTACTATCATGTCTTCCTAACACATGCGTACACTTCAGTTTTGAAAATTTACTGTAAGTCTGTTGAGGAAAACGTCAGAATTAATTTTCATATGGCGTAAGGAAACTTTTTGCATGGCTCTTAGCAACAACTCCGAAATATTTTAATTTAAATACTTCTTGCCTTTTGTAAAAAACAAAAATTTATTATAAACTTATTTTAAAGAATCAAATTAAACATATTTCAGTAGTTACTGAAGATATGAAGCAAAAGATTAGAAATTATGCTAATTTATTTGCAACTTTGGCTTCCTTGTGGAGACTTTTTTTTACCCACTGTATATGGCCGAGTATCAACCGAAATCAGGAAACACATGACCACAAGTATATCAACAGTACAAGCAGATACAAGTTGAAAATTTGAATCGTCTGTAGCTACATAAATTGGAATTCTAGTTTCGAACAAAAGCATATTAAATATTTTTGTGGATTATTTTAGGTTTAAAATTGAGCTCAATTTTGGTTTACAACACTCACCCATGTCTACTAGCCTGTAGCTGCAAATGATCCACACCAGCAGCCATATCTGTCTTCGCATGTTCCCTGGCCTTTTCTTGCTGCATGTGTGGTAACTCTGTTTCACGTTGTCCAGGCAGATCAGGTCCTTGACCATCATTTTGAGAGGCGCAGTGTTGTCCTTGGTGTCCTTTAGAAGCAAGGATGAGTACAATAGAGCCATTAGGAATGAGCAAGGGGCGAGAAACATCACGGCAACGTATCCGAATGTAGAGAAAACGCGACCTTCCACGAAACTACCCAATACGATGGAAGTGATGTTGAAGAATTCGAGGACTGCAAATCGGGAAGGCCGGGATCTGAAGTGAACGAAAGGAAATATTTTTCTAAGATAATCAACCAAATACATTTATATATATATATATACCATATTTAAAGAATTTAGGTGTTGCTAAATTTTTTATGATAAGCATTATATACAGCGTGTATCTAAAATACCTGGCAAAATTGTAAAGGCAAATAGAGGGGAGCGAAATAAGCACATATTTTTTTGGAAAGTGCGCGTGCAAAAGAAGTGTTGACATTTTAAAGGGCATGTTTAGATCATACCTTTTGGACTATACATTAAGGAGGAGCGAAAAATTTAAAAGTCGGAGACATGATTCGGCAGGCCGACCAAACGGTATAATGGTTAGCGTGCTAGCTTCTGGACCGCGAGGTTGCGGGTTCGAGTCCCGTGTTAGGCATGGGTGTTTGTAAATGTATGTTGGCTTGTCTAATGACGAATGTTTCGGCGTATTATAGCCCTCGTGTTGCTGACGGCGCCAGATAATCTGAATACAACCAACCAACCAACCATGATTCGGCAGGGGGTGCAAAAGTTGTATTTTGCATTTTTAAATAGACACTGCACAGACTTATTTTAATTTTAAATAATATCTTCTGGTGCCCCAAGGCATTTAAAGTCTCAGAAAATGAACATTTTTCTGTAAATTTTATTTAAAAATTTAAAAAGTAACTGGCAATAACAAAATATCGTCAGAGGTACAAAACATATAATTTAAGTTTGTTAATATACATGCTAAATTATATAAATTTTAAATAATATCTTTCTTTGTCCCAAATCACCGGAAAACTGTCCAAAAGTCATTTTTTTGCAAATTTGTGTCGAAATAAATAGACCATATAGTGTAAAAAGGTAACACTATGTGCATTTCATACGTTATGATTTTCCTAAATATAATTTTAGTTCACTGCATGTATATAAATTGTCACATGGAGGTTAAGTTATTAAAGATATTTAATTTGTCCAAAAACGTAAGTTTTCATTCTACGTCATTCAAAACGAAATATTTATACCCCTGTTTCTCAAGTCAGACATTCCCATAATTTGACCTTGAACACTGGATCAGAAATATGTACTTCATTCAAGAAGGGATTGAAATATTATCCAAGTACTGAAAAAAGAAGAGCATTTTACAATTCTTCAGGAATCAGGCTCGCAATATATCGGCCAAGTTACTGTGAAAACTGGAGAAGCAAAATTTATAAAAGAGTCCATGGTACAATTTCTGGGAGTAAGTGGAATAGATCGGAATGAACTTAGTGTAATTGGTTGTGATGGAAAGGAGGAGTAATTCGTTTTCTAGAGCTGGAGCTTGGAAGACTATTACAATGGTGCATTTGCTTGCTCCATACTAACGAACTGCCCTTACGACATCTCTTAAGTGCATTGGATGGTGCCACAGTTGATCCCAAAACATTTTCCATGCCAATTGGCAAAGCCATTAAAACATGCGAGAATCTCACTATAAAGAAATTACTATCAATAAGTTTAGAGAATATGCCGAATATAGATAGTTTGATTCTCAGTAATTACCAGAAATATTTATATGATATTTGTTTAGCTGTATCACTTGGTGCATGTTTTTTCTATCTAATCATTGAAAAAACCTGGTCTTGCTGCACACTCAAGATGGCTAACAACTACAAACCGTATTTTGAGATTGTATGCAGGTACAAAAACTCCATCAAAATTTTTTATATCGCTTACCACGTATATTATGAAACGTATACACCTTTATGGTTTCATGTAAAAATAAATAGCTCTCTTACAGAAGGAGAATGGAAACTTATATCATTTTCTCGATATATGGCACCGGATATTTGAGCTACAGTTGATGATGTTATTCATAGAAACATTTTTTTTTCGAACTTCATGCCGAAAATTAATTGCCAGAAGTCAAAAGAAAGAAACCGTGAACATTAGAATTTTTAAACTGCCAAAACTTAACTTCAAATCAGAGGATTACACTTAACTTATTAATTGGCTGACATTTGGTCCCTATAATCCTCCTAAAATGACTAATATCCCAACAGATGAAATTGAGAGTGCAGTAAATAGCTGGAAAGTAGTGGAATGGGCGACATATCCTTGTCACACTCAAGCAGTTGAACCTGGAGTCCGACTTGTCTCTGAAGCATCAGAAAGTGTATGCGGAGAAATGAAGCGTCATGGTTTCATATTAAATAGACTAAAATCAAGATCCTTAGTAAAAAGTTTCAACACTAAGTCAGAATATAAGATTTCAAATGAACTTTAATTTCAATTAACTAGTAATGAATCTTTTATTAATGATGATGGTAACAAGCTAAAGTTGAATCCAAGCAAATGATTAATCCCCTTATAAAGATGTTGGAAATGTAAATATCTTTCACATATGGATTAATATAATAAAATCTAGTAAGTTTACTTTTATATAATCTTAGATTTTAATATTATATTCTTTGAACTTGGAAATATTTTTTTTTTTTTAAATTGATTTTTGACTCGATTTTAGAAGGCTTGGGGCACCGAAAAATATAAAGCAAATTAAAAATACTTTTTTCTGTATTTAAGTACATCTAAATTATATTATTAAATTATCCTGCCGATTCTGTAATTTTTTTTTTTTACGATATGTTTCCTTTAGGGTATTTTTTGCTAAAACATCACTTTTCAACAAATTTTCAGGAGGCTTGGGGCACCGGAAGATATTAATGAATTTTGATCAAACTTTTACGATACTATAATGAACCCCCTGCCGATTGGACTTTTGAAAAAAAAAAAAAGGTTTTTTCGCTCCAACCCTACTATACATTCTACTTAGTAGCTTGAACGGTCACACGTACTGCATTTCCTACAAGATATAGTTCATTGCGATGTTTCTCCAGCTGTTCGTACAAGACAAAAACGTGCTTCCAGCACGATATTGAGCCCTAGATCACTAGCTCTAATGTCAGAATTTACTACTAAGTGTTGGCATCACTTATAATTAGATGCACGGGCTCATGTTAAAATAGTAAAAGATATTGATAGAACAAGACAGTTTTAGTGAAATAGGCAGAGCTGAAGTTAGTGCGTAAGAAACAGGCAATAAAATATATCTTCAATACCTTACGTAGCATTTATTTATTAAAGGTTTTAACATAAGCGACTGATGTCTCGTATTGGATTGGATGGAGTGTTAATTCGCCATCTAGACGGAGAGGCAAGTTTAGGTACCTCATCGAATATCATTCTGGATTTTTAATGGAATGAAGAGAAATGTTAGTGGATCGTGAATCAACTGGTCTTCCGGGGTAAAAATGGCCGAAACTATTCAAAAATCGACTTTGAATGAGTTACACTAAATCCGATTGCCTAATATGTCATAACTTGTCAAATAATGAGCATTCTTTTATTATGCGGTTCATTCATTCATTGCTATTTAATTTTCAGTGAGGAAGAGTGCCGACAATATTTGTTTTCTGGCAAAATAAAACTTAAATCGTTGTAAAGTTATCCAAATTGACGATAAAAATATTGCGTTACTGATGACGCAATATTGATTGCCGATTTGGCTGACTTTTAAAAGATGAAAGATTTTGTCGCCATTAAAGACAAATCGTCTGCAACTTTATTAATTTAAAATTGAAGAGAGATTGATTACCAGATAATAAAGAATGTTCATTGTCAGGCAAGTTATGACATATTTGGCAATTGGATTTAGTTCAATCATTAAAAGTTGATTTTTGAATAGTTTCGGTCATTTTTTGACCACCGGATGACCATTGGATTCATTTCATGATCTACTAACATTACTACGTTGCACTTTTCTATTCTAATTTTAATGTTTGATCAATTTTACAGAATTAAAATATTGTTCCAGAATTCAATAGTCCAAAATATGAGCAGCATTCTAAAAATTAAACTTTTTTTACCATTATTATAATAACATTCAAGAATTACAAAAAGGTTATTACAGATTTTTATAGTTCAAAAAAGATTATTATTCCAGCATATGATTGCAATTTAAATATAATTTTAGCATTTGGATTTTTTTTTTTTTTTTGAATTTGATTATTATTAAAGAATCAGAAAGTTTTTTCACTAAAAATTAAACTTTTTTTTACCATTATTAAAATAACATTCAAGAATTACAAAAAGGTTATTACAGATTTTAATAGTCCAAAAAAGATTATTATTCCAGTATATGATTGCAATTTAAATATAATTTTAGCATTTGGAATTTTTTTTTTAATTTGATTATTATTAAAGAATCAGAAAATTATTTCACTAAAAATTACATTACATTTTTTGAAAATTCTCACCTTTCGTCTGTGACATCCGACAAGTAACTGTAACTGGCCGACAAGCTGATGACGTATCCTCCTGATACTCCGGATAATAAAGATACAGCTACATACAGCCATGGTGGTAGGTGTGGCATAGCTGTGAGTCCCGCACTCAAGAGTGACTCCAGAAACATGCCAAAAGCAGCCAGCATTAATGGCCACTTTCTGCTGTATTTGTCGCTCCATGGACCGAGAAAAATCGCCACCACCATCGACGGAAGACTGGACGTCAGCATCGTGCCTACGTACAGATTGTTTCCGCTCTTGATGCTTTCTGCCTTGGGGAAGACAATTCTATAAACTTAATGAAAAATGAATCAAAACAATACTTAAAAAATCGCTTCTAAAATTTCCCTAAAATATAAAATAAGGCTGTTCTTCTTTGAGTAATTTTATATATGCTATGGATTTGCTGTTTTTGGATTTGAATAAAATCAAAAGCTTTAGTTACTCTAATTAACTATTATAGAAAGAGTGACATACGCTTTTATTTTTTGTTCAGTTACTGCAATATTACATTCCATATAATTTTTGAAGTTGATGGAAGAGATTTTTTCAGTTATTTCTTATATTGTAGTGGATCTATTATAATAATTTTTTTTTAAGAAACTGTGATTTTATATTTATTTCATTTTAGCCTTCATTATTACAATGCAATTGAGGACTAGAAACGGAAAACGATCTTGGTCCAAAAAAGTAAATTTTTCAGGAGAGCCAAAATATGATCGCATCTGATACTTAAGGCAATGGTTAAGTACATACTTCATTTGAAATTGAACTATTGCTACTGGAATTTGCTTTTGGGGCGTTCTCCACTTTGTTTAGCTTGGTCTTTAGGACATTTTTTCGTAAAAAAAAAATATTTTCGAATTTTTTATTACTTAGGTCGTTTTCCATTTTTAGTCCTCGATTGTCTTCTTCTAGGTAGATTAACATTTTAAAGCGTATTCAAGTTTTATTTTCATGAATTTATTAAAAGCAATGGTTATATAGCATATTGAAAAACGTAAATGTATAAAAATTACAAGAAAATTTGTGACTAAAAATAACTTAATAGCAAATCGCGTTAGCAAATTACCACGATTAGGAAAAAAAACAAGGAAATAAAATCTAAGACCTTCCCTTCATTAAGCTATCACACCATCCATTATATTATTCCCAGAGGAAGTTATCATCACCGCATTAATTGAAAACAGCCTTATCGGTTTTTATTATTAATTACAACTAAATTTTCTATGACAGCAGGGATAAAAAATATTTCCACGGTAAGGTCTATGGTTACAATGCATGTATATCGATTAGAAATGGTCTCTTGGAATACCTGTTCCACCAAATGATTGTCGATGTCATCACAGATTTCGTCTGAGAAATGGTGGATGTTCCTGCATGCTTTGTCCATGAGTACCGTCTGGAAGGACACTGCGCGAACCGTGTACCCGAACAAGCAGAAGAACACGTACGGCTCCACTGTCACCAGACGGAGAATTGCAAGCAAATTATGGAAGACGGCAGCCATCTCTGTGAAAAAATAACAATAGGTGGTGAGTTGCTGGAAGAACTAATGAAGACACATGAAGTTAATATGATGTGACTGCGCTGAGTTCTATTGTTGTGTGGACGGGTTCGAAAGATTTGAAGCCAAAGCAGATCAAAACTTGCAGAAATTTATTCCAATATAATTCTTCACAGATTCTCTTACAGCTCCAGAACTTCTCGTTCTAGTAGACACAATACAGCTCTTTTCACAACAATAGAGCACAAAACAACAGTTAAAAACTTGACAACACAACTGCTAAATCGCCGCAAAAGACAATGCAATACAGTTCGCTTTAGAACTACTCGGAATGTTCACTGAGACTCAGTAATTCCAGTCAACTAATGGACTCAGCTAACAACTAACTCCTTATATAGGAGAGGTGAAACCTCCTGAAACTTCTAGAGGTAGATATTTGGAGAACTTTCCAGATCGTAGTCGAAAAGTCATATACATGTACATGGGGACTAAAAATGTCGCCAAATGGTCGCCAGGTTTGGCGACATTTGGCGATTTCTCACCAAATTTGGTGACAAAAATTAGTCACCCAAAACCGTCGCCAACTTGGCTCTATCTCGCCAATTTGGCGGGATTGCCACTACCATAATGTTAAATGCTCTGCTCCATGTAAAACTCGCTTCCCAGAGTTACCTCTGTAAAACTCGTTATCAAGCATTGAGAGACTCATTGCAGGGAAACAAATTAAAGGCGAACTATTGCACTGCCTTATGCAAAATGTACATAAATTTTCCTATTTACAAAATTAACACTACGAAATATTTACAAATATACAAAAATTCGTAACACTATTATTACCTAGAGAATTATAGGGACCAATAGTTACTCAATGTTAAATTATTCGAAGGTGATTGTACTACTTTTTTACCAATCTTATCCAAATCTTGTTTGTCAATCTACTTCTTATCTGATGTAATTGAGATGTCACGTGATTACTGATGTAATATATTCGTATATATTATACTAAGACGGGACACTCCAATGTTATCAGATAGGGAGGATATTGAGGGACAAGTAATCCTATTTGTCAGACGACTAGTCTTTTTGGTTGATATGTAAACTTAACAAGTTATTTTTGCATAGTAATGACTCACGGGGCATAAAATGGAATACTTTGTTTAATACCACATGATTGCCACTTTAATGCATTATAGAAATTGTATCTCTTCCTGATGTCAACAGAAAAATGTCCCCGGTTAAAGAATAGATAGCGCAAAATGATAATATTGTTCCAGGTATTGAATAATATTTCATTATGATATTATCTTTTCAAAAATGTAAAATTATTCCATAGTTTTAACGTTACACTTGAATTTCAGTGCTATTCCAGAATTACATTATTTAAAAACTTAATTACTATTTTACTATGCAATTCAAGGATTTCAATTATTAATAATTAAAAAAAAAATGATATTTGTGATTACTTCATATTTACAAGTCCAGTAGCCGAAATTTCCCTAAAAATGATGCTCCTTGTAACATGTAATTATTAAATTGGGACGGACAATTAAGAACTGCAAAGATTTCGAAATTAATGATTTCTGCAAAAAGTAACTGTCAAACTTATATTTTAGATTTTATTGATTATTTTAGATTAGTTTGTAGAAATGTTTAATTCTAAATAGTGACATATTTAGAATTAAATTATCTGGATTAAACAGAAATGTTTTTTGATAAAGCTTAAAAATATAGATAAAACATTTTACTAAATTGAATACATGTAAGCAAAGCAAAACCGCCTTTTTAAACCCTTTTCACGATGCTGCTTTCCATATTGGGTAAAGCGTATAAAAAAAAAAAAAAAAAAAAAAAAAATCATACTATTTGTTTTAAAATATCCTCTAAAAATTAGCTAAAATGACTTATTTTAGTTTTATGTTTATAATAAAAAAAACTTTTTTTCAAGAAATATTAGAAGAAAAGGAATTTTCAGAAGAGCTATAATAATCACAACTAAAGTGTTTCAATTACTTAAATAGAATGTGAGTTTTAAATACAATATTGAATTAATTTCAAAATAACTTACGTGTTTGTTTTTACAAAAGTTTATTTTCTTTGTTAAGGAATCCAACTTTACATAACTATAATTTTTCTAGATAAAACTGTTTCTTTTTTAACGTATATCATATAGCTAATATGTTATGAACTTGACAATAAATTCATATGCTAGTAATGCGAAAAGTGTATCGAATTACGTAACTTATCCAATTACTCTTTGAACTCATAAACAAATAATGTTATCGCTACATGAAATAGAATCAAAGTGATAATCAGTTTTTTTTTTATCTTCTTTGTTTGAAAATCGATAAAATTGGTGTTTCGTTTCCCCGCTAGAACACTAATTTAAATAACAAAAACAAAACAAATTTTCTCTCAATAAACCTAAATGAACGACTAAATAAAGTCAATCATCCGTTTATAAAGGGAATGATTTGAAATTTCATAATTTTTTTGTGCTATTTTTTTATTCATTCATTCTTTTTTTTTTAAGTTTGCTATGTCAATGGGCTTTAAAAGCTAAGAAAAATTGCCAATTTATGTTTAAAATCGGTAATTTTTGTCATTATGATATCACAATGTTTCCAAATTTTCATGATAAGGTCAACATCCTCCAAGATCTCAGAGGGTGGGTATCACTTTCCGTATTATAAAAAGTGGTAAAAAACTTCATGGGTAAAATACTCCATTATCAACAACACTGGACAACAATATCTCTCATAGAACAATATCTGGACTTAAGAACACTTTTCAAACCGAAGGTGATTAAGAAGTATTGTTCCAGTCGAAGAAGACCTTTTTTATATCCAATGGTAATGTTACCGGCAATGTGTGAAAAGCCTGCATTCTATAGAATACCTTGGCATTTTATAAAATAATAGGCGTATTTAGGCGAAATATGGAATGTGAGAATTATATATTACATACTTTTCCTATAGGCATTATATGTAATACTTAAATATTTTATAGAATGATAAATGCTCTTTAAGCAAACTATGAAAAACCGAAAGGGTTAGAATGCGTTATACGTCCCCCCTCCTTTTTTTTTTTAGCGATTTTGTGCCAAATAAGGTAACCCGGAGCCTATATGATTGGCCTCAGTGATACATATGTTATGTTGAACAAATAATGAAATGCAGCTATTAAGATACATTTATTTAAAATTAGCTGCGTAGTCCCTCGTTGCGGAGACTAGTCATGGTGTATATGCCCCAGCTTTTGGAACTTCGGGAACAGGCTCGCTTTGCTCGCTGAAATGTTCATTGCTAAGCAAAATCAAGCTCTCTAAAAGTTTCATTGTTACACAAACACAGATCGTTTCACTTGCTGAAAAGTTCATTGACACATAGGCACAGGCTCGCTTCGCTTGCTGAAAAATCATTGCTACTCAAGCATAGATAATACAAGCAATAATACAAGCCCCCTCACCTTTCTGAGAATATTTTAATATTATGTTTGTAAAAAAAAAAGAAAAAAAAAAAAAAAAAGACCGGAACTACTTATATTTAAAAATTCAGACATCTTGGCCTATTAGAAGTTCATTTGAAAAATAATTAAAAAATCTAATTAAATTTTTTTACCCTCTGTTTTGTATAAAGTCCAAAACTATACCTATGTTAAAAGTTTCAGAGCTGTACACGGAAGAAAAGTCGCTTTGAAAAAAAAAAAAAAAAAAAAAAAAAAATTAAAATTAAATAAATTAAAATTTTAACTTTCTGTTTGTTAAAAATCTAATAAGATAGCAAAAACTTCTTATGTTGTAATTTTCAGAACTCAATTCCTGTTAGAAGTAGCTTTGTAAAATTTTTAAAATTATATGAAAAAATTAGTCAAAAAATAAACTAGTTCAAATTTTAAAATTTAGTTTTTCAAAAGTTCAATTACCAGACAAAAACTACTTATGTTTTTTGAAATTTCATAGCCCTACGCCTATTTGAAGTAGCTTCCTATAGAGGGACAGAGACACTGTTTGTTTTATTATTATAGATACGTAAAAAAATAAAAGTTGTAAAAAACAAAATGTGTACCTTTCTTAATAATGAAATAAAATAAAATATGAACCTATTTGTTGCACCAAGAAAGTTAATAATTTACTTATTTTTAATTTCACTTTATTTGATAAGTTTACACGTGTGTTTTCTTGTTACTTCTTAAGTTTATACTTAAGCTTATAATTGAACAATTTTGAAACTTGGAAGCCCATTATAAGTAAATTAAAATAAGTTTTTTTGTTGCTATTTTCTTCCTCATGACATTTTCTAATTATTGAGTGGAAATTTTGAGTAATTACGATTATAGAATTTTCATTCATGAATGAATGTAGAAAGTGCTGAGAGGGGATGTGGGAGGGGGGAGAGGAGCACTGTTTCGTATGTACTAATATTTTTGATCACTGGCCGCCACTTTTCAGAAACAATACATACTATGCATAATCATTAGATTTAAATACAAGGCTTTCTCGACTGGAACAAAACATCATATTGTTATGAATTTTTCCGCTGAGGCAATGATGGTACAGTTTTTAAAATAAAAACGAATATTTATTCACTTTTCAAAGGCACAAAATTTATTCACAGATAGCAGTTTAATCACCCGCAAGCAACAACACAAGCTTCAGTAAGAACAATTTCGAATACAGCAATTATACAAGTTCACTCTAGTAGGTAAACAAAGCGATCACCTCACATCGAAGTCCGAAATCAAACTGAAAACTTTCCCGATCTTCGGTCTTTATATACCAGGCGCGAGAGAACATTCTCGAAATTTCTAGCCAATTCGTCGGAAAAGAAATATCTCGAAACTTCTCGATTGCTTTAGGTGTTGCCACCTTTTTTTAACCTGTATAATGCTATCTGTTAATAAATAAAATAAGATAAAATAAATTACAATAGAGTTTTAAAATAATACGTCACTATTTACTCTATATACAGACAATTTATGCAACAATATCAACCTTCCATTTAAAAAGATGCCTAAAGACTAGATGAAGAATTAGTTGAGTTTTACTCGTTTCTTGACACTTTTTATCATTAAAAATATATCTTGACGGAAAATAACACAATCTTCTTCATTCCGACTCTTTGATGAAAATTTTGAAACACATGTGTTATCATAATGATATAAATAATATAACCTGTAAAAACAGAGTTTTTAAAAAGCCCTTTGTTTGCATTGTCATTTTTTATATTCATTAACACAACGTCGATATCAAAAACATTTCTATGAACAAAATGTGCGGAAAACCAAGTTTCAAAATTTATTTATTAAAAATGAACGTGAATGTATGCCTTCGCATCCAAATATCATTTATTTATTCTGATTAAAGTAATTTTATTATTTATTATTAAAAAAAAATTGGCAACAGGAAAGCGTTTCAACAATGGTCGGTTCAATGCTATTTTAAAGCAATTGGATGACGGCAAGTTGGTTTAGTAGTATTCCGTAAAAGCGACACTTTTAGTGACGACTGTCACAGCCCCAAAATTTGATAGAATGCATTGTCATGGACATCGAACCTATCTGCCAAGTTTCAGCCTGATTATATGACGGAAATGATATTAGTTACGCTTCTGCAGATTCTGCTCCATCGACAAACATAATCGAAGTTAATATAAAGGATTTAACTAAAGATTTTTGACGCAAATTGGCAAATTTATGATAAGGTCGAAATTTTTAGATTTTATAATTTTTGAACATTTTAACGGAAAATTACCTTCGAGGAGAAAGTTGACCCTTCAATAACAATTTTTAAATATTAGTGAATTAACAATGACACATATTATAGACTTTTAATTTAATCTGAAATATTTTGTCTCAAGCTCGAAAAATTGGCTTTTTGTCATTTTTTTTGGCAATTTTAAAAGAAAATGGCCCCCTCCTCTTTGCTTCTAGGAGGACATGAACTCTTTGATGATAATTTTTTAAATGTTAGTGGCATCACAATGACACGCAATACCGATACACAATATCGATTTCTAACGCAAATTGGCAATTTTTTATCACATGCAGATAATTTTATAAAATTTTAATTTTTTTTTTATTTATTTGCGAGTTAAGTAAACATTATATTCGTTTTTATATTTGAATTGCTATATCAAGAAAATGCAAATTTTTTTAAAGCATGGATGTAATTAAGATTTTTGGAAAGCTTTTGCAGAAGTTAAGAAATAAGTGTTAAAAATGTCCTTATATGCAAGGCATCCAAGAATGGAGTAAATCAATAACTTGTAATCTTAACTGTCTATAAATGCTATAATTTATGTCAATAATGTAAAGAAGTTTAAGATTTACCTACTTAAAATAAGAGCTTGAGTAATTAAATGTTAAATGTACAGCGAAATCTGAAGCCCATTTTTTATTTGTTAAATGAGCTGTCATATTTTTAAATTTTATAAAATCACATCGCATGGTTTAAAATAAAATAAACCTCATGATGTTCATAACAGAACCTATGTTCTTATTGATTCTAAATAGGCTTAGCTATTATGACTGAGAATAAATAATTACCAGGTCTTACCCAATGCAAATTATACAATTACATAACAAAGAAAACAATCTAAGGTTTTTTATTTGCAGTGCTCAGTGCTCATATTGCTTATAGTCGAGAAATAATCATAAAAATGCACCGTTGTTTTATTCTCGTTCTGTCAAATGTCCGCTGTCCTTTTTAACACTAGATTGCCTAAGCAAGTCATTTTGACTGCTTTTGAATTTCAATTAAAAAAATAATTATTTAAATAATGACACAGCTTCTTATAATTTTGTGACTTTTTCTACAACATATAAATGGGTTAATTAATCATTGTTGTTGCCCCCCCCCTCCTTCATTTCCGGTATATATATATGTGTTATACCTATATTGCCGAAAAGCAGTCATTTTGACTGCTTGGAAAAGACCAGTTCGGCTCTGGATTGGAATAACATGATAACATACAAGTTCCTGATAAATTGTCGATTTCGACATATACTTGATAAGTTGCAGTTGTTCAATAACTAAAGTTATTGTTATTCGTACTTGTTATTCGAATCTTTATGCCAGGCCTGGCCACGCGCTTTGTTCCCTTTGAACGCGCTGTAACGTAATTCAGATGGGAAGGAGGATCACTGAGTGTATGATCTCATACTGTAATCGATACTGCTGAAATGTCCAGATAATGTATAAATTATTTTTTTTTCGAACTGAAATACATTTTTTTTATTGTTAATACTTATTAATAACTTGTTATATGACTATAAGTGATATAAAATATATTAAAAATTACTGTTAAACAAATTTCTTTGCGCATTAGTTATTTTTTCACAATGCAGTCATTTTGACTGCTTTCAGGCAATATAGGTATATAATAAGCTCCCGTCTTTCTAGTGTTAAAATGGATACCTCTTTGCATTTTTGAATTTATCTCTTTTGGCTTTCAGCTGAAACATTATCAGCGTTTCTCTCACCATCTGTACGTTTCTCACAATTATTCTTGATTTCGTATGTTTACTTTCCCAGTGGATTGTTCAAAGAGGTAAGTCGAATTTCTTTTTATCGTCAGTCTGTGGCATTCATCGCTCTTAACTGGGGCATCAGTCATCTTTAGTACATATTCTGAAGGTAATTTTTGATAATAGTCCTTTTCGATTATTATAGGAATGTTTCAGTGAAGCTAATATTATTCTAAAAAGAGGAATCTCATATTTTAGTGTAATTCTGAAGATAGTTTTGGATATTGCATCTTAAAGTAAAAATTCGTCTAATTTCCGAAAATTTAATTCTTTTTCTATTAAACTCTCATGTATGTGGATGTGTATTAAAATGAAAATGAAGATATTTTTAGTTCATTCATTTTATTTTGAGATTTTTAAGTATTTGAATATTTAAAAATATATTTCTATGATAATGAGTGTTTTGTTATTTTGAATAAGAGACACCGTGTGTTAGAAGTTTTTGATGCAAGAGCAATAACACGAGCTGAATATTTTAATACGGGATTTTTTTTCTCAAAAGCCTATATCTAGTATTTAACATTGGAAGTACAATTATGATATTGTTTCCCAAAAATCTACATGATTTCCACTGGTTTTAGTGAATTGTGATTTTTTTTTTTTTTTTTTTTTTTTTTTTTTTGCAATCGAATGATTTATTCGAAGTTCCTCACTTCTGATCTGAATAAGACTCAGCTCATTATTCTCCAAGTAACTTTAATACGTGAAAGGTTTGTTTAGTATCATGAAGCTGGAAAAGGCTTTGTAATTGCTTTTGAAATCTATTTCAGCACCTCTATCTCGACTTACTTACCTATTGGTGGTTACCTATTATACAGAATGATAAATGGAGTACAATAGGCACTTTTCATTTGATTTCATTTGTTCACGAACCGTTTAGGAAGAGGCCCTCTATGGTTATAAAAATGTCCTCAGATTATTAAGAGATATTCTAACGAGAAAGCCAACGAACTCATCTTTTGGGTGTAATAAATCATTGGTGCATTGAATAAAGTCTACTGCAATTTTAATCCTTCGAGATCTCAATGCCCATACATTGGCGTGCCATGGATGTATGAGGTGTTATTAGATCAAATGTTAACGTCACCATCTGACTCAGTTCAATATTACCAGACGTATTTGGCATCAATGAGCAGTTAAAGTTGTTAGAATTGGGTAGTTTGTTAAAGAATATTAAAGTAGACACCATAATCTTCTGATATCCTGAAGATGCAGTTAGAATTCGATGCATGTTAGCTAATCTGTAACCCCCCTTCGAATTCATTTTCAGGTAACTATATCCTGAATCATCATGAGGGTTGTAGTCCTATTAGCAACAGTGCTAGGAATCGCATTTGCGATGTCCTCCGGATGTCCACCAGAGGAAGACATCAGCCCCTGCATGTGCAGCGAGGATGACTATGACGTAGATCTCACCCTTAGTTGCTACGAAGAGGGAGTGACGCCGGAAGATCTGAAGAGAGTGATGCGCGCATTCCCGCCGGAGAATACGCTGGCCATCGAATTGGACGGGCTCACGCTGGGGAGGCTTCCATCGACGTTTTTCGAAAATGTTAACGTGAAGAGACTGGAGATTTGGCATAGTGATTTGGATGGACTGACGAGAGAGGGGGAAGACGGAAAGCCCCTCGCTGGTCTGGAGGACACTTTAGAGGTTTGTGTTTCAAAACGTTTAGTTAAATTTTATCGCAAATGAAAAAAAAATCTTTTATAATATTTGCAAGGTAACTAAAAAAATAATATTGAGCAGAAATTTATTTTTGCTAATTATTCGAACCAATTTTTTTATATTTTAATGCTAAAAGAAAAAAACAAAACAAAAAACTAGTCATTAGGATAAACCTTACGGTAGACAGGACAAGCAAAATTAAAGAGAAACCCCTAATCAAAGTAATTATTAATACTAACCTCTCCTTCTCTATTTTATTAAATGTAAAATAATTATATATAGCAAAAATGTGCCCCATTAAGTATTTCAACGTATAATTACAATAGTTGACCACATCAAGAGCAAATCACTCCACAAACAAGTAATATTTAAAAAGAAATATTTCTTCTAAATGTTTTTTTGTAACAATAACTCAACGTCTCGCTGACATTTTTCTCTCGTTTTGAATTGATCATAGGAATTAACAATCTCTTCGACTTTGAACGATGATGAAGCACCTCTGAAGTTAGACTTCAGTCATCTGAAGCGCCTGCAGATACTGGATCTATCCTTTAACTCGATCTCGGAACTTGGTGATGACTGGTTCAGGAATGGACCTCTTTCTTTGGCCAAGCTCGTTCTCTCCAACAACAACATCGAGAAACTCGGAAATAGGGCATTCGAGGGACTGACCGGCTTGGAGGAGTTCTACTTGGACGGAAACAGATTCGGCCCCATCAAGCGAAGCATACTGCCCTCCCCAGCAAACAAACTGAGAAAGATGGAACTTGAGTAAGTTATTGTTTTATCAACTGAATCTATTGTTGGTCACCTTTGAGAGGAAATTGATTCTCCTCCCCTCCTCGTCATAGACTTTTTGTATGTAAACGGATTGCTTGACTTGGTCTGACTCCGTCAGACAGGGTTGGAGATTAGAAACAACAACAACAACATTTGTTTTATACGCATGTGCTTAGTGATAGCTATCAAAATAATGGAAACGCGCTTAATAAGATTGCAATTTTAATGTTTTACGTATTCATAAAAAATTGTAAAAAAATCAAGGACTGTTGCAGTCACTCCACCTCTTCCTCTTTCACCTCGACTTTTGTGGAATTATATTCATGGGAAAGGTTGAAAGCTTCAGTGGAGTGGAGAGAGCCCCCAGCCCAACATTGGTATGTGGGTAAAAAACCGGGAATGACTTTAGACCTCCAGATTGACAGAGACTCTCTAAATGCAATTTCTAGACTAGCTAGCGGTCACATCAAGTGCCTTACATTCATCGAGGGCAGGAAGGTCTTCACCTCCTGCTCCAAGTGCCACCACCACCAGGTTTCGCCAGAGCATTTGATGGACTGGTTAAACCTCTCAAGGGTGGACATCTGTCATGATCATATTCTCGTACTCGACTTTCTTAGGGTCAACGAACTCATGGATCTCGTTTGACTCCGTCAGAAATGGAGAATAAGCAACAACAAAATATTTTACCTACTTGTCATTTAATCAGATGTGCTTTCTATGCTTTTTTATGGAGAGATTAAAACGTTAGATTTTATAGTTTTTAACAATGATCAAACTATTCGAACAAATAGTACCATAAACGAATGATAATGTAACAAATGCCTCACTACTAGTATTTCTAGAAAAACCAACGAGTTTTAAGAGGCAATGATGTTGATTTCTGTGTATAATAGTTGGTATGAGAATTTTCATGCAATTGTATTCAATCCATAAGCAATAAGTATAGATCTAATTAAAGCGTGAAAAATACACTGTGACGAATAAAATTAATTCACTTAAATTCAAGGCGGCTAAATATTATTTAAATATTGTATGATCACATCAAATTCTGAATCTTGGAGTCATCTGAAAGGATTGCGATTTGTTAAATCAGAATTTCATTTGGTCATTCACGTTACTAGTCTTAACTAGGAGGATCCTAATACCTCCGTAATTTCATACGAGCACATCTTATCTGAACGATAATTACGCCTCTTAATTAACTTTGAGTGTAGAAAGTGTAACAAAAAAACATGAAAAAACATCTAAGTCTTTGTATCAAGTAAATTTGTCTTCCTTTGGAATTAATATTTTTAGCCTCAATACAAAGAAATCCAGATTGCTCTCAGCCTGCTTGTTTAACTTGCAGAAATATCAGAATCTCAATCAATAACATAATCACAATTTATTACAATTTTGATTTTTATATTATTTAATCTCTCCATGCTAAAAAGTATGTATTAAAAAGTGTCCTCGCAGTTTGAGATTTTGAGTTGTTGCATTGAGATTTTTTCGCGGGTGTACCGTAAAACGGGGTGATTCGGAACACTTTTCAACTTTCAAAATAAAAATTGGGTGTTTTGAGATCGTTAACAAACGTATTTGTAACCTTGAAACTTGGGGATTACCTTCTTTGAGGATCAACCCAAAAATTTTGAAAAAAACAAGGCTTGCATTTATTTTGATTTTCTTTTTCAAAAGTTTTCCGATTCATCCCGCAGAAAGGGGTGAATAAGAACACTCGTTAAAAATTATACGTATATGATCTTATTTAAACATTGACTGAGTCATAAAAAAATATTAACGCATTGGTTAGAATGAATATCATAAAAAATCTTTTAATATGAGAGACAAAAAAATTGTGTTTGTCAAAATAATTGTCAAAACAAATCATATTGTTGAAAGTGCGTCAAACCTTCTCCTGACCTAATACAAAACAATATCATGCAAATGGTCATTAAAACTAATAATATTTTTCAGTCTCTTGATATTTGTGTAAAGACTACAAATTCCATGAAATAATTTGAGGACAGAGAAAAGCATCCTCATCTGTTTCAGAGAATTTCTTCGTTTCTGGGTGCTTTTTGTAAAACACGCTTATGTGACCATAATCTTGAGGGTGTAAAACTCTGGTCACATAGAATCTTCATTAGAGATAATGAAGTCGTCTAGAGAAAAACTAATGAAACAACTGGGTTTTCTGCAACATCGAAACTAAGTTCTTCTGACATTTCTTTTAGCTTCAAATCTTGATCACTGTCTTGAAGGAAGTAATTAGACTCTTCTTTAGTCGTTGAGCCTGATGTGGAACATAAACTTGGCCAAAACCACATTTAACGCAACTTTTCTTGTTTTCCGATTCCCTCGCCAATCTCAAAATCAAGAAGAGGCACAACGTAAATATTCGTAAAATAATAAACTTTTTAAAATCTAGTTAGACTAGGGGGCTCCGCCTCCTGCTCGCTAACTCTCGCCAACCCCCTGGATTGCTATGCAATCCTCTTGGCTCGCTTTGCTCGCCTCAAAGTAAAGCATTTAAAATATGCCCTAGCAAAAACTATTTCAGCTGCATAATTCCATGAAACTGAAAACGTTTTGTTATTTATGAAAGGCCAGAATACTTGCCACGTCATTATCCTACTGCTGTCGAGACGCGTTAAGCAGGGACAATGTGGCAACGTAGTAGAAAGTTCTTGGAAAACAACAAAAATAAACAGTATCGTACATATATTTAAAAAAAGATCGGTTATTTCATTGAACAATTAAAATTTACGGGCTGGTTTCGTATGAAGCGCCAAAATAATTAAAGTTGCTTATAGAAAATTTCTTAACGAAGCAATCATATGTTCGCATAATCTTTTTTGCGAAACTTAGAAAATAAAATAAAGCAGTGAAAGGACAATTATCCGGATGTCAATCAACTGGAATTTTTTGAAAATCAAATTTGGCTAGAAAATTAACCCTATTTCGCCAAAAGTTTTTTTTTTTTAAAATTTCGTATGAGATTTTGAAGTTGGGTGGGTGGTTTTATTCGTTATTTTGATAGTTTTCAATTCGTAATAGCTGAATTTGTTGTTATTGTTGTTTCTTATTCCACTTGATCTAGAACAAGTCTAGACCAAGTCCAAGAGACCGTACGCCCAAAGAAAGTCTCGAACCAGCGCAGGGTTATTATAGAGATCGCTCTTCTCCAAATCCAAACAGGAAAGCAGATGGTCCGGTGAAGCTTGATGGGAAACACACTTGAGGCACACCACAGGGTACTCCTTTTGTCCCTGAACATATGCAAGTGTGCGAGTATGTCCGATGATGAGTCTGGTGATGGTGGTTTGTAATTTCCTGTCGCCCTTCAGCTCCAGGGCAGCCCCAGGACGTTTTTGTTCATACCAGTCATGAGTTGGTGGAATCCTCCATGTCTTGCTGTTGTCGGCTCTGACCTTCGAGAAAATTTCTCTAAACGTAAGATGACCACAATTTTCTGATGTTACAGCAGAGCCCTCCTTAGCCAATTTATCGGCCAAGTCATTGAAGAAGATGTCTACATGGGATGGTATCCACTGCAGATGAATGACATTATGCGAAGAGAAAATCTTTAGTTTGTTCACAATGTCCATGCCGAGTTTGTCGGTAATGTTTCGCCATTTGCTTAAGAATTGAATGGAGCTCTTACTGTCCGAGAAAATCCAGATATCGCAGGAGAAATTATTAGAAATCATATAATGTAGAGTTTCGTCGATGGCTATCAATTCAGATCTAAAGACTGAACAAAAATTTGGGTTTCGCTTGTTAAACATTTGGAAGATCCTCCAGTGGATTTAGGTGGGTCCCCAAAAGGCAGGATTCAACTTCAGGAAATAAGAGATTTTGGTTGGCTGCCCTGCTAAAGGGGCTGTCACTTTCGAGTCTTTGATTGTTTTTCCAACCCTTTAGATAGGAAGCAGTTCGATGTTGGTCTCCAAAGCTATAAAGCTTACTAAAATAAATGTTGAAATGTTGGAAGACCATCTTAAGCACAAAGGTTGGAGATTTGCCTCATAAAGAACAATCTCATTAGGACAGCTATTACGTAGCCCTGTAATAATTCGTGCAGCACTTAGTTGGATCCTTTCGAGTTTCTTTAAATTTGTAGCAGATGCTGTTTGCAAAATCTGATACCCATATTCCAGAATAGGTCTAATAAGGGATGTGTAAGTCGTCCTGAGGGTAGACGCATCCGCCCCCCAGTCGCTGAATTTGTACTGATTAGAAATGAATATAGGTTCAGATTTACTGCATAATGTCACTTAGCAACTTTTTGAAAGTTGGCGATTTAGCACTGAATTTAACCCGACGACCTCCGGAATATGTTCCAGCAGATAACTTTTCCGAAAAGTCTGGTTTATCCGAAATTCTAATCCAAAAGAAATGTACACATCTTGGATCTATTTATTCTTGCATCATCGTAACTATTAAATCAATACATTTTAATTAGGCAACATTTTCTATCTGTAGACTGTAATAAGAAAAACAAAATAGCGAATCCAAGTTGTTGCTGTTGCCAGATGTATTAGTAAAATTTCTAAAGATATATTATGATTGACTGGATTGATGAATTTGGAAATTTATGCATAAAGTACATTTAGAAGATTTGTGATTGGATGTTTGATGTCGTTGCTATTCTGCTCACAGAAATACAGCAGAATTTGGACGTTACGCAAGAGAATTATATATATAGATTAGGTAAGGCATGTTGTTGTGGATGTTCATAATTAATTAAAAATATATTACGGGATAAGTTTTGGATAGGTTAAAACTCACAGAAATGTATGCACGCTGTTTCCGAATTTTTTAAAAATGGCGCACAAAATATGTCATGAGATTCCAAACACTTTAGGCAAATAAAAATATATACATAATTAATAAAACTGCTTTGTTTGAATAAAATAATAATTTCTTTGTAATTTCATTAAATTTCCTTCTGATTCACTCGCTGTTCCTCTTCACCTCGTTTTACGGTATACTTCTTTGACTCGCAGCGCACAAATTTTGGAATATAAAAATAAGAAATTTTGCACGTTTGTAAAGAAATGTTTGGGAAATAGAATAAGAAAAATTTAGAGATGCAAAATTCAGTTTTAAGAGTTATTATATCAAATTGCAAGAATACTTTTTAAATGAGCCGAACCCTTTAGGAAAAACTAACCACTGTAAAAATTTAACTTTTTTTAGCACATATATAAGTATATGGCTTACTAAAACGCTAACGTCACTCTTTTTTAAATTTCGATGTAGTTTTGAAGTTTTTTAATATCTAAATTTAAAAAATTCAATATTAATCTTGCGTAATTGGTATGTATTTTTTTATAAACTGCAGAAATGTGTAAAAATATATATATATATATATATCTATATATATTTTTAATAATAAATTGTACCAAGGCATAGATCAGATTATCAGGATTCGATTAATAAAATTAGAACTGAGATTATTGAAATATAGCGACGCAAATGCGATAATTTAATTTAGCTGAAACGGTGGTTACCTTAATTGGCTCTCAATTCTTTCATGTTTAAAAAAGAAAATAATATGTTGCCAGTTTTAGAAATTCGAATACTATCGTAGTATAAGGATTATAGTAGTATGATGATACGTCACTGGCAACTCTTGTGACTTATCATGTAGTCCCAAGGTGTTTTAATTATAAAATTAATTTTATTTATATTAACTTTTACAAAACCAATTTTTTTAGTATTAATATTACAAAATGACGTAATAAGCATCACTACCACTATATATCGACTGAATTGCCAATCGTTAGATTGTTAATAACAATTAGTACTTAAGGCGAACACTTTTTGTATACTCGCAGTTCTTTAGTAGAGCCTGGGAATCACTTGACAGTTTGAACATATAGATTGCAATTTGAGTATATGGATGTTTGATAGGAGGACACTGGAATAAGTTAAACTATCACCATGGGTTCCACTTATACTATAACACAGTCATTCCATTAGAAGTTGTTTTCTGACTGTAAACGGTCTTCGCATGTGGAAATGTTAATTTTTTATTTTTTCCCCAGCAACAATGCCCTGACTGACCTTCCTGAAGACATGTTTTCTCAAATGCCCGCATTGAATAGCGTGTCTCTCCGCACAAATGGACTGCGTAAAATGCCCAGAGAGACATTCGAGCCCGTGTGGCAACAACTGGAGTCACTGGACATGAGAGGTAACCTCATTCTTCAAACTACACTCTGTTCTTCGAAATAGAGATGAAGGGACCAGCGTATTAACATTTTTAATCTGTTCAATTTTCTGTAATATCTGCAAATGAAACATTTAAAATTGCGAGGACATGCGTCAATAATGGACAATTCTTGCATTTTTTTTAAAAGCGAGTGAAATTAATTTGCAGTTACGAAGAATTTCTTTCTGATTCCAAATATTCAGAAGAAAGTTCTTTAAAAAATTTAGTTATTTACATATTAAGAAAAGAAAATGAAAAAACCCTTCAAATCACGATCCCGCCAAAAAGGATGTGACGTTACATCCTTACCGCTAACTCGAGGGGAACGGGACATCATAGGATCGGTTATTCGCTACGCTTACAGCCGAAATCAGCTCTTTTCACTGCGTTTTCATCGAAATTTGATCATAAAGAACCATTTATAAATAAAAACTACAATTTCAACTAAGTCAAAATACATTTCAGAATGTTTAAAATCTACTTAGAACGTCTGCTTAAGGTATTAGTCGAATTAGCCCGCTTTCTGCTAACCCGGAATGTCTAGGAACCAGTTTTTATCTCACCGGAGTTGCTTTGTTGGTAAACATGCCCCTTTAATTATCGTGAGGTTCTACTTAGTAGTTGTCTACGGAGTTGTTTCGGATAAAGTGACGTCATGCGTCATTTCCCCTCCAAAATCTGAGGGGCGAGCTTAAATTGCAAATTACAAAAGAAAAAAGGCTTGGAGAGTTGAACTTTTTTGGTTTATGGTATTTTCAAAACATTAAAAAAAAAAAAAAAAAAAAAAAAAACTGGAGTTGTTTATTAGCGTTATTCATAATTAAAATTTAAATCATCACGCATGACTGATTTATTCCTGAAGGCCCTCAAATATTAAGTAGTTTGTGGTATCTTTTAAAATAAGGATAAGGATTTATAAGAATACTTTTCTTTCAGAAGGATTAGGATAACTTATTACACAGGATTCAATATTTAAAAAAAAAAAAAATTAAATAATGTAGCTTTTTATACATTCATGTATTCATACCATTATACACTCTAAAACTATGGTTGATGAAATTTTTTGAAAGAAATAAAAATTTTACAGTCAAATATCCGATAGGATTTACAAAATAACTTCTATCAACAATAAGTAAATATCAATGTTCCGACAGTTTGTTTTCTAGTTATAAAACTAGAAATGGAATTACGAACATCATAAAAATATTTATGAAATCGAGCGTTTCTCGTGCAAAAGCTTGAAAACCAATAATTGGCAACACATCAGACAGGAATAACACTCTACAAACTTTTCATTTCAGGAAATTCGCTCGAATGTGACTCCCACCTCTATTGGATGTTTCAAGTTATGTCGATGGTGAAGGTTTTCGGAAAGTGCTATGGGCCACCCGAAAAGGAAGGATTAGAATTGGTAGACTTCTTGAATGGCAGAGCGCTGTTTTAGATATTCCTGTTGCGCCTTGCCACGGCATGCACGTCATACCGATTGTGGATAAGGCTATGGAATATTCTATTATTCTAACAATTCTCAATTGTATTTCATTATTGTTTACATAATAAAATGCAATAAATGGTATGTATTCTGAAAGAAATGAAAATGCAATTGATGCTTATTTATATTTTAAATCAGTGAAGACTAATCCTATATAACTTTGTTACAATTAAAAAAATGGTACGCAAAAAATATTTATAAAATGGTAAGCAAAAAAAAATTAGAGCGATGGCTATATCTTGTGCTCTAATTGTTGAAATAACAAACAAAAGGTACCGTTGTAAATCGTGGAAGGTTTTTAATTATTGGATATAGGTTTTTTTTTGTCATGAGGGGTTATCTACATATTAAAACAGAACCAAACTTTAAAAAGTTCAATGGCAACCTCATAATATAATCCCATATTTGAATTCAGCATCCAAAAAAATGTCGAAATACAAAATTTCATAATTTTCAAATGAATGGTTTGTAATTTAAATGATAAAAAGAAAATGATAAATTAATGTTAAATAAAAAAGTTGGTTTTTTGGCCATAAATACTTAAATAATTTATACTAGGGGGCTCCACCCTGCTCGCTAACGCTCGCCAACCCCCTGTAATGCTATGCAATCCTCTTGGCTCGCTTTGCTCGCCTCAAAGTGAAGCATTTAAAATATGCCCTAGCAAAAAGCTATTTCAGCTGCATAATGCCATGAAACTGAAAATATTTTGCTATTTATGAAGAGTCAGAATACTTGCCTCGTCATTATCCAACTGCTGTCGGGACGTGTTAAGCAGGTACAGTGTGGCAACGTAGTAGAAAACTCTTGGGAAAACAACAAAAATAAACAGTATCGTACATATATTAAAAAAGATGGGTTATTTCATCGAACAATTAAAATTTACCGGCTGGTTTCGTACGAAGCGCCAAAATAATTAAAGTTTCACATCGAAATTTCTCAACATAGCAATCATATGTTTGCATCTTTTTTGCTAAACTTAGAAAATAAAATAAAACAGTGAAAGGCCAATTATCCAACATTCAATCAACCAGTATTGTTTGGAAATCAAATTTGGTGAGAAAATTAGCCGTATTTCGCCAAAGGTTTTTTAAAATTTCATATGAGTTTTTGAAGTTGAGTGGGTGGTTTTATTCGTTACTAGCTGAATATCCGTGTTTCGCCACGAAATTTTACCATGTGAAATATTTTAGCTAGGTGTGGGGACCAGCGTTGCGTAAATACATCATTGGTGTATAGGCCCCTATTTTCGGCGCTTCGCTCGCTGGAAGGTTCATCGCAACGCAAAATCGAGCTCGCTTCACTCGATGAAAAAGTCAGTGACACATAAGCACAGGCTTACTTAACTCGTTGGCAGGTTCATTGCTATAAAAACATGAGCTAGCTTTGCTCGATGAAAGATTCATTGCTGCGTAGCCATAAGGTAGCTTCACACACTAAAAACTAATTGCTAAGGAAAGCCTTAATATTAAAAGCCCCTTCCTTGCGAGAAACAATAAAAATATTCCCTGTTAGTAACTATAATACAAAACCTCTTTAAGAATATTTTAACACGTGATGTTTGTAAAAAGCAAAATTAGAATGTCAAAACTTTTATAGCTCTAGGCCTATTAGAAGTAGCTTTTTGAAAAAATATTAATTAAATATTCATTAAAAAACAAATTAAAATTTTAACTTTCTTTTGTCAAAAGTCCAATTACAAGGCCAAAACTATTTGTATTGAAAATTACAGAAATGTAGCTCAGTTAGAAATCGTTTTGTAAAATATTTGCTTATTAATTAATTAAAAAACAAATAAAATTTCAAAATTCTGTTTTTCAAAAGTCCAATTTGAAGGCGAAAACTACTTATGTTAAAAATTTTGGAGCTGTAGCCCTATTAGAAATTATTTTGTAAAATACATATTAATTAATTAAAAAAAATTAATTAAAAAAATTAATTAAAAAGGAACTTAATAAAAATTTAAGATTCTGTTTTTCAAAAGTCCAATCAAAAGGCTAAAACTACTTTTGTTGAAATTTTCAGAGCTGTAGCCCTATTAGAAATCATTTTGTAAAATATTTATTAATTAATTAAAAAGGAACTAAATAAAAATTTAAAATTCAGTTTTTCAAAAGTCAAATTAAAAGGCTAAAACTACTTTTGTTGAAATTTTCAGAGCTGTAGCCCTATTAGAAATCGTTTTGTAAAATATTTATTAATTAATTAAAAAAGAACTAAATAAAAATTTAAAATTCTGTTTTTCAAAAGTCCAATTAGAAGGCTAAAATTACTTATGTTGAAAATTTCTGACTGGAGCCATATTAGAAATAGTTTTATAAAATATATATTAATTAAAAAAAAAAAAAAAATAATTAAAAAAGAACTAAATAAAAATTTAAAATTCTGTTTTTCAAAAGTCCAATTAGAAGGCTAAAACTACTTATGTCGAAAATTTCAGAGCTGTAGCCATATTAGAAATCGTTTTGTAAAATATTTATTAATTAATTAAAAAAGAACTAGATAAAAATTTAAAATTCTGTTTTTCAAAAGTCCAATTAGAAGGCTAAAACTACTTATATTGAAAATTTCTGAGCTGTTAGCCGTATTAGAAATCGTTTTGTCAAATATTTATTAATTAAGAAAATTAATTAAAAAATAACTAATTAAAATTTTAACATTCTGTTTTTCAAAAGTCCAATTAGAAGGCTAAAACTACTTATGTTGAAAATTTCAGAGCTGTATCTCTTTTTGAAGTCACTTTGTAAAAAATAAATTAATTAAAAAAGAACTAATTAAAATTTTAACTTTCTGTTGGACATACATAAAATTAGAAAGCCAAAACTTCTTATGTTGAAAATTTCAGAGCTCTACTCTAATTTTATGTAGGTTTTTATAGATCCACAGAGCCACAGACAGACAGACACACAGCTTGTTTTATTATTATAGATTTTGATAGTTTTCATTTCGTAATAGCTGAATTTGCACTGATTAGAAATGAATATAGATTCAGATTTACTACACAATGCCTCTTAACAACTTTTTGAAACTTGGCGATTTTGCGCTGAATGCATCCCGGCGACTTGGTATTCTGGCAACCCTAGTGAAAGTTCGGATTTGGCAGTACGGCATTTTGACGCTATTTTGGATTGGGCGACACAACCTTTTGACTTCATTTTGAATTTGCGACTTCTTTTTTACAGTCGCCAAGAGGGAATGTACTGTAAATCATAACCTGAATGCATATATTATGGTTGAGTGGATGGGTTCGAAAGACTTGAAGCCAAAGCAGATCAAAACTCGTAAAAATTTATTCCAGATATAACTCTTCGCAGATTCTTTTACAACTCCAGAACTTTCAGTTCTAATAGACTCAATACAGCTCTTTACTCAATAATGGAGCTCAAACAGAAGTTAAAAACTAGATACACAACTGTTAAAATCGTCGCACAAGACAATGCAATACAGTTCACTACTCTGAATGCTCGCTGAGAGACAACTAACTAAATAACTCACTAACTCTTGGCCGGGCTTATATAGGAAAGTTTCTTTCGCGAATCTTCCAGAGATAGAAATTTGGAGAACTTTCCAGATCGTAGTCGAAAAGCCCTATACAGTTACATCGGGATCGAAAATGTCGACAAATAGTCGCCAAGTTTGATGACATTTGGCAATTTCTTTCCAAATTTGGCGACCAAAATTAGTCGCCAAAATCGTCGCCAGCTTGGCGAGATTGCCATCAATCATAATGTTAAATGGCCTGCTCCTTGTAAAACTCGTTTTAAAAGATGATCCCTGTAGAACTCGTTTTCAAGCATTAAGAGACGCATTACAGGAAAGCGAAGACAAACTCTTCCACTGCCTTATGCGAAATTTACATAAATTTTTCTTTTTACATAGTTAATACTACGAAATATTTACAAATATACAGAAATTTGTAATATTATTATAACAAATTTAATTTCGATTTATCCGGAATGCGGAAGTTTTTATTCAATCTACTGTGAATTTTCGGCATAGAAACTTTAATATTCTTTCTGGAAATTCCCTGCTCAGTTTTTATAGTCATATATCCGGAAAAAGTTCACATAAAATACGTTATGATTATTTGATGAATCTAAACAAATCTGGCTTGTTTTAATTGCATAAGAAAGAAAGTTTTGCAGTCGAAATTCTATTATCCACAGTATCCGGAACGGTTAGAATGTGCTTTATACGGTCCCCATTGTTTGTTTGGCAATTCTGGGTAACCCGGCACCTATGTGGTTCCATTCCAACTTGGAATCCATTTCTGCAAACCTGTAGTTTGGTGTCAATTCATCTTGGCGGCAAAATGGCCAAAAAGAGTGGGGACTGTATAGCACATTTTACTAACCACCGGAACATGTTCCAGCAGATAACTTTTCCGAAAAGTCTAGTTTATCCGGAATTCTAATCTAGAAGAAAAGTACACATCTTGGATCTATTTATTCTTGCATCATCGTAACTATTAAATCAATGCGTTTTAAATTGGCAATAGTTTCTACCTGTAGACTGTAATAAGAAAAACAAAATATAGCTAATCCAAGTGGTTGCTGTTGCTAGATGTATTAGTCAAATTTCTAAAGATATATTATGATTGGCTGGATTGCTGAATTTGGAAATTCATTCATAAAGTACATTCAGAAGATTTGTGATTGGATGTTTGAAGTCGTTGCCATTCTGCTCACAGAAATACAGCCGAATTTGGACGTTATGCAAGAGAATTATATATATATATAAATATTTCATTAATTTTTGTTTCAAAAGATAGTTTGTAAATGGCCAAACATAAACAGCAATCAACTTTTGCATAATTTTTTTTTTTAATAATTATTAATTAATAAAACAATAAAAAAAATTAAATAGAAATATATTTATATTTGTGCTTTTATTAGATTTATCATGGTCTAACCCCCCCCCCCTCCCCAATTTTTTTCTTTCCATTTTGACTTTTAAGACTCGATTTTTTAGCGAAAATGTAAAAAATGCTTACTTTAAGGGACTGTATAGTAGATGACATCCGAAAACAATCAAAGATTAATTCAAGGTAAACTAGAGGTGTGGAAAATAGCACAACATTCAATTGCACTCTAATATTGGTCATTGCATTAATATTTGGTACAGTGCTATTTACCATTTTTGGCAAAAATTTTTACATAGGCAAAAAAAAAATCTGGCGATGATATTTACACATTACAATGTCCTTTCTTGGCCATGAAACAAGAAAAAAAAAATTCAATCGTTGTTGGGTTATGCTCAAGGACAGAGAGCTCTGTGTTAAATGCACTCGTTTTTCAACTTCATGCTCTTGTATCGCATTTCTACGGGAATTTCAGAGGTGGGAACGACCTTAAGAGGTATTAACATGGCTATTTTAATCAAAATCGTTAGAGCCGTTTTTAGCAATTGCTGAAAAACATGATTTTTTCTTTTAATAAATAATTTCAACATTTCTGTTTACAGTGTAATGTTTCTGTAAAAAAAAATAATAATTGATTTGCTGAATATTGTTTACTAATGCCTACATTTTATATTTATAAATTTTATAATCATCAGTAGTATGCGTTATACTCCTGCAATTACACAGTTTTCGATATTTTATTTATTTCGTGTGAAGAATGCACATCTTTAATCTTGTAAATAAATTATTTTACTTATGCGTTTACTTACTATTTTTGTATTGATCTTAAACATGACACAATAAATCCAAGTAGTTTCTATGCAATTTGAGACTAATATTTGTATTTTTTAACGCCGTGAAACACGCCGCACTGAAGGTTCGATTTTTCTCCGCTGTGAAGTAGAACCTTAAAAATACCTTTCGTTTTATGAAAATTCTCCCTGAAGATCGGTCAAAACATGGTCTAAACATTTTTGCTCATAAGTGACGTGTTTTTCAAAATAATAAATTGAAATTTAGATTATAGAGTAAATGATATATTCTAAATCGAATGAAATGATAAAAAATAGGGGTTCGTATTGAAAATTTCAAAGATTGCGTCACATTAACTTAGTAAACGGCCCCTCAAGAAAAAAAAATTGCATCAAATATATAAAAAATCGTAAGCAAAACATTTTGGTGCAAACCGCAAGATTCTGCGATTATTAGAACCGAAGATATAGCTATCGTTCTGATTTTTTTTGCGTACTGTACATGTTAAGGCTAAAGTGTGGCGAGATTTGACCATTTCGCGAAATGAAAACACGATACATCGCTAATTTAAGTTGACTACTCCATTTATTTGAGTTTTGTAGCAGGACGTAAATGGCTCATGTCTGCAATACTATTTTTAAAATATACTTGTTACAAAAAAACAATCGATTTTATACAGGATGATGTCGCAGATAACAGCTTTCTAATGTAACCAATCATTATAAAATCATAAAAAAAAAAAAAAAAAAAAAAGCATTTAAATTCAAGTAACTTCTACAAGCGTTCACATGAAATAGACTTTAATAAATTAAGACGTCAAGAAATTCCGAGCCACTTGGTGGTTGTGTGGTTTGCTCTCTGGCCACGCATGTCAAAGGTACAATACCAAAAAAAAAAATCAGAACGATGGCTATATCTTCGGTTCTAATTATCTTAGAATCTTACGGTTTGCACCAAAATGTTTTGCTTACGATTTTCTATATATATGATGCAATTTTTTTTTCTTTAAGGGACCGTTTACAAAGTAAAAGTAACGATATCTTCAAAAATTTCAATACTAACCCCTATTTTTTATCATTTCATTCGATTTAGAATACATCATTTACCCCAAATACCTAATTTCATTGCATTATGTTAAAAAACACGTCACTTATATGAGCGAAAATGTTTCGACCATTTTTTGACCGATCTTCAGGGAGAATTTCTATAAAACGAAAGGTATTTTTAAGGTTCTACTTCACATCGGGAGAAACCGAAAAGTCAGTATGGCGTTTCACGACGTTAAAAAATACCAATATTAGTCTAAAACTGCATAGAAACTACTTAGATTTATAGTGTCATGTTTAAGATTAATACAAAAATAGCAAGTAAATGCAAAAGTAACAGAATTTATTTACAACATTAAAGATGTGCATTCTTCACACGAAATAAATAAAATGTCGAAAACTGTAATTGCAGAAGTTTAACGTATACTAATGATAATTAGAAAATTGATAAATATAAAATGTAGGCATTAGTAAACAGTATTAAGCAAAGCGTGATTATTTTACAGAAACATTTCGCTGTAAGCACAAATGTAACTTGATCGTTGAAATTATTTATAAAATAAAGAAATCACATGATTCAGTAAAATTTATAAAGGATAACTTATTTAAATTGCTTAAAAAATGTTGTTTTAAATAAATGTAATTTAAGAAAGTAATTTAAAAAAAAAAAAGAACACTGTTGAAAACCACACAAAACATGTTCCACGATTTCAAACACGTTAGACAGATTAAAAAAATATATATAAAAAATAAAACTGCTTTGTTTGTATAAAATAATATTTCTTTTTGTAATTTCAAGAAATTCTGTTCCTATTCAAACCATTTTACGATAATTGAACGTTGTGCCATTTTCCACACCTCTAGTTTGCTTTGAATTAATCTTTGATAGTTTTCAAAAGTCGTCTACTATACGGTCCCTTAAAGTGAGCGTTTTTTACATTTTCGCTAAAAAATCGAGAACTAAAAGTCAAAATTGAAAGAAAAAAATTGTGGGGAGGTTTTAGCCCATGATAAATCTAATGAAGGCAAAAAAAAATACGTTTCTATTAAAAAAAAATTTAAAATTGTTTTATTAATTAATAATTATTAAAAAAGAAATTGATGCAAAAGTTTATTGCTATTTATGTTTGGCTAGTTACAAACTTTCTTTGAAAAAAAAATTACTGAAATATATTAATTATTTAAGTATTTATGGCCAAAAAACCAACTTATTTATTTAACATTAATTTATCATTTTCTTTTTATCATTTAAATTACAAACCATTCATTAGAAAATTACGAATTTTTGTATTTCGACATTTTTTTGGATGCTGAATCCAAATATGGGATAATATTATGAGGTTGCTATTGAACTTTTTAAAGTTTGGTTCTGTTTTAATATGTAGATGACCTCTCATGACAAAATAAACTACATGTAATTATTAAAAACCTTCCACGATTTACTACGGTACCTTTTGTTTGTTATTTCAACAATTAGAGCACAAGATATAGCCATCGTTCTGATTTTTTTTTTGGGTACTGTACAAAGGTTCGATTCTAAACAAAGGTTATGTGTTCGTTGTGGTTTACAATCCCTTTTACTTGTCGGTCCTGGGCGATGAGCAGTTATTGTGCACAAAATTACAGCATTAAGAGTACTAACCTCTGAAACAAACTATGTTATTCTGAATTGCTTTGTTGTTTGTTTGTTTATAATTGCAACTTCTTGGGCTCAGTTCGAGTTTTCACAGTGTTAGACAACTAAGCACTAAAGATCCATTCCGAACAATTGTCTAACTTTTTTCTTTGCCTCCGAAGCATGTTTCAATTTAATTAGCCTTCCGAAGAGTTTGTCTCGTCAACCTTAATAGGGGAAAGTTTCATTCATTGTATAAAGTCAAATTGAATATGTTTGATTTAAGCTTGGTGTGGATAACAGAACGTGAGTAAAAGTTGATAAGTCTGACGTAAGGCAATACAAACAAATATCTTTTATTTATTTTGATTAAAACAATTTTGGCAACAGGAAACAGTTTCAACAATGATCGGTTAAAGGGGATTCATTATTTTTTCAAAGCCATTATATAATCATGTGCAAAAGGAACCTTTTACTGACAGTGATGGCCTTCAAAACTTGATAGAATGCATTGCCATCGACATTGAATCCATTTGCCAATTTTCAGCCAGATTGTACGATGGCAAGTGGATTAATTAGGCCTCCGAAGATTCGCCCCTATGTTTTTGAGAAAGTTGACCAGTTCAAATATTTGGGTAAAATTGTAAATAACAATAACGATATTACCTCTGAAATTAAGAATCTAATTAACATGGCTAACAGATGCTACTATGGTTTACGCAACCAGTTTAAATCAAAATTTCTAAGCAGAGAACCAAAAATACAGATATATAAGACATTAGTTAGACCAATAGTCTTATATGGAAGCGAATGCTGGACAATGAATAAATCAGATGAAGAAAAATTAGTGGTTTTTGAACGAAAAATCCTGAGAAGAATTTTTGGAGCGGTAAAGGAAAACGGAATTTGGAGAATAATATATAATCATGGACTACAAGTTAAATTCAGAGAGCCACACATAGTAAAAGTCATTAAAGTATCGTAAATAAGATGGCTCGGCCATGTATATAGGTATGAAGATGAAAATCCAGCAAAAAAGATAAAATTTCAAAACCCAGAAGTAAAAAGAAAAAGAGGTAGGCCATGTACAAGGTGGATGAACAACGTGGTAAAGAATTTGAAGAATATAGGCGTGAATAAATGGAGGAAGGCGGCGTCGAATAGGGTAAGATGGTTCAAGCTGACTGAAACAGCCTTGGCCGGAAATCGGCTGTAGTGCTAAAGAAGAAGATTCGCCTGGCCGGCACACACAAACCCACACACATAATCGAAGTCACACGTAATATTATGACTTATATGAGGCTCAATTCTAGAACACTTTTCAAGGAAGGAAGATAATTTTATTAACGCTAAAGACTATAGCTTGTAGTCAATCCAGCTTCCAACACTCGGGGAGCGATATTTATACTTATTGTCAGGAAGTACTCAAAGATGCAATATCCGATTTTGACGTTCTAAAATATTCTAGAACGAATTGGAAATAATACTAGAAAGAAATAAAGATAATGGCACTGTAGTCGATAGCGGGACTCGATTTCGCGACCTCCGGTATATGAGCTCGACGTCTTAGCCACAAGGCCAACTCACTGGGGCATTTCTCCCCCTATTCTAAAACTAGCTCCTAACAGGGCAATTTTTCGTGCTTTAGTGAGTGGTCCTTCGTATATTAGTTTTGGGTCAAATGCTAGTTCATTAGCAGGAATAATCTTTTCTTCGCCTTGGAGATCATCCACTGGGAGGAGCGCATCATCAACATCCTCAATCTGAGAATCTGGATCGTAGCAGGATTTCATTCTTAGCACGTCCTCCTTTTGTTTCCTCCTTCTAGACTCAGGATCGAAGTTTACCACTTCATAGTTCACAACTGACAGACCGCGTAGAACTTTGTAAGGACCGAAGTTCCTCCTTAGTATCTTCTCAGATAGGTCAATCTCGAGTAAAGGTGTGAACACTCAGGTTAATTCCCCAGGGAGATAGATCACAGGTCGATGCCTAACGTTGTAACTTTCTTGATTTCTATCTTGGGCATTCAGGGGGAATTATGGCTAGGTTTCATGCTTTCACCGCTTTTGTCAATAGGTATACCTCGTCGTCGTCGTGTGCCTCATTAGAATAGAATGGACACATCGTATCCATGGTTGTCTCTGCTTCGTGGCCGTGTATTAGGAAAAAAGGACTGTACCTTGTTGTGTCTTGCCTTGCTGTGTTATAGACGAGCGTCACAAATGGCAGGAATGAATCCCAATATTTTTGCTTGATATTGACGTACATGGACAACAAGTCGAATAGAGTCTTGTTGAAACGCTTAGTTAGTCCGTTCGTTCGTGGATGGTAAGCAGCAGTTATCTTATGCTTGATTTCGTGGATGGTAAGCAGCAGTTATCTTATGCTTGATTTGTCATAATGAGATGATTTAGGAGACTAGGTTTGACTGGAAGACAAGTCTGAAATCATCGTTCTGGGCTCTCCGGGCTCTAGGATAACCTCTTCTATCAAGAACTTGACGACCGCTTGTGTGTTTGCAGTTGGTAGTGCTTTGGTGATAGCGTCAGATATGAATAAAAGGGTGGTTCAAAAAAAAATATTTTTGAAACGCATGAGGTACAAAATGTTGTTACATATCTTGATAAGAAAAACTGTAAAGAAATTTGAAAAAAAAAAAAAATCTTCTGATCGCACATTCACCTCAAAGTTTAGAGGAAATACAAATAATAACTATCTTTTCTAAATTTTTTTAAATTTCTAAACGTTATATATTTGAAAGGCAATTGCTTGCAATGTGTAGTAAAAGGATGGTATAACACAGGAAAACACTATTCTATGCATTTTTAAAACATACATGATTAATTAAAAATACTCATAAGTAAAAATTTTTGTAAAAACCAATGATTTTTTTTTTTTAAATGTGTACTAACGTTATTCCTTACATTCTTTTTTCAAATGCTTTTATTCATCTGGATCACTTTTTGCTTTCAATTACCCATATCTATACATACATAGGGTATTAAAAGTATAGCATTCGGTCTAAAAAAAAAAAAAAAAAAAAAAAAACCTATTTTTTTTAATTTCTTCGCATTTTGGAACAACCTGATTTCAAAAAAGGGATCTAGAAAAAATGTCTGTCTTGTGTGTGTGTGTGTATACGTGTGTATGTGGTCAGCATAACTCCCCAACAAATTGACCTACTATGTTCAAATTTGGTATGAGGGTTAATGGCGGCCATGGGACCTATCATTAAGGTTTTCGTCAAAATCGCGAATGCGCATAAAGTATCTGCCATTTAAAAAATCATGTTTTTTAGTGATTTCTAAAAAACTGCTCTAAAGATTTTGCTCAAAATCGCTGTGGTAATGTATCTTAAGGTGTTTTGAACATCCCCATTTCGGAAATTTCCTTAAAAATGCTTTAACGACGTAAAAAGTTGAAAAACGAAAGCCTTCAACACAGAGTCTTCTTTCCTTGAAAATACTTCATTATTGATCGTTTTTTCTTATCTAGCCAGTTTCATTTATAATAAAGGATAATATAAGGGTTATCATGAAGTATATCGCCAAAATCACCATTTTATCGGATTTTTTTTTTTTTTACTTTCAATTACCCATATGTATACACAGGGTCAAAATATAGCATTCGGTAAAAAAAAAAATTTATTTATTTTTTTCATTTCTCCACGTTTTGGAACATACTGATTTCAAAAAAGTGATCTAGAAAAAATATCTGTCTTGTGTGTGTATGTGGTCAGCATAACTCCCGAACAAATTGACCTACGATGTTCAAATCTGGTATAAGGGTTAGTGGCGGCCATGGGACCTACCATTAAAGTTTTCGTCAAAATCGCGCATGCTCATAAGGTAGCTGTCATTGAAAAATTATGTTTTTCAGTGATTGCTAAAAAACGGCTCTAACGATTTTGATAGAAATCGCTGTGGTAAGGCATCTTAAGGTGTTCTAAACATTCCCACCTCTGAAATTCCCGTAAAAATGTTTTAATGGCGTAAAAAGTTGAAAAATGAATGCCTTCAACACAAAGTTCCCTTTCTTTGAGCATACCTCATCAACGATCGTTTTTTTTTCTCCTCTCAGTTTCGCTTATAATAAAGGATAATATAAGAATTATCAAAAAGTATATCGCAAAAATCACCATTTTGGCGAATTTTTTTTAAAAAAATTCCCATACAAGAATTATTGCAAAAAATATCGCCAAACTAGCCATTTATTCTAAATGAAGGATGAAAATATACAAACGATAAATGACACAAATTCAAGTCAGTATTATAGTGTAATTGAAAGTTGTGAGATGTTCCACACCCCTAGTTTCTCGAACTTACCATCAAGTGATGCACTTGGAAAGAAACTTTTGTACAAAAGGCTGGCATTAAGGATCTTTAAAAAAAACCCAATGTATTTGTCCTAACGTCTTTAGCGTCAGCGCTACCCACTTTTTGTCTTCTTTCTCTACACCAGCGTTCCAAAGCTGGTAAGTGACAAGAAAACGAGTTGTTGAAGTTCAGTGGTTCCAAGTAGCACAGAAACGCTGGCCAATTTTGTAAGTCGTAGGCTAATCCCGATGTGGCACGTTGTGAGTCGGTCGTTGGAAACAATATTAGTCAGTCTCACCTAATTCTGGATAAAATATAGAAGTGGTTTTGAAATGCCGATGAGCAGTTTTAAAATTCGGATATCGTATTTATGTGAAACAAAATTATGTGGTGGTTTGGCCATGTTTGTTTGTTGAAAAATCGTGTACTTTGGAACCATGGTTGTCAGGAATTAGCCAATCTTTCAGTCTTCCCCTG
Source organism: Linyphia triangularis (assembly GCA_963978545.1). Lineage (NCBI taxonomy): Eukaryota > Metazoa > Arthropoda > Arachnida > Araneae > Linyphiidae > Linyphia > Linyphia triangularis. The sequence continues at coordinate 95,240,846 of OZ021727.1, forward strand.
TTACCTCCATTACTGCTGTGCTACCTCAGATGCGCCAGTTTTTACTAACAAATGTTCGTTTGTTATTTTCCAGTTCTATTACAAGCATTCCAATTAATTAGGTCCACGTAATCAGTGGCAATAAAGTTAAGTTTGGTTGCCTTGAAATGCCTGATTGTCTTTCTCTAGAAAAGTTCTCGAAATTTCATAACTCGACAATCCAGTTCTCTTACATCTCTCTTTTCGTATAAGCCGACCAAACGGTGTATTGCTTAGCGTGCTAGCTACTAGACCGCGATGTTGCGAGTTCGAGTCCCGTGTTAGGCATGGGTTGGTTGGTTGTTTTCAGATTATCTGGCGCCGTCAGCAACACGAGGGTTATAATGCGTCGAAACATTCGTCAATAGACAAGCCAACATACATTTACAAGCACCCATGCCTAACACGGGACTCGAACCCGCAACCTCGTGGTCTAGAAGCTAGCATGCTAACCACTATATCGTTTGGTCGGCGTTTGGTATGGGTGTTTGTAAATGTATGTTGGCTTGTCAAATGACGAATGTTTTGGCGCATTATAGCCCTCGTGTTGCTGACGGTGCCAGATAATCTGAAAACAACCAACTGGCATGTAGGAGTCAACACAACTGAACAATGCGAGGACATCCTAGATGTAGGACTGAGTAGATTCCTCATCCTTTTGAGCACGATTTTCTAGAATTTCTTCATCTTGTTTACTTTGCTTTGAAGCTCCTCCGAATGTCTGCTTCAATCCAGTCTGGGATTGTCTCCAACTAGTCATTGCTTTCGTACCAGATCTGGTCAGAAAAAAAAAATAGGTATTATATTGGTACTTCATTTCATCCCAACCATTAAGTTTCGACACACGATGTAATTCTTTCAGTCATTTCTCTGGATCTTTGCTGTCATCACCAGAAAAGGAAAACGTTGGACTCATGGGTCAATAACGCCTTCATTGCAATTCTTACAAATTGATATCATTTCCGTTTAATTTATTGGTTCTTTAATGAGCAATTTAATTATCTTTCAATCGGAGTAAACAGTACCTATTTTTACGTTACCTGGCACAATTCTCGAACACATTTTAAGAAAGTAATATACTTTTATTAACACTAGAGACTGCAGCTCATAGACAAGTTTCTAGACCTCGAGGTTGCGGGTTGGACTCAGACGTAGGACAGAAGGGCCCACTAAGGAGTCCAAAAGAAGCTTTGCCGACCAAACGGTACAGTGGTTAGCTTCTAGACCGCGAGGTTGCGGGTTCAGAGTCCCGTGTTAGTCATCGGTGTTTGTAAGTGTATGTTGGCTTGTCAAATGACGAATGTTTCGGGTCATTATAGCACTCGTGCGCCAGATAATCTGAAAACAACCAACCAACTAATAGTTATACTGTTGAAGTTCGTCCACATTTGCAAATGGTGACAGGTTTGAGACCTCTTCACCCTCTACTACGAAACTGGAAAGGCTTTGAATTGAAATGTGAGGTGGGCATAATTATAAATTGAATTGGATCTCCAAAATATATTCAATTAAGATTTCATGAATATATTCCAATCGTATAGATGACTGGGACAAATTTCCACACTTTTTATTAATTTGCGGGTTAAGTAAATATTAACCGATTTCAAATTTTTTTATTGCATTGTGTATTTGTCTTTAAATTTCACAACTTTTTCTTTTTCAATTTGAAATTTCTTTTGAAATTCAACGCAACAAATTACTTTGCCTATAAAATTTTATGAACTATTTGAAAAATAGATTTTCGTTTTTATATTTGAGAATTATATATCAATTAATTAAATATAATAATTAAATATAATATCAAGAAATTGCAAAAATTGTTTGAAAAGTATGAATTTAATTGAGGTTTTTGGAAACTTTGAAGTGACGAGCAATTCTAAGAAAAAACTTTTTACAGAAGTTAAGAAAAAACTTTTTACAGAAGTTAAGAAACCCATACTAAAAAAATTCTCGTATGCAAGAGATCGAAGAACTGAGCAAATCAATTAATAACTTGTAATCAAAAACATCTATAAATGCTATAATTTATTTCAATAATGAATATAAGTTAAAGAATAACCTACTTAACATAAGATCTTGAGTAATTAGGTATCATATGAACGGGGAAATCTGGCTTCGTTTTTTTTTTCTTCTTTTCTGTTTTTGTTTTGTTAAAGGAGCTGCCGTATTTTTCAATTTTATCAAAAATCACATCGTGCTGCTTAAAATAAAATGAACCTCATGTTTATCATCGAACTTGTATAATAGAAACTATTGATTCTAAGTAGGCTTAGCTATTATGACTGAGAAAAACAAATTATTACCAAATTACCCCGCCGTACCTATTACAATCTATGCAATTACATAACAAAGAAAACATTTTTTTTTTTTTTTTAATTTTTTGTTTTGTAGTGTTTAATGCTCATATTGTTAATAGTCAAGCAAAATCATAAAAATGCAACGTTGCTCTATTCTCGTAATGTTAAATGTCCACTGTCCTTCTTGAAATGGAAACCTCTTTCCATTTTGGGAATTTATCTCTTTTGGCTCGCAACTGAAACATTATCAGCGTTTCTCTCACCATCTGTACTTTTCTCACAATTATTCTTTATTTCGTATGTTTACTTTCCCAGTGGATTGTTAAAAGAGGTAAGTCGAACTTATTTTATCGTCATTTTGTGGCATTGCTCTTAACTAGGGAATCAGTCATCTTTAGTACGTATTCTGAAGGTAATTTTTGATAATAGCACTTTTCGATTATTATAGGAATGTTTCAGTGAAGTTATAGTATTATTCTAAAAAGAGGAATCTCATATTTTAGTGTAATTCAGCCAGTAGTTTTGGATATTGCATGTTAAAGTAAAAATTCATCTAATTTTCGAAAGTTTAATAATTTTCTGTTAAACTACCATGTATGTGGGTGTTAAAATGAAGATGAAGATATTTTTTAGTTCACTCACTTTATATTTTGAGATTTCTAAATATTCTTTTATATTTTTAATAATATTTAAATATCATATTCGATCATAGTGAGTGTTTTGTTATTTTGTATAAGAGACACCGTGCGTTACAAGTTTTTGTTGCAAGAACAATAACATGAGCTGAATATTTTAATACGGAATTTTTTGTTTGTTCTCAAACATCTATATTTATATAGTATCCAACATTGGAAGTTCAATTATTATAGTTTTTCCTAAAATTATACCTGATTTCAGTCGTTTTTAACAAATTCTTGATGCTTTTTCCCCCCAAATGAATGATTTATTCGAACTCCCTCACTTCTGATTTGGACAAGACATAATTCTCCAAGTGTAACTTTCAGACAGTGCAAGCTTGTTCATGAAGCCGGAAAATGCTTAGTAATCACTTTTGAGTTCTATTTTAGCAACTCTATCCTGACTTGCTTACCTATTGGCTGCTATATATTATATAGAATTATAAATTGAGAACAAAATAGGCTCTCTTCATTTGGTTTCATTTGCTTACGTGGGTCAAATAATTTATGAACATACCTTATTTGGTTGTGAAGATGTTCTCTATTAGACTGAGAGGCGGCTGCAATTTTTGGACCCCATCGAACATCATTCTGATTTTTTTTTATAGAAATTAGAGAAAAGTGAGTAGATTACGAATCCACTGGTCTGCCGTGGCAAAAAATGGCCGAAACTGGTCAAAAATCGACTTTTAATAAGTTGAACTAAATGCAATTGCCAAATGAGCCATAACTTGCCAAATAATGAGCATTTTTTTATTTGGTAACCCTCACTCTTTAATTATCAATTAAGAAGGTTGCAGACGATTCGGATATCTGGCGACGGTCTACTTGCATCTATTAAAAAGGGGCCAAGTTGGCAATAAACATTACGTCACGGATGACGTAACTGATGTCGCCAATTTGGCGTACTTTTAAAAGATACACATTTTCCAAGCCAAAGATCAGAAATCGTTTGCGCTTTTTTTCAATGAAAATTAAAATGCAGGGTTGCCAGACGAAAAAGTTTGTTCTCTTTTTGGCAAGTTATGACATATTTGGCAATCGGATTTTAGTTCAACTCATTCCAAGTCGATTTTTGATCAGTTTCGGCCATTTTTGCCAATACAGACCAGTGGATTCCTAATCTACTTACTTTTCTCCAATTTCTATAAAAAATTCAGAATGATGTTCGATGGGGTCCAAAAATTGCAGTCGCCTCTCGGACTATATGGTTAGTTATGGAGACATTCTTTAGAGAAAGCCAACGATCTCTTGGTTCGGGTGTATTGAAACACTGGTGCATAGAATAAAGTCTACTGCACATTAAATCCTTCGATATCTCAATGTCTATACATTGGCGTTCCATGGATCTATGAGGCGTTATTAGCTCAAATGTTAACCTCCCCATCGGACTCAGTTCAATACTATCAGACGTATTTGGATGCGATGAGCATCTCAAATTGTTAGAATTGGGTAGTTTGTAAGAGAATATAAAAATAGACACTGCTGTGATACCACTTTGAATGTACTACGCCAAGAATTCTTTCTTCTACCCGACGAAGCGTTACCTCTTTATTTTGTATCTCCTTGGTCAGATAACAAGAATGCTCCGACCTTTTCCAAAACGACCCTTTATTCGCTGCACGAAAAGGACAATAGAAACACACTTCTCTCGACTACATTCCAATCCCCTTCTTCCCCAATGAATAAATCCAAAATTTTATCATTTATATCTTTCAATTCTAAATGCAGTTCTGTAACGCGCTTTAACTTATCCTGAATATTTCCACAAATTAAATCTTCGTTTCGAATTTCATCTTTTAAAGCATTTACTGTTCTCATAAAAGCGACTCTAATAGCATTTCTCTTTTTCTTTGAATTTTCCATAATATTCAGAGTGATCCTAAAGAAACTTTGCCGATATATGGACCTCTAGCGGCCGTTCCTTTGAACAGATTGAGATGAGATTTCAGGTATAATTATTCAGGAGTATGAGCTCGAGATTCTGTGAAAGGCAACAAAATGGCGCTAAAGGTTTCGGTTATTGTTACAGAACTCGAAATTTTTGAATGGCAACATCTACTTTTTCATATCGCAAAATGGTCAGAGCATGCGAAAACGCTAAAAAGCTTTGGAACGGTTCGTGTATTTCAAAAAAAGGACGCGTTATGCACGCACAAAAAAACAGCTCTGCAAACGGCCAACAGAAACACAACCGGGGCACATGGAGGAAATTTGCTCATGACATAGGCAAGACACCGGTCATAGAAACCCGCTAGCCAGAAAATCAGCGTAGAAAACCGATAGAATTCCCTGTGATGGTACCCCATTCGCAGAGCTGTTTTTTGTAATACACGTACCATTCCAACGCTTTGTAGGGTTTTCGCAAGCGCTGAGCATTTTGCAATAGAAAAAAGTAGGTGTTGCCATTCGAAAACTTCGAGTTTCTGTAACTATAACCGTAATCGTGAGCGCCATTTTGTTACCATTCACAGAATTCCGAGTTCATACCTCTGAATAACTATACCTGAAATCTCATCTCGATCTGTTGAATGAAACGGAAGCTAAAAATCCATATATCGGCAAGTTTCTTCATGACTACCCTGTACACAGGAAACGTTTAGAAAAATTACCAAAATAATACTTAAGTTTCAAAAATACTAACTTATACTTAAGTTTTGAAAGGAACTGCGAATGTATACATTTTACACATAAAAGCATCTTAGCTGGCTCCCCAAATGTTATGATACCACTTTGTATGTACCACGCCAAGAATTCTTTTGTCTACCCGACGAAGTTTCCTGGCTTAGGCTCGTCATATCGACTGAACTGCAGATAAGTTTTAATCTAGAGAAGTAAGGTAGTGAGGTAAGTCGCACTTACCTCCTTATTTTGGTTTCGAGAAAGAAGGAACAGCTTCCATAATTTACGCAATTTATTTTCACGATACAGACAACACAAACGCACTTCTCTCGACTACATTCCAAACGCCTCTTAATCCTTGCAAAGGCAGGGTTCTTTTTATTTCCTCATCAAATAAAAAAGAGGTGAATAGGTATCACACACATATCAATTACTATACTAAACTTCAACTTAACTTGACATCACTAGACGGTAGATCATCACAGTGCTCATAGGCAATTTATCCATTTTGGCAGCGTGAAAGCATAATGCTTGCCAAACCACAACCCTGTAGAGAACAAAAGGCTATAAGGTTTGGTGAGAATTATGTCTTCACTCCTCTAAAATGGATTAATCTGTGACTATCTACCGTCTAGTGATGTCAAGTTAAATTGAAGTTTAGTATAGGGGGAGATGGGTGGTGGACCATAATGTGGTGCCATCATACTATATATAAAGCATTAATTACAATAAGTAATCGCAGACATAATATACACCCTAATCCTCTGCTCTTCTGAAGAAGTAGTTATCATATTAGCTAATCTGTATCCCCCTCCAACGCATTTTCAGGTAACTATACCCTAAATCATCATGAGGGCCTTAATCCTATTAGCAGCAGTTCTAGGCCTCGCATTCGTGATGTCCTCCGGATGTCCTCAAGAGGAAGACATCAGCCCTTGCATGTGTGTCGTGGTTGACTTGGACGTGGATTTCACCCTTACTTGCACCGAGGATGGAACGACGCCGGAAGATATCACGAGAGTGATGCGCGCATTCCAGCCGGAGAATACGCTGGCCATCGAATTGGCCTGGCTTACGCTGGGAAGGCTTCCGTCTAGGTTTTTCGAAAATGTTAAAGTGAAGAGGCTGGAGATTTGGAACAGTAATTTGGATGGACTGACGAGGGAGGGGGAAGACGGAAAGCCCCTCGCTGGTTTGGAGGACACTTTAGAGGTTTGTGCTTTAAAACATTTTATTAAACCTTACCGTAAGGTAAAAAACAATCTTTTATAATATTTGCAAGGAAAATAGAAAGTTTTTTTTTAAATAAAAAAAAAAAAAATGTTGGAACCGTTGAACTAATTTTTTTTATATTTTAATGCTTGAGAAGACACTAGTTATAACAAAAAACCTGAGATAAATTAACGGGTGACGAGACTAAAGATAAACAGCTAATCAAAATAAAGTAGTAGGAGTACTTTCCCCTTCATTATTTTATAGAATACAAGATTTACTTAATGCAAAAATTTTACTCATTGAGTATTTCAAAGTATAATTGCAATCATAGCTCACATCAAGAGAAAATTACTTCACAAACAAGTATTTATTTTTTAAAAAGAAATATGTCTTCTAAATTTTCTTTGTAACAATAATTCAACGTCTTGTTGACATCTTTCTCTCGAATTGATCATAGGAACTGATCATCTCTTCGAGCTTCAACAATCATACAGCACCTCTGAAGTTAGACTTCAGTCATCTGAAGCGCCTGAAGATACTGCAACTGTCCGACAACCCGATCTCGGAACTTGGCAATGACTGGTTTGGGCATGGACCTCCTTCCTTGTCTGAGCTCATTCTCTCCGACAACGGCATCGAGAAACTCGGAAATAGGGCATTTGAGGGACTGACTGGTTTGGAGAATCTCTACCTGGCAGGAAACAGATTCGGTCCCATCAAGCGAAGCATTCTGCCCACTCCAGCTAACAAACTGACGAAGTTGGAACTTGAGTAAGTTATTGTTATGTACGCATGCGGAAGTGGTATAACGATGACTGTCAAATGAATGGAAATGCTATCAATAGTATTGCATCTTGAATGTACTCCGTATTCATAGAAAGAACTTTTTAAGCTACTTGTCTTTTGATCGAATATGCATTCTGTGTGATTTTTACTGTGAGATTAAAACGTGAGACTTAGTCCGGGATCAAACCAATTTAACACAAAATTTCGGTATATACAATGTTTTTTGATGGTTCTTATATGAAAAAAAAGGATGCTGAAACTAATTATGACGCGTATACTTTTCATACCCTCGAGGGTTTTTGCATATGACGTCATCAATATTATGATCTATAACGCGTATCTGTTGTTGAGATTGATAATTTATTACTAAATTACATCCATGTTTGGTACCAAATTAAAGATCTATATTTCTCGGTTCCATCTAACTTTCAAAAGAACTGTCTTGAGACAATAAATAGTTCTTTGTTAATGCTAGTTTTTTGAACCGATGAACGTTTGCACAGACATATTGAAGTCTGTATAATTTATACTAGACATAGGAAGACGTGGTATCGATTCAGTTGTCGAAAGTGTTTTGTTTCAGATTTGTGACCGAGTTAATATCAAAGCAAGGGATCTTGATAAGAGCCTATTTTATGACTATATATTGGTATCAAAGTTGTCAGCTAATGGTTTTTATTAGTTGTAAGGAACTGTCAGTAACAGGAGTAAATGTACTATCGTTTAATGCTTGAGTTGCGGCAGATCCTTTAAACCGAAGATGTTCTTTGCTTGAAAAGCATAATTCATAACAATATATACAGTCCTGCACAAAAGTTAAGACTCAGAGGCAATTCATGAAAAACCAATAGTATTCGTTTAACTTTCACTAGTCTTTTTTCAAATGTATATTCTTAAAGTCTTCTGGAAAAAGTGTAAGGTAAAAAATTTCAAGGAAAAATGAAATAAAATTGTCTAGCATCAACAAGTTGAAACTTTGCAAACTTCCCATGCCTCTAAAGCAGCGTTCGCCTATAACTATTAGAGACGGGCCGCATGACTTATGTTGGAACTTTCCGCGGGCCGCAGATTTATATCAAATACGCCAATAAATATATTGCTTTACTACATATGTTCAATGTTAGAAATGTGATAATTACTAAAGATTCAACAATATAAAATAATTTTGAAAACTGAAACAATAATTTAACTTTTTTATATTAATAAAATAATTTTTGATTCTTGTTTCAAATAATTAAAAAAATAATTTTCTTTACATCGTAAATCAAAGTCATAAAAGAAGTTTATCTTTAGTAAGAATATTAAAATGTGACTACATAAACTCATAGTCCATAAAGATATTTAAACCATACCTCCTAAATCTACCATTTTAGTCAATGTTAATTACAAGACGATGACAGCCGGTCAGCTTTTCACTAAGCTGGGGACACACAGGAACGGTCCGGGAACTTCGCGGTTACAAGCCCCCTTTTGATGAATGTCGAAGGGGGAGATAATACACAGAAATCTTAAGGAGTGTGGGATTTGTAAGGGGGAGGAGTAGCTGTCCCAATTAAGGTGATAGTTTTTTCCAACCCCTTACAAATTCCACCCTCCTTAAGATTTCAGTGCATTTCTCCCCTTTCGACATTTATCAAAAGGGGGCTTGTATCCGCGCCGTGCCTGACCGTTCCTGTGCGTCCCCAGCTTAACTACTTTGCGTTTAAAACTAGTCTTCGACACCATTTTTGGCACTGGAGTCATAGAGATCGCGATACTTCTTTTCATGTCAAAATAAAAGAGGTATGCATTAAAACACCCAACTCCTGCCCATCACATTCAGAAAAGCTGAAATCGAAATGTGCCATTCACGAATCGAGGGAGTGGGGTATCATAAGTACAAAACTAAGCAATGCGAAGGAATGCGTCATTGGTAATAATTTAAACTATTGCTTTTTTTATTTTTTCTGGCAGTCTCAGGAAAAAAAAAAGGATTTTTCTGACTTACTGAAGCGGGCCACTCAATGAAAAACGTGGTTTTTGGCAGTAAACACATACTATTGTAGATAAATTAAAATTATTTCCTCAAAATTTGATTTGTGCTCTTCTGTACTACCGGCGGGCCGGAGAAAAAGCTGTCGCGGGCCGGATCCGGCCCGCGGGCCGCCTAGTGGCTGACGCTGCTCTAAAGTATAGACACAAATGTAAGATTTATGTAAATTCTTGAGAGAAAGTGAACGTATCATCAAAGGGGAGTGTCTTTAAAAGGCTTGAAGTAATATTCACTGGTTAGAATGATGCCGAAGTCTACGCAATTTTCGTATGTAGATATTTAAAGAATTTGGAAGTTAAAGGCCACAGATAAATTAATTTCTGATATTTCAATTGCATTAAATCGGTCCAAAAGTGGTATTTAGAGAGTTTTAGCGTATGGTGACTAATATCAACTATCAACCAAAATCACGATTTGGAAGGCCTCGAGCGACCAGCAAACGGAATGATAGACAAATTATAAAACGGACTTCAAATCAACATTACTCTGCAAATCAGATAAAAAATATAATTGCCATTAAACTTTCATGGGAAACTGTACGTAGAAGAATTGTGGAATACGGGTTTTTAAAAAAATCTAAACTTTAACTCAAGCCGCGTTTGCAGTCTCATCACAAAGAAGCAAGAATGAATTGGACTCAGTAGCACATGTCATACAGTGGCGAATGGCTACAGGTGGTCTTTAGGAATGAAAAAAATGGAGTCTAGATGGTCCAGAAAGATTTTTCTAGCACTGGCATGATCTTCATAATGATCCTGTAACTCAGTTTAGCCGACGTCAAGGTGAATGTTCAGTCATGATTTGGGAAGGATATGGATTCTACGGCCAAACTTCTCTAGCGTTTTTAAAGGTAAAGCAAAACTCTGAGGCCTACCAGGCAACTCTAGAAAGTAACTTACTACCATTTTGTGAGATTTTAAGTGGACCTAATTGGGAATTTCAACAAGACAACGCCTCCGTCCACTCATCCAGTTCAACGAAAAAGTGGTTTAGAGCCAAAATTAATCGTGGTTCTCGACTAGCCTGCTAATAGTCTTGACTGTAATCCAATCGAAAATTTATGGGGAATTCTTACAAAACTTGTTATACCTTTGGAAAGCAGTATAAACCATTTTTGAACTTAAAGAAGCCTTTGAAAAGGCGTGGTATGGAATCAACCCTGAAACTTTGCAATAGTCTGTGTTTTTAATGGAAAAACCGTGTTTTTGATTTGATAAAACAACTTGAAAGCTTAATTGATTACTAAAACTATTCGCTTGCTTATAAAAATTAAGAAATTTTAATTTGTGCCTAAACTTATGTGCAAAGGATTTTTGTCGTTTTTGTGACTAATACGCTACAGATTTGTTTTTCATTTTCAAATTTCTATATTGAATGTAATACGTGCATATTATTAAGTGATATAAAGATTAAATCTTCTGTCTTAATACTATTTTATAAAACACCAATTTTGTGTTGTGTTTAAACTTTTGTGCAGGACTGTATAAAAGCTCAATCATAATTTTGTTCTTATGAGCAGTACCAATAGATACTTGTAAAGTAGTATATCTGTTCTGTATTTCACTCCTTACCATATCCCCAATCAGAATGCAAGGCAACGATACTGTGGAATTTTTTTGTTTTGTTATTTTAGCAAGAAGCTTCAAAAGTGTCAGACTGATTTCTGATACTGTTGAATCAATGTCCAAAAGCATTTTCTATTCCTGTTTACTTGTACATCTTTACTTTTTTCTATATAATTTCCCCCATTTTCATATAAGAGTCAGCTACGTTAGCCTCCTGAAGATTTAGTTTTTGCACAGCAATTTTACGAAATATGAATAGATTTGCATATCCATTGTAGGAAATAGCCAGAACTTCACCATGAAATACAATTTCTATTTTCTGCATCAATTGAAAATGATTTAGCAAAACACCACTAAAAGTGTAGCAAAACACCACTAAAAGTGTTGTAAGTATTCTCAAGTTCAATAAATGATCAAAGCACGCTTCTTTCAACACTTTTTTTTTTTTTTTACATAAGAACCATAAAAGAAAAAAAAAAAAAACATTGTATGCACCGCAATTTTGGGTTAAGGGGAAAAGGGCCCCAGACTAATTTAACAGTTTTTTTTAGAAAGGTCAGATTGTTCGAAATCATTTGCTGATACTGCAACTTCCACGTAATTGAGCTTTTCTCCAGCTACATTTCAAAAGTTATGGCAGCATACACATTTTCAGAAAAACATCATATTGGAAAGAAAACACTAACCAAGAAGGAAATTTTAGTGACAGAAACTAGTGGGTCTTGAAACGAATTATAGGCTACAAAAATAAAAAACACTGACTTGTATTTCATGTTAATGCAAAAGGATGTCTAACGTGTTATAACTAGAATATATTCTTGATGAGTAATAAAGAGAAAAATCATATTTATATAAATACGCACGTGCAGGCAGCTCCAATATGTTTTTGATTTTATCATTTCAACGAGCTTCCTACGGTATTGTTTAATAATAATATTTTTTAGAAAAATGATCGATAAAATTATAAGAATTACTAGAGTTATAAGATTTAACCCTAGTGTGACAAATAGTAAGTATCTATAAAAGTGTAATAATGTAACAATTGGCTCACTATTAGTATTTTCCAGAAAAAATAAGCCGACCAAACGGTATAGTGGTTAGCGTGCTGGATTCTAGACCGCGAGGTTGCGGGTTCGAGTCCCGTGTAGGCATGGGTGTTTGTAAATGTATGTTGGTTTGTTAAAATGACGAAATGTTTCGGCGCATTATAGCCCTCGTGTTGCTGACGGCGCCAGATAATCTAAATACAACCAACCAACCAGAAAAAATAACGAATTCTAAGTGATAGAGATGTCGATCACAGGGAAATGTTAAGCTTGCATGTTTGATTATCTTTTTTTTTATATAAACAGTGGAAATATATTGAAAAAAGATTGATTTTTTAAAAATAAACTATGCCATGATATAGACCTGATTATCAGGATTCGATTAAACAAAAAAATTAGAACTTAGAAAAATTAGAATTAGAACAATCTAAAAAAAATTAGATTGTTTTAGAATAGCGACTCAAATATGATTTTGATTTAGTTAAAATGGTATTTTTTTTTATTCATCTTTTCATTTTTCCATCTATAAAAGAAAAATGGTAATCCTAGTTATAATTTTTCGAATCTTATGGTAGTATAATTATAGTAGTGTGGTGACTACGTCACTGGTAACTCGTGAGAATTTAGGACAAATCACAAATTTCCTAGGTGTTTTAATTATAAAATTAATTTTAGATGTAATAACTGTAAAAAATTAAATTTATTAATATTAACTACTTCAAAATAACGAAATAAACATCACTACCAATATTTATTGACTGAACTGTCAATCGTTAGATTGTTGCTAATAACAATAAGTTCTTGTGGCGACACTTCTTGTACAGGCGCAGTTCTAGAGGCAAGCCTGATGATTAATTGTCGGCTTTTAATAGAACATATGGATTGCACTTTGGGTACACTGACGTTCGTTTGGATTTAGTATACTGGAATTGGTTAAACTACTACTATCACATAGCCTTTCTATTGGAAAGGCTTTTCTGACTAAACGGTTCTTGAATGTTAATGCCTGGTGGAGTGTTAATTTCTTCTTTTCCCCCAGCAACAATGCCCTGACTTACCTTCCTGAAGATATGTTCTCTCAAATGCCCGCATTGACCAGCGTGTCTCTCCGCACAAATGGACTGCGTAAAATGCCCAAAGAGACATTCGAGCCCGTGTGGCAACAACTGGAGTCACTCGACATGAGAGGTAACCTCACTCTTCAAACTACATTCTGTTCTTCGAAATAGAGATGGAGGCCTGGAGGGACATTCACATCTTCAATCTTCTCAATTTTATGTTATATCTGTTAATGAAACATTTAATATTGCGAGGACTTGTGTCAATAGTTTGCGTTATTCATAAAAATTTAAATCATCAAGCAGAACGAATCTATCTATGAAGGCCCTCAATAATTAAGTAGTTTGTGGAATATTTCAAAATATGGACAAGGATTTATAAGCAGGATTGTAGTGCTAAAAATATTTCCCGGAACACACGCTTGTCGATCGTGGTGGTAGCTCCAACTGTAGCCTTGGATTTTTTAATTATAAAATGCAAATTCACAATATTTTCCATAACTTACTAAATAAAAAAAAGCTAAATATTTTTAATTTGCGCATTTATTTTATCTTTAATTTATATTACAATTCGTGCATACAGATTTACGAGTAATTATCCATCAATTATTAATAAAAAAAATGTAAAAGTATCAATCCATTAAAACTATTTAAAAAAAAAAAAAAAAAAAATATAAAAAATTCCACAAAGGGTTTCTGTTTAGACCCTAGCGTTTGTTTGTCCGTAGTTGATCTCTGATGTCTTTACCAACTAATGACAGCTGGTGTCTTTACTAACTAATGACAGCTGGTGTCTTTACTAACTAATGACAGCTGGTGTCTTTACCAACTAATGACAGCTGGTGTCTTTACCAACTAATGACAGCTGGTGTCTTTATCCGGTAACGACAGCTGGTGTCTTTACCAGCTTTCTCCTTTTGAATAGGTTGACCATTGATCTAACAAACATTAAGTTTGTCACTTGTGGAATTAGGAGTTGCGATCTTGATTGTGATATAATAATGTTCGTGTGGCTGAAGCTAAACTCACATTCAGAAAAACTTACCTCAATGACTTTGTGAAGTTCATCAATGGCATTAAATCTCCGAGAACTCTTCACACGCCATTGTCCAGAAAATATTGATATGCATTCTAAGTTTTTAAAAATGACAAACAGAATCTTCTGCACAGTTAACTGATCTCATACTCACAAAAACCTAAACGGTAATTTATCTGACCAGCTGTTTTGGTCCAAATAAGAAAGCTTAGAAACAATGTTCTCTTTGATAGTAGTAATTAAACCTAAAATAGTACGCTTTTGAAAGCCGGTACCGACTCTTATAAAAGAACAGGTACGACGTTCAGGAGAGTAAAGGCCCCACTGCACCCTTGTGTATAAGAATATTTTTCTTTCAAAAGGATTAGGGTAAGTTATTACACAGGATTCAACATTTCAAAAAACATTAATTGAGGCAGCTTTTTATAAGTTGATGCATTCACACCAGTATAGACTCTATAGAACTATCACCTATATATCACCTATCACCTTTATAGAACTATGATTGATAGTATATTGTAAGGTATACATATACATCAGGAATCGCGAAATTTGACTCAAGTTTGTGTTTTTTGGTTTGAAAATATTCCCGAATTCATGACCATTAAAATGATACCGTTTTCTTTCTGAGACTCAAATTACTTTTTAAATTACAGTTGGTTTTGTGAACCTGTTTTGTATCACGTTCATTAGTGTGGTAAACTTTAAACGCGTTTTCTGAAGAATGACATTTTGGTGTTATATGACTTTACGCCAACGGTCATAACTTCATAATAAATGGTCCGATTTACAAACTTCAAATTTTGTTTTGTAGACAATAGGTTGTAAATGTGTTTTCTATGGAGAATCTAATATATATTGTTTTAAACATATTTTTATGCATATTTTAATCTTAATTTTTTGTTAAAAACTATGTATGTTTTAAAATTTTTTATTTAAAAACTTATAATTAAATATTGAAGCCAAATTCAAAATTCTCCATAGGAACATGCATCAATATAATATATTTATTTGCAATAAAAATCATACCTCTAAGTTAATTACAAGTTTATTTATGTATGTTGTAATAATGTCCTAATTAGTCACTTTAATTGCAATTAGCTGTTCAAAAAATTGACAGAAAAAAAAGTTTAAATATAAAAATGCATCATTTTTAATTCTGATATACTGCTAAAAAGTTTGAAATTATAACCTAAAAATTAAAGAAAATCATCTCAATTGTATATGTATACCTTAAATAAAATAAAATTTTAGAAGGCAAATATCCAATAGGATTTACAAAATAAGTTCTATGAACAATATATAAATATAAATGTTCTCGAAGGTTTGTTTTCTTGTTATAAAACTTGAGATCGAATTTAAAAATATTTATGAAATCGAGCATTTCTCGTACAAAGGTGTGAAAATCAAAATGGTTTTACTACAAAAGTAATAAATGGCAACAGGCAGGAATAACGCTATAAAAACTTTTCATTTCAGAAAATTCACTCGAATGCGACTCTCATCTCAATTGGATGTTTCAAGTTCGGAAGACGGCGAAGGTTTTAGGAAAGTGCTTCGCGCCACCCGAAAAGGAAGGACTAGAACTTGAAGATCTCCTTAAGGGCAAAGTTCTGCTTTAGATATTCCTGTTGCTCCTTACCTCGGCATACACGTCATATGAATTGTGGATAAGACTATGGAATATTCTCTTACTCTAACAATTCTCAATTGTATTTTGTTATTGTTAATATAATAAAATGCAAAATATGTAACGTATTTTGAAAGAAATGAAAATGCAATTTATACTTATTTACATTTTAAATCAGTGAAGACTCATCCCATTTAACTTTGGCACAATTTATAAAATTGTTGTACAAGTTAAAGCTAAAGCCAGCTAACCTTATGGAGGAAGAGAAGATTTATCTGATGTTTGTGTCACACGTAAATATTGTTTTGTTACTTTAGTTCAGCGTTAGCGATTATACGGCCCGCCACAAATATTTCCGCGGCTCGCCTACACCACAGAAGATTATTTAGAAAAAAAAAAATTACGGATAGACTTTTTTTTTTACATAATTGTAATTTATCTGAAATAATATGTGTTAACTATGTAGAACAGAATTCTCTACTACGTGTCTGTAGAAACTATATGAAGAAGTTTTCAGCAAAGTGGTTTTCATCAAGAATAAATTCAGGAATATTTTAACTAATTCTCATTTGGACAATTTATTAAATTAATTGCAACAAATACTCCGAAAGGCATCGACTCTATCATAAAATAAACTGAATGATTTCGACTGCCGCGTCGTCGTTTCGCAATTATTGATATCGACTTAAATTGAGTAGTCTGAAAGTACAGTATAAATACTTTTATTAAAAGTTGAATCACGTTGAAACACTAGATTCCCTTCTTTTTTAAAATTTGATTTACTAATAATAAAAACTCTTCTTTTTTTAATTATTAAAAAAAAAAAAAAAAATCAAATATCAATTGTAATTTTATTAAGATAAAAAAAATATTTTTCCCCAGTTTTCAGAAATTTTATATACTTTTTAATCAATAATAACTCAAAATACATATTTTGGAGTATCTGGCCCTCGAAAAGCTCCAATATCGGTCATACGACCTGCTTCTAAAAGTTGTGGCGAACGCTGCTTTAGTTAATTTCAGCGACAACTCCGATTGGGTGCAGTCTGACCAGGACAGACTACTGGGGATTGATAAGACATTCCGCGCTGGTGCGGGATCAGAAGTGGATGTGTTAAGCAACATGTTGCCAGTCTCTATATAATCGAACTCTTTGGATGATACGCATGGTATTAAGTTGATACACGTTATGCTTCCAAACTTCTCCGGTGTTTCAAATCTGTGGAGAGTACTTTACTCGCTCACTTCGTAGCTAATTACTTAATTGCTTGATTATAATAATTACTTAAAATGTGTTTACTTTAAAATTAGATAGGTCTACGAAGCTATCTAGGACAATGAGGAACTTGCACAAGAGAGGAAAATGAATATTTTTTGTATTTTCTATTGTTATCCAACAAATATATTAGGTCAGTGCAATTATTTTTTATCTTTATGCTTTCAAGTAGTCAAAAATCAAGTTTGAAATTAGCAGAAATCACAACAAAAGTCACTTGACCAACAACGCATGAAAAAACCGTGACGTGGTTACGCAGAGATGAAGTCGCAAAACGAAGGAGAAACCACTATCATTCTTCGTCTAAAACAGGTTTTAGACTGATTCATTATCTGCGCGTTGACGTTTCACACAAAAATGGCTTTTTCCCGCCAAATTGCAAAGTGAAAAACTAAATATATTTTTAACTATCTATCCGAGCTCAAATTTTTGAAAGAATAGTATTGTTTTTCAAGATTTTTTCTCTACTTTTATTTAAAAATAAAACCAAAAAACAATCTCAATCTCTTCTCTATTGTTGTTTTTTTGCTAAAGTGAAATGAAGAATGTGGTGTCAGCTCATGAGTCGCCATCGTCATCTGACCTAGTTCAAAATCAAACCGCTTAATTTGTTTGTGTAGAGTTGAGATATTTGGATATCAAAGCTGTGCTTTATCTGTAACGGTCCGGAGGAATTACTTGAAAGGATTTAACTTGGTGCCTAATGACACAGTTTGACTTGATCTTCTAAGTGAAGTGTGCTAAGTGGGTTTAAAATATATTTTAATTCAATATGTCGGGTTGACACGATTGTTAACAAATAGATTATCTATAATTTTCAACCTTTCTGTCTTTGTTAATTCTTAAAAGAAATCGAACAACTGCGATTGTTGAATAAAAATCCAAGAGTATGACAGTAAGCTATTATATTTGATGGTATTCTCCATTAAATTGGTAGAAATATCCAGTTTGAAGCTCAATAGTGATAAATTCATACCAAGCCATCACTTTAGGGAGAATTATAAAAATAGCACTCTCAATTTGATTATATGCTTTACTGTCTTTGTTCTTGAACATCTTAACCATGATGCACCTTCCATGTGAAGGTAAGTAGAATTTTCTAGACTTGTTTCTTTAATTAAGTATAAATCACTCTTTGCCCGGAAATGTTTGTAAAAACCAGATAATGGGTTTATATCTATTTATATGAAATGTTATGAATTGGATCTAAAATAATCTTAGTCGAAATGATTTAAAATTGGCCAAAATATCAACTAAAAATGGGCAAAACAAAATTAACTATAGAAGTAAACTTTTATTAATTTTTTTTTTTTTGGGGGGGGGGGGGTTATTACCATGTATAATAAACACTTTTTAAACTTATTAAATGATTCATCAAGAAAAAAAAAAGTTAGATGAATGTTAAAATGTGCACAGAATTTGATGGGGGTATTATAATGCCCTGAAGTTGTTACTTAAAATACATTATTAATTAACGAGTTGCTATTTTTATATACCATATAAAACATAGAAATGTTGCCAATTCTTTTTAAATAAAAGTTGTTTGCCTAAACCAACACTATTTAAAATTTTCTTTCATTCAACGAATTTTTAATTTAAATTATCCTCCATTATCGTCTTTTTTGACTTCACCCCCTCATAAAAAAAAAATCTTTAATTTCTTATTCGAAATTTGCTTTTATCACTTGATTTGAGTATTCCATTTTTAATCTTTTACCTTTTTATAAACCGCAACATATTTTTAATCATTTTTAACATAGTTGATATTGATCAGTATGTTCGGTGCAGCATGGCACAGGAGATGCCCTTGCGCCAAAAAGGCCACCAACCATTACTACTTAACGAGTTGCTATTTTCACATCCCATGCAAAGCATAGAAATGTTGACAATTCTTTCTGATAACAGGAGGCTTCCAGCTTAACCTAATACTATTCGCATTTTCTTTTATTCAACGGTATTGCAATTAAATCCTAAGCGAGCGTATTTATGCTATTACACTTCAATCCCTTTTAATTCGACTTCTTACCAAATTATCACAAATCTTTTGTTCTATGAAGAACGCTCCTTAAAATCAGTCTTTATCTGTTACGGTTAACTGAGTCTTATGGATAGAAAAAAAAAAACATTGAATTTTAAATTTTAAATTTTGATCGCTCCACCATTGACTTCGCATTTACAAATATATATAATAGCATATTTATACTCATCTCAAAATCCTTATTAAGTTAGGCATTTCATAAGTACGAAATAGCCGACCAAACGGTATAGTGGTTAGCGTGCTAGCTTCTAGACCGCGAGGTTGCGGGTTCGAGTCCTGTGTAAGGCATGGGTGTTTGTAAATGCATGTCGGCTTGTCTAATGACGAATATTTCGGCGCATTATAGCCCTCGTGTTGCTGACGGCGCCAGATAATCTGAATACAACCAACTAATTTAAGTGAACATTTTAATATTTCTTATTTACTAGTTAGCATTTTAAACTTAGAATGAGGTAAAAATTCAATCTATAGCTCTTTTTTTATTTTTATTTGAGAAACGAAAGCATAGTAATTTCCCTTGAAGGTGTTCCCACTTCACACAAATTATCAACGTTGTTCTGACGAATAGCTGGACCGTCTATGAACAAGGACCTGATGGCTGAGGGGATGGCGCTCTGGCCTCGCATGCCAAAGGAGGAATCCTGGGTTAGGCTTGGATGTTCGTTGTGCTTCGGAATCCACGTTAAATTGTAGGTCACAGTTTGATTAGTCGTTATTGTGCACAAAAAAATGTCATTGAGCGTACAAACAAACCGGGCGTAGATCGTACGCCAGAAAATCCCCAAATGCAACTTACCTAATAGTTATTGATATTTGTGGTTGATTTTTCAAGTTTGCCCCATTTCCGAAGCTTTTTTTAAAATGGGACATTTCTTTCGTTTGCTAGAAGGCTATCATAATTTTAGACCTTTAAATCATGTTCACTGTTTTAGAATACATTGTCACAATTTAGAATTAAAGTTGGGTATAGTGGTTAGCGTTGATAGCTTCTAGACCGCGAGGTGGCGGGTTCGAGTCCCGTATTAGGCATGGGTGTTTGTAAATGTATGTTGGCTTGTCTAATGACGAATGTTTCTTCGCATTATAGCCCTCGTGTTGCTGAGGGTGCCAGATAATCTGAAAACAACCAACCAACCAAAGTTGGACTCAAAAAGTTCAGTTTCAAAACTGGAAAGTTTGAGAGAGAAATCAATGCAATTGTGAGCTTCCAATCTTAAATAGCTATATTTTTGAAAATTGGCTATTTTTGTATTATCTATAAAGCGATCGCTATTAAGGTAGCTGCCGATATCACTTAAGATTTTTAGAACCACATTGGTTTAGGCTCTGTGAGAGCAAAAATCTCTAAAATGCGTTTGTATATATTTTTTTCACTTGACCAACCCTGTTGGTCCTTGAGCCTGTTGATGGTTTTAGAGTTTGTGTTCAAGTTAAAAATGTCACTCTTGCTACAAAAATGGCATATCTTAAAATTCTTCATTTTGAGATAAAAATTAACAGAATGCGTGTTAGTTGAAAACACACGATTTTTACAAGTTATTTTCAAGTTGAAATGGACTTATGCTGTTCTTCCAAGTCCATGTAGTCTCTGATTCTACACACACTTTAACACACAAATGAAGAATTTCGTGCTGTGTCATTTTTGTATCAAAAGTGCGAGATTATCTGCAAATCGTACAGTAGACAAGGACAATATATCGCAAGCGTATAGTAAAGAACATATATCAATCTTAATCGGCTGGAACAATATATCCCAATCGCACAGTCGGCTGGAACAATACATCTCAATCGTATAGCCGACTGATGCAATACCTCTCAATCGTATAGCCGACTGATGCAATACCTCTCAATCGTATAGCCGACTGATGCAATACATCTCAATCGTATAGCCGACTGATGCAATACATCTCAATCGTATAGCCGACTGATGCAATACCTCTCAATCGTATAGCCGACTGATGCAATACCTCTCAATCGTATAGCCGACTGATGCAATACATCTCAATCGTATAGCCGACTGATGCAATACATCTCAATCGTATAGCCGACTGATGCAATACATCTCAATCGTATAGCCGACTGATGCAATACATCTCAATCGTATAGCCGACTGATGCAATACATCTCAATCGTATAGCCGACTGATGCAATACATCTCAATCGTATAGCCGACTGATGCAATACATCTCAATCGTATAGCCGACTGATGCAATACATCTCAATCGTATAGCCGACTGATGCAATACATCTCAATCGTATAGCCGACTGATGCAATACATCTCGATCGTATAGCCGACTGATGCAATACATCTCAATCGTATAGCCGACTGATGCAATACATCTCAATCGTATAGCCGACTGATGCAATACATCTCAATCGTATAGCCGACTGATGCAATACATCTCAATCGTATAGCCGACTGATGCAATACATCTCAATCGTATAGCCGACTGATGCAATACATCTCAATCGTATAGCCGACTGATGCAATACATCTCAATCGTATAGCCGACTGATGCAATACATCTCAATCGTATAGCCGACTGATGCAATACATCTCAATCGTATAGCCGATTGATGCAATACATCTCAATCGTATAGTCGACTGATGCAAAACATTCCAATCAATCGTACAGTCGATTGGGACTATTTGTTCCCATCATTTTAGATATTGTAATATAAATCTTGTAGTAATAGGATACACTGATGCAATACATTTTTCTGCTGTTAACTACGATTGGGACACTATATACCACAAAAACCTGGACTTATATACATACTCATTCGGGTCGAAAGAGTTGAAAACATTTTAAATATGTCATATTTATGGTAGAATAATACTATAATTCATAAGGTTTTATTCTTTAAACGTATTAAATCGTTCATACTTTTATGAAACCTATACTGACATAGTATTAGATCCCTTAGTTAAAAGCAAAATCTGGGGGAAATTCATGAGACTAATGAGAGATTTTGAGCAATGAAAAATTGTATTTTGTAATAGGGGGCCTTTCCTGGAAAGATGGAATTATTTATTTATTATCATAAAGCACACTACAGAAAAAAATTCCATTTAAAGTGTACAGTACCCCCAAAAAAACCCAGAACGATGGCTATATCTTTTGTTCTAATTGTTGAAATAACAAACAAAAGGTACCATTGTAAATCGTGGAAGGTTTTTAATAATTTTTTTTTATCATGAGGGGTCATCTATATATTAAAACAGAACCAAACTTTAAAAAGTTCAATAGCAACCTCATATTATTCCATATTTGGATTCAGCATTAAAAAGGAAAGCGAAATACAAAAATTCGTAATTTTCTAATGAATGGTTTGTAATTTAAATGATAAAAAGAAAATGATAAATTAATGTTAAAAAAAAAGTTGTTTTTTTGGCCATAAATACTTAAATAATTAATACTAGGAGCAGCGGAGCCCCCTGCTCGCTGACGCTCGCCAACCCCCTGGATTGCTAATACAATCCATTTGGCTCGCTTTGCTCGCCTCAAATTGAAGCATTTAAAATATGCCCTAGCAAAAACCTGCATAATGCCATGAAACTGAAAACGTTTTGTTATTTATGAAGAGCCAGAATACTTGACACGTCATTACTCTACTGCTGTCAAGACGCGTTAAGCAGGAACAGTGTGGCAAAGTAGTAAAAAGTTGTTGGAAAACAACAAAAATAAACAGTATCGTACATATATTTTTAAAAGATCGGTTATTTCGTTGAACAATTAAAATTTACAGGCTGGTATCGTATGAAGCGCTAAAATAATTAAAGTTGTTTATAGAAATTTCTTAACGAAGCAATCATATGTTCGCATAATCTTTTTTGCGATACTTAGAAAATAATAGTGCAAGGCCAATTATCCGGCATTCAATCAACAGGAATTTTTTGAAAATCAAATTTGGTGAGAAAATTAGTTCTATTTCGCCAAAAGTTTTATTTTTTATTTCATATGAGATTTTGAAGTTGAGTGAGTGGTTTTATTCGTTATTTTGAAAGTTTTCAATTCGTAATAGTTGAATTTGCACTGATTAGAAATGAATATAGGTTCAGATTTGCTGTACAATGCCTCATAGCGACTTTTTGAAAGTTGGCGATTTAGCGCTGAATGCAACACGGCGACCTCCGGAACATGTTCCAGCAGATAACTTTTCTGAAAAGTCTGGTTTATCCGAAATTCTAATCCAAAAGAAATGTACACACCTTGGATCTATTTATTCTTGCATCATCGTAACTATTAAACGAAGAGTTTAAAAAGAGCTTTAAAATTAGCAACGGGTTTGCTGTTTACATACGTAAGGATGTTGCCATTCATATATTCAAAATCATTGAGGCTTTGTAGTAGCTTAATGATGAAAAATATTGAAATTTAAATAATTAATAAAGTATTAATAAATTATTTTGGAACGTTTTGGCAAATCTACAGCTTATTTCCTTTAAAATGGCACCTTGATCATTGAAATTGGTTGAGCAGTTTAGGCGGACGGTCTAACCCCGAAAAACGTATTGCCTATTAAATATATAGATATTTCAGTAATTTTTTTTTCAAAAGGTAGTTTGTAAATGGCCAAACATAAATAGCTATCAGCTTTTGAATCAATTTCTTTTTTAATAATTAATTATTAATTAATAAAGCAATTAATTTTTTTTTTAATAGAAACATACATTTTTTTTTGCTTTCATTAGATTTACCATGGTCTAAAACCCCCTATAATTTTTTCTTTCCATTTTGACTGTTAGTTCTCGATTTTTTAGAGAAAATGTAAAAAACGCTCACTTTAAGGGACCGTATAGTAAACGACTTTTGAAAACTATCAAAGATTAATTCAACGTAAACTAGAGGTGTGGAAAATCGCATAACGTTCAATTATCATATAACCAATAGTTTAAAAACTAAGAAACACGCTTTAATAGGAAAGTGAACTAAAAAGTAGAAGATAATTTTAAATAAGTTTGAAATAAGAATAGTGATTAACAAGAAATATTTTATCGTAAAAAAGCGTGGGGTGCTTGATGTCAATTTTTGTAAATATTTAATGACAGATATTGGTAAAAGTAGAGCCATTATGAAAATATCTTAAAAAGCACCCCACCCTTTTTTACGATAAAATAAATATTTCTTGTTAATCACTCTATTCTTATTTCAAACTTATTTAAAATTATCTTCTACTTTTTAGTTCACTTTTCTATTAAAGCGTGTTTCTTAGTTTTTTAATCTATTGATTATTTTCTACTTTTTAGTTTGATTTTCTATTAAAGCGTGTTTTTAAGTTTTTAAAATTATTAATTATTTTTTCTGTAAACTATAATTTTTTTTTTAATTTGCTTTCTTAAATTCCATTTATTTAAAACATTTTTTAAGCAATTTCAATAAGTTATCCTTTAAAAATTTTACTGAATCATGTGACTTTTTCATTTTATAAATAATTTCAACGATCTAGTTACATTTGTGTTTATAATGAAATATTTCTGTAGAATATTCATGCTTTGCTAAATACTGTTTACTAATGCCTACATTTAATATTTATTAATTTTCTAATTATCAGTAGTATTCGTTATATTTCTGCAATTACAGTTTTCGATATTTTATTTATTTCGTGTGAAGAATGCACTTCTTTAATGTTGTAAATAAATTATGTTACTTTTGCATTTACTTGCTATTTTTGTATTAATCTTAAACATGACACTATAAATCCAAGTACTTTCTATGCAATTTTAGACTAATACTTGTATTTTTTAATCTTCGTGAAACGCGCCACATTAACCGTTCGATATCTCCCGCTGTGAAGAACCTTAAAAATACCTTTCGTTTTATGGAAATTCTCCCTGAAGATCGGTAAAAAAATCGTCGAAATATTTTCGCTCGTAAGTGACGTGTTTTTCAACATAATGCAACGAAATTTGGTATTTAGGGTAAATGATGTATTCGTATGACGAATTCGAGGTATGTTCGTATTGAAATTTTCGAAGGTAGCGTTACTTTTACTTAGTATACGGTCCCTCAAAAAAAAAAAATGTATCAGATATATAGAAAATCGCAAGCAAAACATTTTAGTGCAAACCGTAAGATTCTACGATAATTAGAACCGAAGATATAGCCATCGTTCTGTTTTTTTTTTTTTTTGGGGTACTGTACCAGGAATAGTACTTTACAAACAAGCAAACAATAGTAACAAAACAAGATTAGACATTTAAAACCAGCAGACATTTAGCCTTGAACATAGAAAAAGATACATTAAAAATATCCAAATCATCAGAAATCAAATTAAAAATTTTATAAAATTTATACAAACAAAAGTTGTCAATGTAGTTATATTTGGTAAAAACAGTAATAAATAAATTTTGGCTACGAGTATTGGTCGGTACAGCAAATTTAATGGAATTATGGATCTCAATGCAATCAATAAAATTATTAAGGACTTTGTAAAAGAAAGAAACACAAGAAAGCTCACGTCTAGATTTTAAACTGGGGATGCTGAAGAAATTGCGGAGGAAAGAAGAGGAGAGATAATGAGAATTATAATGGTTACCCTTATAATAAAGATAACGCATAAATTTAGTCTGAACCTTTTCAAGAATTATAATTTTATTGTTATATTAAGGGTCCCAAATAAGTGAGCAGTATTCAAGATTTGAACGGAACAAACTAAAATAAATAATTTTAAGAGCCTAAGGATTAGAAAAATCTTTTGTATTACGTTTAAGAAAACTAAGCATCTTATGAGCCTTTAAGATAATATCATCAATATGAAGAGAAAAATCAAAATTAGAATCAAAAATGACGCCAAGATCTCTGATATGGTCAGAACGAGTTCAAGTTTGATTATTGACATAATAAGGATAAGAAAAATCTTGTTTTTTACGCGTAAAACTTATAACACTGCATTTATCAATATTTAGAAATAAACTATTAACGCTACACCAACGATAAAGACCATCAATATCCAACTGCAACTCCTCAGCATCAGCAATGGTACAAATGGATCTAAACATTTTAAGGTCATCAGCAAACAAAAGAAAATCACCGAATTTAAAAATATCACAAAGATCATTGATAAATAAAATAAAAAGCAGGGGTCCCAAATTAGAGCCTTGCGGGACACCAGAAGAATTAGTAAATTTGTTAGAAATTGCATCTTTAAAATAAACATATAGCATTCTTATACTTAAATATGAAAAGAACCAATCAGTAAGATTGCAATGAAAACCCATATTACTTAACTTTTTCAAAAAAAATACCAAAGTCGATTGAATCAAAAGCTTTAGAAAAATCACTATAAATTACATCAAGTTGATAGCCACATTCCATAGAGGAAATAATCTTATTAGTTAAACAAAACTAATTTGTAAATGTGTAGATCGTTTAGGGATAAATCCGTGTTGATTCAAAGAAATAATGTTTTTAACCTGATGAAATAATTTTTTATACATTATGATTTCAAAAATCTTGGAAAAAGGGCTCAATATTGAAATTGGTCGATAATTTTTACAATCAGTTGAATCTCCTTTCTTGAAAACAGGAATAATTTTCTTTTGCTTCCAAGTATCAGGGAAAGTATTTGCTTTCAAAGAAAGATTAAATAAGATAAGAAGAGGATAAACCAGCCCCTCGGAACAACCCTTAATAATAAACGAGGGTACCTGATCAACACCTACCGATAAAGAAGATTTTAATTCTTGAATTGCCAAAACATCATCATAGGAAACACAATCGATTTTCACCAAATCACAAATACTATAATCATAGATTACAGAACTACTGACATAATCAGTGCTTGATTTATAAACAGAGTTAAAATAATTAGCAAAAACATTAGCAATATCCTCATTATTATCATATCCTATATTATTATAGTGGAAAGTATTTGGCATTGATTTAGATTTCTTAAAAAAAGACCAGAACTTTTTAGGATCGGAAATAAGTTTATTTTCAGTGTTGAGAATGTAAGAAGCGTAGTCCTGTTTAAGTTTGACCTTAACAAGAGATCTCAATGACCTAAATTCAGCAAAAATGCTTGGATCACCACTCCTCAAAGCCAATTTACGTATTCTACCCTTTTTCTTAATTAACTTCTTAGTATCACTCGAGTACCAAAAGGGAAATTTTTTAAAAACCGTTATCATAGGTATAGTCTGAATAAAAACTTGATGTAGATAGTCATAAAAATAAGAAACAGCTAAATTAACATCACTAAAAGCATTTAAAAAGTTCCAGTTAATCGATATTAACAGGTTCCACATATTTAAAAAATCAGTTCTTTTGTAATCAAATTTCATCAATTTATGACCACGATTATTATTACGAACAGGCATAAAACAAACATCAATGGACAGTGCAGGGTGATGATTATCTTCTAAAACGAAGGGTCTATCACAATGACCAATTGAAACATTGCATAAGTCAATATTACACAGGATCAGGTCTAAATATTTGTTATTGCAGTTAGGTACAGTGTTAAGCTGGTTTAGGTTATACAGTTGCATAAAATTATGTAGTTCCTTAATCTTAGAATCAATATAATAATAGCCATGGAAATCACCTGTAATAGATAAATTAAAATCACCACAGATAAAAATGTTTTCGTAGGAGCCAAGGGTTGAGAAAAAATCAAAGAACTTAACAATTATCATAACTAGAATTAGGTGGAAAATAGATCACACACAAAAGCATTTTTTTACGATAGTTCAAATTAATACAGATAAAAATACACTCAAGACCAAGTTCAGTGACATCAATCTGAACAACTGTAAAACACTTTTTGACTGCAATCAGTACACCGCCACCGCGTTTACAATTACTTGTATTCGAATCAGCCCGAAAAACAATAAATCTATCATCAAATAAATCAGATGAGTAAATATCACTACAAAGCCAAGTTTCCGTTAAATATACAATATTGTAGTCATCAGAACAGAAGATATCAGAATCCTTGGTTCTCAAACCCCTAACATTCTGGTAATAAAAAGTCAATGCATTTTCGCGAGATTCCAAAATTTTCGGTATAGGATAAACATTTCCAGGATTTGTATTATTCACTTCTTCAAGGTGGCCAGATAGTCAACACAGTGGGTTAATTATTATTGCTTTATCGATTATTCTTTTTGGAATACCTCTGAAATCTAGAATGTTTATACCATCCGGCCATAAATTAGGATCACAGAGCTTATCGAAATTGTCAACAGCAGTAGACAGGACAAAAGACGAGTAAAGTTCTTTGTTTCTGGTATCAATTTGAACACATTCAAATGTATAGTCAACCTTACCAATTAAACCAGTTATGTCAACTGTTTTAGTATCAGGGTGGAATCGATTCACAAGAAATTATGTGCATATTGAAGTATTTTTGCAAAAAAAAAAAAATAGTGTATCTTAAGTAAAAAGGTATCAATGATAATGTATACGTATTTCTGCATTTCAGACATGAGCAATCCTTGTCCAGTCCGGTTTCCCGTCACCTGCCCTCCTCCGAGATGCGACTGCGAGGAAGACCGTTCAACACCCCGCCATTGCCATCTGTGCCACTTGTCATTCGATTTCGAAAATCGCCTTCAACCTAGACCCCGGTCATTTTGCTCATGCTTCCTGGGCGAGTCACGAGTTGCGTTCCATTACGCAGTCCCTACAGTTTGCTGGATACCAGTGGTGTGTTACCCCATGCCCATCTTGCCAAACCCCGGAGTTGACAGTGGAAGATCGTCCCTCAGCAGCCTCAGTGCAGAATCCAGTCACTCCTTGCCACCGACTGCGGATGCTTGTTTGGATGAATCTAGCAATTCCTCACGGAAGCACTGCGATGGTGAGACTTTAGCTGAATGCAATAAGTGCTTACCAAATCACGCCAACGTGGATAATTCAATTGAATTTGACCTTTCCTTTCCAAAAGGCTGCTCTTCCGATTCTTCAACATCATCCAACCATGATTCTGTAAAAGACAGCAGTCTGAATACTTTGGTCGAATCCAACTGTTGCTTACTATCAAAAGACAGTATTGTGGAATTGGAAAGGGATCGAACTTTCCATTCAAAGAAAGTGATTCAGTTTCAAGATTCTGATTCACTGATGACGAAGGGAAGCAGTGTAAATTCCGATAAAGGTACATTTTCGGAACTAAAGGATAATGAAATTTTTTTAGCAGATTCTTTGAGTACGAAAAGAAATCTAGATTTTATTTCATCGAACTCTGAAGGTAATAAGTTCAAGAATGGAAGCACCTCTAGTCAGTGAAATCGATAATTTGGAAACCTCTCGTGAGATTTTTTGTGGTCGAAGTCTTTCCCTTTTGAACACTTCAAAATCTAAAAATTATAGTGAGAATATTTGTAATTATGCAGAATCAAGGCACCCATCCCACACTTTAAATGTTTCCGTGCTCAACACAAATTGCAAGAACAGTTTGCCAATGAATAATTCAACAGAACCCAGTAACCAAGACTTTGCATCGATTGCGACTTTGAACTCGGTCAAAGATACAGGAAATTGTGAGAATGTATCTGAGAAATTAAGGAACTTAATCGATTCACATGTTGTTCAAGTGCCACTTCAATATCCGAATGTCGAAACTCCGATGCAACACACAAAAAGATCCGCGGCTGAATCCCAACAACATGCTGTCAATGTTTCCAGCGAAAATATGTTGAAGGATACTTTCCAAGCTAGCCAGCCTACAAGCTCCAGTTTATATCAGACATACTGGTCTGCAGAAAAGTTATCTGTTCGTCCAGATTGCAATCCTTCTTGCATCATCGAACGCTGGTATGGGCACCAGACGTCAGGGATCCGTAATTGATTTCAGAAATAGATTTAGTACGGAAAATCAAAGCGGATATGTAGATGAATCTGATTTGATTAAAGTAATGAGTACGAATATGATTAGAAACAACAGTTTAGCAGAATTGATAAGAAATATGAAGTAAAAAGTGTAGTCGATTCTTTTTTTTTTCTTGTCTTATCAGAAGCAACAAATCTCCAAAGAAAACTTGTCTTTGGGCTTCTCGCTACCTTACATTATGCATAGGAAAAGAAAAATCTAGCATTTTTAATGACTAGTAATACAATTATATTGCCTCGTTCCGTGACTTGATAAACTACTATTGAAATATTTTGAAGTCTATGAATAGGTTGTTTGAAGATTAGCCGTTTTCTTGAAAACGTAATGAGTTGGTTTCCTGAAGATTATTTGCATTTACTCGATTTAGATTTTTAAGTTGTTTTTTTAAGGATTTTATATGATGAACGGGAAAGACCGTAATTTTGTGACTAATAGGACTGGAACTTTTTGAAATTTTACAATCGACAAGCATAAAAATATATGTATTTCTCATGGAGCTATTTACATATGCTTCCAAATAGCAACTTATTAAATATATATTGTATTACTTATTATTTGAAAAACTGATTTCACATCTTATGTAATGCCACTTTATCAATATATTTCGAATTACTAGAATTGGACGGGAATGTAAAAGTAGATTCTAAAGCAAACGTTTTTTCAAATAGTAGTTGAAGCAAAACTTTCACTTTCGAAGATGTTTTAAAGCATGTTACATTGCAACTGGCCAAGGAGGGTTGTAGTTACTTTAATCCTTCCTCCTCAACCCTTACCTTTTTAGAACATCAATCCATAGTTAATTCTGAAATTTCGAAGGAGTGGAGGATCCGTCCCAGCCATCACTGGTATGCGAACAAAGAGTCGGGCTATTCGTTCTCAATTGTGACAGCCTCTTGAACAGCAAGCGATCACACAAAAAGGTCTCGTTTTTCGAGGGCAGGAAGATCTTTGCAGTCTGCTCTAAATATCAAGCTCAGAAGGATTCTCCTAAATACATCCTGAACTGTATGGGACTTTCCATATAGGACATATACCCCCCCCCCCCAACGGTATAGTGGTTAGTGTGCTAGCTTCTAGACCTCGAGGTTGCGGGTTCGAGTCCCGTGTTAGGCATGGGTGTTTGTAAATGTATGTTGGCTTGTCTAATGACGAATGCTTCGGTGCATTATAGCCCTTGTGTTGCTGACGGCGCCAGATAATCTGAAAACAACCAACAACCAACCAACCAACCAACCCCCCCCCCCCCCATCTCCACTGGTCCACGACTTCCTTAGGGTCAATGGTCTAATGGATCTTGCCTGACTTCAGACAGCTGTAGGGTAAGCCACAACAACATTTGCAACAACCAATTTTGATTGGGAGCACACAAATATTTGCACCCAAATAGCAAAAGGTTACAGGATAAGGGAGTGGGGATAAGTCTTTCTTTCGAATAATGAGGGTCCTGGATGCGATTAGGCATAGATTTTTTTTTTGAGGGGGAAGTGGGGTGTTGGAATCCACGTTCAGTTGAAATTCCAGGTATTTTTAGACAAGCATGTTATAAAAACGCGTCTACTAAAAATTTACAGAACACGTATATAGAATACATTTTTTGGACCTGTACGAAAAGTTTTATTATAAAATTAAGTACATTGGAGCCCCTATTTCTTTGGTTTTCTCTATAAAATGTACTAAAAAATTACTTTCTGTTACATATATAAAAGAAACGAGGCAATTTCATACATTTCAATTTTAAATAAGTACCCAATTAAGTACGAAATTAATATTTTCGTAAAAACCAAAAGGCTAAGTAAGGATTTTTTTTTTCTTGTAAGGAATAAAAATGTGAATTTTTTTTTGAAAAACCATCACTGGGAATTGAAGGTCAAGTGTTATTCTCTGACCTTGACAGTAAAAAAAAATGCTGGCTTGTAATGCATCAACTGAAACACCAAATCAAGCACTTAAGGGCTCTTTTACACGGGGCGGAATTTGGCCCGCAAGAAGTTTCACCTACGTAAAATGAATGGATCATTTCATAGGATGCGGAGAGCACTCGCAACTTTGAAATCTTCACGAGGGCCCGCATGGCGTCCTCAGAAGTCTGTACATCTCCTCAATATCCAAACAAAACATCAGTTTGAATTAACTAATTAAATTTTTATTTGTAACTAGCTAAATACCCTTGCTTCGCCACGAAATTTTACCATGTGCATTATTTTAGCCAGCTATGAGGCTCCGCATTGCGGAAATCCGAGTTTGTGTATAGGCCCCAAATTTTTGATCTCCGCTCGCAGGAAGGTTCATCGCAACGCAAAATCGAGCTCGCTTGCTCTCTGAAAAAGTCATTGGCACATGAGCACAGGCTTACTTAACTCGTTGAAAGGTTCATTGCTGTGCAAACATGAGCTCGCTTTGCTCGGTGAAAGGTTCGTTGCTGCGTAAGCGTAAGGTCGCCTCACACACTAAAAACTGACTGCTACGTAAAGCCTTAATATTAGAAGCCCCTCCCTTGTCGAAAAAAAAAATAAAAAAATTCCCAGTTAATAACTATAATACAACACCCCTTTAAGAATATTTTAACACGTGATGTTGGTAAAAAGCAAAATTAGAAGGTCAAAACTACTTATGTTGAAACTTTCAGTGCTATAGGCCTATTAAAAGTCACTTTTTGTAGAAATATTAATTAAAAATTCATTAAAAAACAATTTAAAATTTTAACGTTCTTTTTGTAAAAAGTCCAATTAGGAGGCCAAAACTATTTGTGTTGAAAATTTCAGAAATGTAGCTCTATTAGAAATCGTTTTGTAAAATATTTAATTAAAAAAAAAAAAAAAAAAAAAATTCTGTTTTTCAAAAGTCCTATTAGAAGGCAAAATCTTATGTTGAAAATTTCAGAGCTGTAGCCTTACTAGAAATTGTTTTGTAAAATATTTATTAATTAAAAAAATTAATCAAAAATGAACTAAATAAAAATTTAAAATTCTGTGTTTCAAAAATCTAATTTGAAAGCCAAAACTACTTATGTTGAAAATTGTAGAGCTGTAGCCTTATTATAAATAATTTTGTAAACTATTAATTAAAAAAGAACTAAATAAAAATTTAAAATTCTGTTTTTCAAAAGTCCAATTAGAAGGCTAAAACTACTTATATTGAAAATTTCAGAGGTATATCTCTATTTGAAGTCACTTTGTAAAAAATAAATTAAAAAAATTAATTAAAAAAGAACTAATAAAAATTTTAACATTCTGTTGGACATGCATAAAATTAGAAAGCTAAAACTTCCTAAGTTGCAAATTTCAGAGCTCTACTCCAATTTTAAGTAAATTTCTGTAGCTCCACAGAGAGACAGACACACAGCTTGTTTTATTATTATAGATTTAAAGTGTATAATGCGGGACAAAAAACCTACTTTGACCCAACTTATCCATACAATAATTGAATTTTAAATTAATTTTGATTCTTAGAGGTTTTTTTTAAAAGTCGGCAATTTGAAATACTTTTAAAACAAAGCTATATAAAAAAAAATATTTAATATATTTCCATTCTAGTAGGTTCCCAGTATCAAATCATTGCGTATCGTTTGTAGTTAAATTTAAAATCTATTCATATATATAAAATTGAACGACTGTCTGCATGTATGAACTGCTATAACTCAAGATCTACTGAACTGGTTTGGATAAAATTTGTGTCTATTTGTAGATTGTTGGATGCGGATTCTACAGAGTATACTTTTACTACACTTTAATTACACAAAGAATGGTAATTACACATAAAAATTAATTTTTGCCATATTGCCGTCTATGCTTTAAGTTTGTCTGAGTAGATGGTTTCTTCAGTGTGGGCAACAGTTTAATGTAAACAACTGAACAATTTTCCGCCAAAGTGTTTAATGCCAATAAATTGCAGCAGTTGCAATACCTCAGATTGCTCTAATTTGGTACTAATATAATATAAACAACTTTTACCTCAGAATCCACACAAGAGTTGGAAGTTTTATACAGAAACCCTTCTGCGATACGATAAGAAATTTGTTTTGAATCGTGCTTAATTTGCTTGAAGCCTTTTTGGTATCGTATCAGACCAGAGTGAAAAATACTGTAAATGGAATATGATACAGTTTTCAAAGAAACCTTGATGAAACTGGAAGTGCAGTCCATGACATGCAAAATTATCGGTCTAACATTTATATTCGAGAAACTACTTTTCAACGACTAGGGTTTCATGTTACTGCATCGAAGAACAAAGCTCTTCTAAATAATCTTTTTGATGTGCATAACGGCTTAATTTCCATTAAAAAAGTTGGTTTATGTAATATCAGTGGTACTTTTGCGTTAAAGGGGCCATTGGTACTTCCAAACATGGTACGGATTCTGCACCAAAGCAATTTTTCCCAATAAATGGCAGCAGACGACGTTTTCTAATAACAAGTGAACTGCCTGTGGTTGCTATAGTTTGGCGCAGTTTTATGTAAACAATTCTTGGCGCACAATTCGTACCGCACTTGGGAGTACCAACGACCGGCCCCCTTTAAATGAAAAGTTTCATATTTAAAATGAAGATTTAAACAATATTGTATTTGGTTGGTTAGTTGGTTGAACTCCCAGCTGGGAGTGGAAAGGAAGGACTTTGTGAACTAGCACCTACCTCCTCGTAAATATGTGAGAGAACCAACTCTCTGGTACAGGTTGAGGTAAAAAAAGAACTACAAAAAAAAGGGGGGGGGGGGTGTCAAAAGTTATTCCTTTTCCGATTTTGATAAAACCAAAACAGTCGCCAAAATACAGCTTTAATGGTAATTATTAATAAAAGTGTGCTAAAGCTTCTTTTTGGCAACAGTTTCGGTTTTACCGAAAATGGTCCAAACCTTTTAAAAAGTATTATTTGTTGGTTCATTCTAAAATCATTTTAGAACAGTCGCGAGTAATGTCTTTTATTTTTATGGTGTTTATTTTGTAATAACTATTTAGTGTGGCCAGAGTAAAAGGGACCCCACATTCAAAGAGGAATCGCGTTCCAGATTGTTAAACGTAATTTCAAATGATCGATTCCCAACTTTTGTTTTAAAAATAATTTAGCGCTTCTTTTATGCTTGCCAACCTGCATTGTAATCTGAATTGTCATTTTCAAAGACTTATTATGCCACAACGGGTATTCAGCAACGCGGGTCCATGCAGCTAGTTTTAAATAAATTACAAATTAAGCTACAATTGGCTCAATTAGACCCCAATTAGGCAATTAAATTTTAATTAATCAATTAAATATCATCAAATGAATAATTTTTATGCTATGCCAGTTTTCTAATACTTGTTTAGTGTGAAAAAAATTCGAGTCTACTTTAAAAATTAAACATTTTTTTTTTTTTTTAATGTATACTAGAATTGTAACTTTCTAAGACGTATCGTCGGCTTAAGAGTGAAAAGGTCCAAACTCTACTTTTAGTCTCCAATCACTTTTTGGTATTTTGGAAATTGGAAGCTGATTATACATTACTGGTAATCTTTTAGCTGTTTATTCAACTACTACTATTCACTCATTATTATTTTATAGTATAGTGTTATTTATTGTATTTCAAGGGTCGTATATTTTGAACTTATTACTTATACATTCAAATTAATTTCCCCATAAAGCACAAAATTGGAACATTTGAAAATATTCGGCATCCTTTTCATGTACCGTAAAGACTAGTCATTCCACTGTTTGTAATATAATCTCTTGTGTATTTTGGAGTCTTCTGAAGTGTTTTAAATTTTTCTTGCGAAAAGAAGTTGAACTTATCCCTGTCCTCTACAAGCGTGCTGTAAATACCCTTAAAAGTCTCGGTTCATTAATAGGAGGATCCAACAAACGCCTATCTCTGTTTCCTTCTAAAATGAAGGAAATAAAATAACTACAACATTCTTTTGTCCTTACTTATTTGTTGCAGCCGACCTAACTGTATAGTGGTTAGCGTGCTAGCTTCTAGACCACGAGGTTGCGGGCTCGAGTCCCGTGTTGGCATGGGTGTTTGTAAATGTATGTTGGCTTGTCAAATGACAAATGTTTCGGCGCATTATAACCCTCGTGTTGCTGACGGCGCCAGATAATCTGAAAACAACCAACCAACTTTTAAAAGTTTTTTATTTTTTTTTATTTTTTATCAACGCTTATCCACGTACTGCATTCACTGGGTGAAAATTATATAACTAAAGTATTCAAAGATGCGGGCGAAACGTTCGCAACTATGTGTTCGTGTGAAAAGGTATACGATACGCACCGTCTGAAAGAGCCCTAAAACAAAGATAAAGTGGTCTGCTCTATAATTAATTAGTCAAAATATTTTTTTTTGCAAAATGTCCATTGATTCGTTTGTAAACGATTGTTTGGCGCAACACCAAATAACCAGCATATTTGCTTCAAATAGGCTCATCTACACTTTTAATTATAGTCATAAATTTTCTTTATCTATATTTCAAGTTGCCTTTACATTTAAATATATCCCCAAAGTCGCTTGAAATAGACGCATTTATACTTTTATCTGCAGCTTCTAAGAATTACGTTTTTTAAAGAGGATTCATTCGTATACTCAAAGTATGGTATCGTTAGAAAGCGCATTAAAACTGATTGCACGCTGGTGGCTTCCCAGTATAGTGCCCACCTTGGATCTTTTCCCACTCGGTGCTTGATATACATTTTATTAGATCTAGTTTGATGGGAAGTGTTACATTGTCGGTGATTCTGGGATTTGCCCTCAGTATGGATCGTTTACGGTCTTTAGGTAAGAAAAATGCACCATAGCCAACCATAAACTGTGTTTTCAACTTTTTCTCTTCCCACATGTTAACTTAGGGGTATGAAAGTATTGCATTCGATCAAACACATTTTTTTTCTACTTTGCAACATACTGGGTTCCGAAAAGGAATCTAAAAAAATGTATGTGTGTCTGTCTGTGGTTTAATTTTTGCTTACGGGTTATTGAAAGTATAGCATTCGGTCAAAAGAAAATATATATAGAGAGAGATTTTTTGCATTTCTGCACGTTTTGGAACACCATGATTTCAAAAAAGTGGTCTGGGAAAAATGTCTGTCTGTGTGTTCGTGGTCAGCTTAACTTCCGAACAAACTAACCTACACGATATTCAAATTTTGTGTGTGGGTTAGGGGGGACCATCCAACCTACCATTAAGGTTTTCGTCCAAATCCCGCATGCGCATAAGTCTGATATCATGAAAAATCATGTTTTTCACAAATTGCTAAAAAACGGCTCTAACGATTTTGATTAAAATTTCTATGCTAATGCCTCTTAGGTTGCACAAACTATTGTCCGCAGATCTGAAATTCATGAAATGCGATAAAAGGGTAACAAATTAAAGATGAGTGCCTTTAACATTTAGCTCTCTGCCCTTGAGCATCGCCCATCAACGATTGATTTGTTTTCTGTTTCATGCACAAGAAAGACAATGTAATGAATAACATCGTCAATTTCACCATCTTGGCCGGTTTTTTAGGGTTAATTTTTTAATTTAAAAATAGGCTGTAATTCCCCATTATTGCTAAATATATCGCCAAATTGGCCATTTTTATATTTTTATAAACGAGTGAAAATATGAAAATGTTAAAAAGCACAAAATTTTTTAATGCAATGACCAATATTATAGTGTAATTGAAAGTTGTGCGATGTTCCACACCCCTAGTTTGAAATCGGGATGCTCCAAAATGTGGATAAAGGGGGGGGGGGGGGGGGGGAATCAATTTTTTTTTACCGAATGCAATAGTTTTCTTACCCTATGTAAACATGCGGGTAATTGAAAGTAAAAAGAAGCGTAAGAGTTGCTATATTTATTGATAATGCTGAGTGATAAATAAATATAAAAAGTAAATTCCTGATTAAGTGATTTTACCATGAGAACAAACACCTGCTCGAAAATCTGGTTGATAAAATCTTTTCAATTTAAATTCGTACTTCGTACACATAAAAAGAAAAACTACGATAATAAACATCTGAAACTTTTCCAGTGGTTGTATTTAGAATTTTAAACATTGATCCAGAATCTCTCAGGTAAGAAACTCGAAAGTTAATTTTAAAATACTTTTATGATAATTTCATACAATAAGAATTCTAATACCTCATAATAATATTTTAATAATACCTTAATAATATTTTAATAATACCTTAATAGTATTTTTGCATTCTTCTGAATTTAAAATTAAATAAATTTCTTCTGAATTAAAATGACATTCAATTAACTTTAAAGGACTCTCTTGTTGAAACCTATGCTAGTATATTTGTCTATTTATGTAAAAAGTATATGCTTGGCCATAAATTTGTTGATAAACTTCGTTCAAATAGCAATACAATTCGAAATGTAAAATTGGATATTTATAAACACTTTCGTGCCAAATGACATAATACTTAATTTTTTTATTTCCCTCATCTCACTTTTACCTACTTCCTAAATGAAAAGCGATACTTATTCAAAGGCTCAATCTGAATGAGATCAAAATTCACAGAAAAATACAAATTCTACAGATACGTGCGATATGTCAAATGGGAGGAATCTTGCCAAAACGAGTTTTTATACTAAAATTTAACCGGAAATTACAACCGGAAGTCAATTTGCAATTTTTTAAGCTGATAATATAAATTCTACAGGTATGTGTCACTTATCAGTTTGATTGTCTCTCGATGAGATAAAGAAAATAATATAAATTTCAACCGGAAGTACTTTAAAATTCGACCGGAAGTACTTTAAAATTCGACCGGAAGAGTGCTACCATAGCAATTGTAGGGAAATGTCATACCTTGATTGCAGATATTTGATTGGAATATATGCATTTGGTGAAAGTTTGCTTTCTAAGTGAGTTGGCAATCGCCATCTTAGTTACATTTATGTTTATAAAAAAAAAAAACACTTTCGAATTCGTATTGTTATTGCTGCCATTAATGAAAATATGAAAACGAAAACATTAAATTACATCAATCACTGGTAACTTTAAAAGCAGTGACCAGTATTAAGTGTAATTGAAAGCTGTGAGACGTTCCCTATCCTTAGTTTCTCTAGTAACAATTAAGACTGTTTATTTTTTTAAATTACAATACCTGTTTCGAGTAAATTGTTGAGTGTTTATAGTGAAAAAAAAAAACACTATTTTTTTCTACAAATTTCGTTGACGAGCTCTGACCAATGATGTATCTCGAAAATATTTTATTTGTTAAAAGCAATATTTCATCAGGAAAAGTGTTTAGGGAAATATTGCAGTATGTTTATGGGGGTAGAAAATGACTAATGGTCATTCTTAATATTGTTATGAATTTTTCCACTGAGGCAATGATGGTACAGTTTTTAAGATGAAACTACTGTTTATTCACTCTTCACAGGCACAAAATTTATTCAAAGACAACAGTGTAATCAATCTCAAGCTTCAACACAAGTTTCAACACAAGCTTCAACAAAAACAACTTCGAATACAGCGATTATACAAGCTCACTCCAATAGGTAAACAAAGCGAACAGCTTTCATCGAAGTCTGAAGTCAATCTGAAAACTTTCCCGATCTCCAGTCTTATTTATACCAGGCGCGAGAGAACATTCTCGAAATTTCCAGTCAATTCGTCGAGAAAGAAATTTCTCGATTGCTTTAGGTGTTGCCACCTTTTTCTAACCTGTATAATCGCTGTTAATAAATGAAATAAAATCAAATAAATTACAATAGAATTTTAAAATAATACGTCACTATTTACACTATACACAGACAATTTGTGCAACAATATTTAAGTGTGATATTAAAAAGTACTGCCGTATGTTTACAAATTTAGATTAAAGTATCATATATAACCACAGGCAGCTTGGAAATGTCTCTCCTTCACCTGTTGACACTCGTGTTGTCATCTGGCGTCGTCCTGTGCTTCCGCAATTTGTGTCCCTCCCCCGAGGACCTTCTGCCGTGTTACTGCGTCAGTGACGGACAGAATATTCGAGTGGACTGCATGCAGGTAACTTCGAAAGAGATTGTCTCATTTTTCACAATAACGCCCAGTTTTCAAAGCAGATAGGTCATAATAGTTTCTTTGGGTTTCGTAACATATCTCGGAGTTTTAAAAACTAATTTCTTTATTGTCCTAACATAATGAAACTGCATTTGTGTAAAGTCGTTTCTAAGTACTATATCCTTTTCTAGTGAAAATACCTTCATAAAATGTTGTATACGTATTATTAAGACTACAGGATAACGATATTTGAAGAAGAAGAAAAAAAATCCCTGATCGGATTAAATTTTTTCTCTCTACATGGCGAGTACGACATTTAAAAGACGTGTGGGAGTTAATTTTAAAGGCTTAATCTAATTATGACATAGGTTAATAACGTTTTAGATCAAAAGAATACAATAAACCTTTGAACATCTGTCAAAAAAAAATTGTTGTTCCTAAATCTTTGCGAAATTTTGAACTGGAATTTTTATTTTTATTTACGAATATTTGTTCAGTTCCTCATATTCTCAGGAATGCGTATACAGAATTTTATTATACCTCCGGTCTTCATATGACTATAAATATCGTCATTTTCATTATATTGTTACGAATTTTTCCACTGAGGCAATGATGGCACAGTTTTCACGGTATAAAAATATTTATTCTCTCTTCAGAAAACTCACAAAATTTATTCACAGGTTTAATTACTCTCAAGCTTCAACACAAGCTTCAACAAAAATAACTTCGAATTCAGCGATTATACAAGCTCACTTCAATAGGTAAACAAAGCGATCAGCTTTCAACGAAGTCCGAAGTCAATCTGAAAACTTTCCCGTTCTCCATTCTTTTATATACAAGCGCGTGAGACATTCTCGAAATTTCCAGCCAATTCATCGGAAAAGAAATATCTCGAATTTTCTCGATTGCTTTAGGTGTTGCCACCTTTTCCTAACCTGTATAATCGCTGTTAATAAAAAATAAAATAAGATAAAAATAAATTACAATAGAATTTTAAAATAATACGTCACTATTTACACTATATACAGACAATCTGTGCAACAATATTCACTGAAGCATCTAAATTTAAAAGTAGTTATAGAATACTAATCAATTTCTAAGCATCACATGAATTGAGCATAAAGGATTACAAGACCAGTTTTCGTTTACTTTTCTTTTTTTGTGTTTATCCCTCGTAAATACTTTCACTGAATACTCGTGAATTATTTTATAAAATATTTAATGTCATTACGCATTCAGTGAATATGCCGAAGATCGAGTATTTGACAAATACATATTTTTGCATAATTTTGATATTGAGATTTAAGGGATTGGTTAAATTAGAGATTGCAAGAGATACTCGAGGCTCATTGTTGGTCGAGTCTTGGAGAAAACTGGTCCACCCACATTTGCTTATGGGACAAATACGTACAATCCGACAATCAATA
Organism: Linyphia triangularis; assembly: GCA_963978545.1. NCBI lineage: Eukaryota > Metazoa > Arthropoda > Arachnida > Araneae > Linyphiidae > Linyphia > Linyphia triangularis. Next base: position 95,282,357 of record OZ021727.1, read on the forward strand.
AGAGACTATCGGTATTAATCGCCGCGGCCCACAATTGGGCCGCAAATAGAGTGGTACTGGGCCGTGGATGCTGGTCGTAAATTTAAAACAACATAAATATTATAGGAGCTTTTGAGGTAGGGATAGGAGCAATCGAGTCACTCGATTGTTAGCAACAACCGAATTATTCGATTGTATTCTTCGATGGTGTACCGAGTGAATAATGCATGAATTCAATAGCATAGCTAAAAATATCCAGTTTTAATCCAGATATTGACTCTCTCATGAGGGACAAACAATGTCAAAAATACAATTGAATTATTATTATTATTTTTGACAACTTGTTTTTTTATAGTTGTGACAACAAAAGTGAAAACAAAGTTCCTTTCTTTTTATAAAAAACTATTGTTTAATCCTTTTTGCACAATATGTTTTATTAATTACTGAACTGATGCACGCGTGCCCGCATTCTATTAGTAGTGAGCGGCAAAGTTTTTTTTTTTTTTTTTTTTTTTTTTTTTTTTTTTTTTTTACAAATAGGTGATTGGCGCAACTGCAACTAAAAAGGTTGGGAACCTCTGGAATACGCAGTTTTGGAAATAGATCGGTTTGTTTCTTGGACAATTTTTTTTCTGATGTAAGTTTAGTAAAGCTCATTAGGATGACGGAGGGCCATGTTAATTGAATAATATAATTTTACTGTATTATTCAAACAAGTTAAACGTATGATCCAATGCTCAATAGGCTTGGGCGATGCATCGATACATCGACAAAAACCGGTGTGAAATCAACATCGTCAAACCGGTGTCATTATTTTCTCAAAACCGATACATCACGATCTTTTTTAACGATATTTTCCTAGCACTTCAAGTACGAAAAACCATGCCACGATTCATGTGCGGTGTTCATAAGATACTTTAAAAACGTATTGAAACCGTCGACACCGCTCCGTTTGAAACGAGTTCCATTTGCTTTTGCGCGGTATTTCATCAGCCAGCTCACATTGTGATAATCTATCCCCCCTGCCCAGAATATGCGCGATGTTCCCAATATTGTATAGAAACATACTGAAACCGTCAACATCGGGTCGTTTGAGACGATTTAAACTTGCTTTTGCGCATGCCCGATACATCATCAGAAAAAACAGCATCGTGTAATCGTATCCACCTTACGTATCTGGGATGAGTATTGAAATTGCGAGGTGGCGCCAGTAGTCTAGTAATATTGGACATTCCATAAAAGAAGTATTCCTTTTATTATTTGACCATTTTTTATGTTGTTCTCTGAACTCTTGGAAAACGTTTTGATTTTTATTTAATAGACATCATTTAGAAGACCTTGATATTTATTTTTGGAATTCTACTGAGCATTTCCTACGCTTTTTGTGTTTTTTTTTTTTTTTTTTTTTTCATTATTTTTCTAACTTGAAATAAATAAAATATTACACTTTTGTATTTTGAAATCTTTTATATTAACTTCAAGATTTTTGCTATCTTGCTATTATTTTATTTTGCTTTATTTATTAACGCAAGGGGATTGCGGTATTCTGGTGCGGTAATTTCTGTCTAGTTCTTACCCAGTTAAGACAATCTGTTTATTTATTACTATGAGCTATTTGTTATATCTGCTGAAATCATTGTGAACTAATGCATGGATTAATCACAGTTGATGTTTCTCTAGTTTGATTGCTTAAACACTTATAAGCGATTTTTTCCCATTTACGTTGAAAGATTTTCTCTTTGGCCATGTAAGAAAATAAATGTTTTATAATTTTTTTTTCAGTTTGTACAATGTGAATAAAGTTTATTTCCACAAGATTAATTACTCAATCCAACATTGCTTCTTAAAAATGTGGAAATGCAGATTTTTTTGGCACAAAATAAAAATCATTAGAATTTTAAATGTTATGCATTAATTTTATTTTTATTGTTTAATAGTTATATTGTATATTGTAAGTAATAAAATATTCATTATAAAGTATGTTTTTGATTTAATAATTAAGAATATCCAATAACTAAAGTAACATGTGCACCGCCAGAAAGTGCACTTGTCCCCCCCCCCCTCCCCACACTCCTTACCTGGAAAATAACAAAGTAAAATTTGATTAAGATAGAGAAATTGAAAAATCCGGATTAAACCAATAATAATAATAATAATAACAACCGGCTTATACTCCCTTGGGTGTTTTGGGTATCCCCCTGAAAATAATTCGGTCTTTGCTCATGTTATTTAAAATAAACTTCCATACATGAATTTAATAAAATTTTAGAAAGCTAAGTAAGCATAACTTTCGTCTATATAGCGTGTTATGAAAACGTTGTTTTGTAGTATTTTGTAAAAAAATATATACACATAATTAAAATCGCGATGTATCGTGACATCGTGATGTTTGCTTCCCGATATATCACGATGCAGAAATGTTAACATCGCCCAGGCCTAATGCTCAATATCAAATGTCTAAACCCAAAATTTTAGAAATTCAGCTTTGAAAACAGTGAAGGAATAATTTTGTATTGAAACTGCCATCCCTCCGTCCTCAAAATAACTAGACCAGAATAAGCATTTTTAATATTTTTTCTTTGCGTTTGGTATTATCTTATAACTTTAAATGTTCCCATGAAAACCACATCACAATCAAAGAATTTTCAAAAAACTGATTTACAACACAGGCGAGGGGGTCTGTGAATAACAATTCGGGAAAACATTGTTACAACCCATTTTAGTCTTTTATGTTTTTAATAAAATGAAAATAGTTGCAATTACGTTGTCGTTATTGGAATGAACGATATTACTGTAGTTAATATAAATTAATGTAAGTTATTATAAAAAATGTCTGTGTGTACACGTGGTCAGCATAACTCCTGAACGAACTGACCTACGGTGTTCAAATTTTGTGTACGGGTTAGTGGCTGTCATTAAGGTTTACGTCAATATTGCGCAATCTCAAAATATGAAAAGGATTAAAAAACGTTTTTCAGCAATTGCTAAAAAACGGCTTTAAAGATTTTGATCAAAATCCCTATGGTAATGCCTCTTAAGGTGTTCTTAACATCCCCACTTCGGAAATTCCCGTTAAAATGCTATAAAGGTATAAAAGGTTGAAAAACGAATTCCTTTAACACGCACTAAGTTCTGCTCCTTTGGGCACCGCTCATAAATGACAGTTTTTATCATCACCCCTGTTTCACATACAAGAAAGGGTATTGTAACAAGTATATCGTCAAAATCCACATTTTGGGGAGTGTTTTTTTATTGCCTATTTTAAAATTATTGCGAAAAATATCGTCAAACATGCTATTTTTCACAAATGAATGAAAGTATGAAAATAGTAAAAACACTAGTCCACGTTACATTTAAATGTAATGACGAGAATTATAGAGTAAATGAAATTTGTGCGATGTTCCACACCTCTAGTTTTTTATTGGTTAATCGGCATGTAAAACATTACAAATCCGAAGCATACGTATCCAAACACAATATGTATATATTTTTTTTTTATATAATATGAGAAAAGATGAAAATTTTATGAAAAGCAACAGTGTCTTTTTAATATCATAACTCGTAAACGAATTAATTTATGAAAGCATTGATTGTTACGTAATTTCTTAGCTAATATAACAGTCTGAAATTAAACTTGCTCTTTGTCTATTAACAAATTTAATTGGGGACTAAAATAATTAATGTATATTTCTCTAAAGAGACAGTAGGCACTAAGTAATCTTATTTGAGGTTAAAGGGGAAAAAATATACTTAGAGTTTTAATGATTGGGCTTCACATAATGTAAATCTTTATTTATAGCGCATTGGATTTAAGGTTTGTATTTCAGTCTTTTCGATTTAGTTTTTTGGTTAATTGTATTCAGATTATCTGGTGCCGTCAGCAACACGAGGGTTATAATGCGCCGAAACATTTCGTCATTTAACAAACCAACATACATTTACAAACATCCATGCCTAACACGGGACACTAGCTAGCTAACCACTATACCGTTTGGTCGGCTTAGTTTTTTGGTTGACTTTTTCAGCTAAGTAGCTGCTAACCATCAGACAAGTCTTTGAATTAATTTTAGTTTTATATTGGAATATTAGTTTACAGCATTTAAGAATGACCCCTATATCTACTCTAAAATGGTCAGGGATTCGTGTTATTGTTGTGAAAAACATTGCACTTTAATTAAGGTACCCTAAAAACTTTTTGTTTCGTTTAAGCCTTTAAAATTATAATTCTTACATATTTAGAAGTATTACTAAGTAAAAACTAAATTTTATTTAAAAAAAGTTCACATACTGCTCTAAATTTTCAAAATTTTAAAATTTGCAAAAAAATTAATTACATTTCAAATGCTATCTTTTTTTTTTTCTTTTCTTTTTTTTCATTTTTCAATATTTTTTCCTAATTTTTTTCAAAAAAAATGTTCCTTGTAATATATTTTAACTTTTTATACATCGGATTTAAAATAAGTAAAATAGTTTGCGAGTAAAACGACATTTACTTTTATATGTAAAAAAAGGGTATTTTTCAACATTTAAATTTGTAAAAAAAAAAGTTTATATTTTATTTAAAAATATATGCTTATTTTTCTCAAATAGATCTTAAGAATGACACCAAAAAAATTTCAATTAATTTTATTCATATTTGCTGAAGTTTTAGCATTTTGAGTAAGGTGGGAATTTTAAAAATCACGAACTCAGAAAATTGCTTTCGAAACATCGAAGGAGCTGTTGAAACAATGCTAAATTCTCCATAAAAATATAGTTTTTCTGCAATCGCAGTTATCGTATCAGCTCAGAAACTTGCCAGAATAAGGAAAAGGTTTCAATGATTATAAACAAGTAAAAAATAGAAAATTGATATTTTTATAATTTTTTGTGAAAACAAGGGGTACAAAGTCCACTTAACATTTGTGTGTCTCTCTGTGCGTAGGTGGACGATGCCATTTTTCTGCAATTGCAGCTATCGAATCAACTCAAAAACTTGCCAGAATAAGGAAAAGGTTTCAATGATTATAAACAAGCCAAAAATAGAAAATTGATATTTTTATATTTTTTTGTGAAAACAAGGGGTACCAAGTCCACTTAACATTTGTGTGTCTCTCTGTGCGTAGGTGGACGATGCCATTTTTCTGCAATTGCAGCTATCGAATCAACTCAAAAACTTGCCAGAATACGGAAAAGGTTTCAATGATTATAAACAAGCAAAAAATAGAAAATTGATATTTTTATAATTTTTTGTGAAAACAAGGGGTACCAAGTCCATTTAACATTTGTGTGTCTCTCTGTGCGTAGGTGGACGATGCCATTTTTCTGCAATTGCAGCTATCGAATCAACTCAAAAACTTGCCAGAATACGGAAAAGGTTTCAATGATTATAAACAAGCAAAAAATAGAAAATTGATATTTTTATAATTTTTTGTGAAAACAAGGGGTACCAAGTCCACTTAACATTTGTGTGTCTCTCTGTGCGTAGGTGGACGATGCCATTTTTCTGCAATTGCAGCTATCGAATCAACTCAAAAACTTGCCAGAATAAGGAAAAGGTTTCAATGATTATAAACAAGCCAAAAATAGAAAATTGATATTTTTATAATTTTTTGTGAAAACAAGGGGTACCAAGTCCACTTAACATTTGTGTGTCTCTCTGTGCGTAGGTGGACGATGCCATTTTTCTGCAATTGCAGCTATCGAATCAACTCAAAAACTTGCCAGAATACGGAAAAGGTTTCAATGATTATAAACAAGCAAAAAATAGAAAATTGATATTTTTATAATTTTTTGTGAAAACAAGGGGTACAAAGTCCACTTAACATTTGTGTGTCTCTCTGTGCGTAGGTGGACGATGCCATTTTTCTGCAATTGCAGCTATCGAATCAACTCAAAAACTTGCCAGAATAAGGAAAAGGTTTCAATGATTATAAACAAGCCAAAAATAGAAAATTGATATTTTTATATTTTTTTGTGAAAACAAGGGGTACCAAGTCCACTTAACATTTGTGTGTCTCTCTGTGCGTAGGTGGACGATGCCATTTTTCTGCAATTGCAGCTATCGAATCAACTCAAAAACTTGCCAGAATACGGAAAAGGTTTCAATGATTATAAACAAGCAAAAAATAGAAAATTGATATTTTTATAATTTTTTGTGAAAACAAGGGGTACCAAGTCCACTTAACATTTGTGTGTCTCTCTGTGCGTAGGTGGACGATGCCGTAGCAGTTCGTCGTGCCCTCCAGAGCGTCAAAGGTATTCGACGGGTTTTCGTGGACTTCACCAAGTCCCGACTGAACACAGTCCCTTCCGACCTGTTCAGTGGACTGCATATCACCAAGTTGTCCTTCACCAACTGCGATCTGGGGCAGATGGGGGAAGAAGGGAGATCGGCACTTGAGGGACTCGAGGACACCATTGAGGTAAGAGAAGTTCCTGTCAATGATCCATAAAAGTAATAAGCATTCCCAATTGCAACACACGCAATAACCGAATTGAGGCCACCATCCATTGCATTCAAAATTGCTTTCAACTTCATTGTAAAAATTCTTTCAAGGTCTTAACATCATCTTGGTCGGCGTCACATGCGTTGTATTTTTTCGGCAATTTTATACCAATGGGCATTGCATTGTTGAAAGTGAATTCTTGGCTTCTTACGTGTAGCGTTTTGTCTGGCGATTGCTTTGGAATTTATAGTTTTTAAATTTCTGAATATCGTTATGAGATGGAGAAACTATTGTCCTGGTAGCTTTTTTTTTTTTTTTAAAGTCTACTATTTTGGTATTTTTTGTCATCTCGACATTCTTTAGCAAATGTTGTTGTATGTCAAGATGGGTTTTATGATGGATCGGGAGAGTGAGTCCAATTAATGTATTAAATATCACTCAGCCGAAGAGGATAGTTCTAATTTATGTAGGGTATTACTATTTAGTTAAGAGTCTAGTGCAGATATTAGCAAACTTTCAAAGGTCAGGACACACCTTTTTAGATAGTTGATTCACCGCGACACACATTTTCTACTACGCCACCTCTACCATCATTAAACACATTTTTATTTGATTGTTCCAGCATTATTTCTGGGTAACCATTAAAAAAAAAAATCACTTGAATAGAAAATTAAAAAGTTAATAAAAGTATCGAAATTATTAAAATAATTAAATTAGTAAAAACTAATAAATGTATCTCAAGTTCTTAAAAGTAATCTACTCTTATAGTATGGTTTGAGAGCATGCACAATCCAATGACAATTTTTAGATTTCTTTTATTTTAATCGCCAAACAGACCATTTTTTCTAAACGAATGATGGAATTATAAAAACGGCAAATGACACAAATCCACTTCTTTAATATAGTGTAATTGAAAGTTGTGCGATGTTCCACTTCCCCAGTTTTTTCTATTTTGATGTCTTTTATCATTTCCAATTTTCCTAAGAAAATCTGACACATTTAAGAATATTCATGATCCCCAAAACTTGGTGCACAATCTCTAAAACTTGGTTCACGACACACCAATGGGTGGCGATCGACAGTTTGAAAAAACATTGAATCAGAAAATTTATCTTTGGTGCATTGCAGGAGAAACTGGTGTCCAGTGAATGGAATATTAAAAGCATCAGTAGGTCAAGCAAAAACTGCCTACTGACACAAATATTGTTCATGTATACACTTTAAGAGGAAGTCCAAGTAAGGACCATTTGCCTATACTCGCTATGTTACAATCTTCAAGTTCATTTAGAAACTACTTTGTAAAAAACTTTGAAATTTGGTGAGTAGGCACGAAAATGATCACTTAATGAAGTAACATAAATTAAAACTCGAAAATGGTGCCTAATATATTTTTATTTTGTATTTGAAATCTTTACGTTAAGATATATGCAGTAGCTCCACCTGGTTTTGTCTTTTGCTATTTTAATTTTCATTTATAATAAATCGAAATTAAACGAAAACAATTTATATCAATTAATTAGGTGAACTTTTTCTCCCTAAATGTCAAGGTAGTTATAGAAAGTACTTTCTAAGTGTACTGGGCTAGAAGGATATAACACAACGAGTATATAGAATGATCCATACTTAACTTCTTAACTGATCCTTACTTTCTCTTAACTTAAAAATAAAGAATTTTGAGTTGTGTCACTGTTGTAATGAGGGTACGCTACATGGGCATCCCTAGGAGGGAGCAAGGAGGTGTACTTGCACCTCCCTGGCTCTTGAAAATTTAAAAAAAAAAAAAAAAAAAAGAGGGAAAGATTTAAATTCCAAGTTAAAAAAAAAAAGTGCATATGCCGTTTATGTAAGTTATATTACAATGAGTGATATCTAGTTGGATGATAAAAAAAAATATAAAAAAATCACTAAAAATATATATTTTAATATTTTTACGATTTGGCATTTTTTTCTCTTTAAGGGAGTATTCTACTGTAGAGGCATGAATTTCGCCCAGTTTTTGAAGCGTTGTACAAAGGAAACAAAAAATATTTTTACCATCAATTTTTTTATCATTTGTTTATTGATGTTTTATTATTACATAAAAAAATTATTAAAAAAAAAAAAAATTAAAATTGACAAATTTATGAGCAGTCAAAGTGGGGGGTCAAATGAAAAGAGGGTGTCCTGGCGTGCATTATTCCAACCCTCCTGGTGATCTGAAACATAAAAAACAGACGGATTCTTAATTATTATAGATGCCGCTATCGTATAACCCTTGGATAAGTTTAAAAAAAAAAAAAAAAATTAAATGGCGGCAGTTTGAAAAAAAAATGCTTGAAATTTTTTTTTTCAAACTGCCGCCATTTTAATTTTTTTTTTTTTTAAACTTATCCAAGGGTTATACGATAGCGGCATCTATAATAATTAAGAATCCGTCTGTTTTTTATGTTTCAGATCACCAGGAGGGTTGGAATAATGCACGCCAGGACACCCTCTTTTTTTTTACCCCCCCCCCCCACTTTGACTGCTCATAACTTTGTCAATTTTAATTTTTTTTTTTTTTAATAATTTTTTTATGTAATAATAAAACATCAATAAACAAATGATAAAAAAATTGATGGTAAAAATATTTTTTGTTTCCTTTGTACAGCGCTTCAAAAACCGGGCGAAATTCATGCCTCTACAGTAGATTACTCCCTTAACAGGGTTGCGCTTTCAAAAATATAAACCATACATTTTAATTATTCTCCAAAAGTTTAATTTATAATGCATAATTATTAAATAACATTACTAAAAAATTTAATGATTTTGATAAAAATCTAGTCTTGCACCCCCTTTCAAATATTCCTGGGAGCGCACATATTGGTTTTCAATAATAAACAAATATTTTTCTTTATCGAAATTCGTAAAAAAAAAATGAAATGCCACTAATCTTCCACCTGCTCTGAACTTTTTCCATTGTCAGGAATTTTCGATCCACTTCAGCTTCTCCGAACCGAACGAGCTGAAATTCCTCAACGTGTCCCGATTACGCAAGCTCGAGGATCTGGAGATAGAAGGGAATGAAATGAACGAGCTGGGGAACGAATGGTTCGCGGATGGACCGACCAACTTAAAGACACTTTTCGTCATGACTAACCTCATCAAGAAGTTGGGCGACAAAGTTTTCCAACCACTAGTCAATCTGAGAAGTCTCTGGCTCACCAATAATAACTTCAAGACGCTCAAGAGGTCGATGTTTCCTTCACCAGCTCTCCATCTGAGGTCGCTTGATCTTACGTGAGTATTGTTACACACATTTTCTGCTTATGATTGTGAATAGTGACGTATTTATTTAAGGGGGTCCGGCACCTCCATAGGAGCCCATGTTAAATTCAACAACTTTGGGGGCATCTCATTTAATAACCGATTCTTCAATCATTATGAAACATTCACATTATAATATTTGGATACTTTTGAATACTTTAACGCGATATTTTTGTTATTTTTTAAAAATTAAAATAATTATGATTTTCTAAAAATATGTTTAAGAAAAATTTTAAAAGACAGATTATTTAAAAAAAAAAAAATGCTACTTATCAATAATTCCTCGCTTTGAAGTACTTAAATGCATAAGAGAAACATATATAAAAAATTTCAAGCATTTATGTCATATAGATTTTAATCTATGTGCCCCCAAACACGAAAAAACGGCATTTTGAGAAATTCGACTTTGAACTTAAAAAACCTGCATTAAATATCTACATTTTGTTTACTTCAAAAAATTATTAAAAATACTTTGAAATAAGATATAAATACAAATGTGGCATAATTTTAAAGAGAAGAATGCATATTTTGATAAACAATAATAAACTCGAAATTAATAACATGAAAGAATTTCATGTGCCGGACCCCCTTAAAAGCTCTATTCTATTTATTAACAGTGATAATACAGGTCAGAAAAAAGGTATCAATATCTAAATCTGTCGGGAAACTTCGAGGCGTTTGCATCTGATTGGTTGAATGGATTTTGATAGAAATTTCTGCCGCGAGACTATAAAAGGAATAAAAAAAATGGAATCGTGAGTTTAGTCGAGTATTGGATGTTGTTTGGAAAGCATTGGATGGTTTGTTTACATTCGCTGTGACCGCATTATCGCTGTGTTCGAATTTGTATGTACCGAAGCTTGTATTGAAGTTTGATAGCAATTGTTCGGAGAAGTTTCGTGAGCCTTCAAAGGAAGAATAAATTATCATTTTTATTTAGTAAAAACTACTTCATCATTTCCTGTGAGAAAAAATTTTAACAGTATTATTTGCGCACCTTGTTTTTATTGCTCATTGTTATTATTGCTCACCTTCTTTATTTAGTTACAAATTATGTAAATAAAAGCTTCATGGAAAAATAGTTTACTATAAATGCGTTGAAAGTATATATTTTTTTTGTTAAAAGTCCCAAACAAGCATGCATTGACAAGCCCATGTCTATTATATTCAGTTTTAATCGTTATAGTGTTCAGAAATGAACAATGACCAAACCCTTTTCGAATATAAATGACATTTTTGCAAAAAAAAATAAAGACACAGAGCAAATATTACATTCTGCAAAGTGCTTCACAATGTGCTCAGCTGATCCTAATCACGATGGTAGAAAAAACAGAAAGTTAAAATAAAAAAACTAATTAAATTTTATTTGCTATCAAGTTGTTAATTACAGAGATAAAATCTAGTAAGTAAGTTAACATAAAGTAAGTTTACATATGTTTAAAATTTTAGAATTCAATGAATACTCTATGTGACTTCTTATAGACAATTCACAAGTCACAGACAGGCTCTTTATTTCATTAATAAGATTAAGCATATTTCGATTGCATTCTTTTCTATTTAAACTAGTTAAATAATTTTAATTTTGTCAAAATTTAAAATAAATGGAATGGAGCCTCATATGGAAATGAAAAGTTTCTTTAAAAAACTAATTTGAAGAAAAATGTCACAAAATTTGTACTAGTGCCTTAAAATTCAGAGCCAGTATTGTTGATGTTACTTAATGAATAATTTATTTTAATGAATAAAATCCCCTTTCTGATTTCCCTTTAATTTTGCTACTGTTAAAGGAATAATGAAATATCGAGTTTACCAGAGGACATATTTTCACAAATGCCAGCTTTAAAGGAAGTTATTCTCGCTGAAAATTCTATACACTCTGTACCGGAATCCGTTTGGATCAATGTTTGGAGTCGTCTCACCAGTTTGTATCTTGAAAGTAAGTTTTGTCAATTGATATGAAATATTACTATCTCATGTCCACCAGGAAAAACCACTTCCATAGTTTATATATTGTTGCGTGGATGGGTTCGAAAGACTTGAAGCTAAAGCAGATCAAAACTTGCAGAAATTTATTTCGTTATAACTCTTTGCAGATTCTTATATAACTCCAGAACTTTCTGTTCTAATATACTCAATGTAGCTCTTTATACAACAATGGAGAACAAACAGCAGTTAAAAACTAGATACACAACTGCTAAAATCAACGCAAAAGACAATGCAATACAGTTCCCTTTTGGAACTCTCTGAATGCTCGCTGAGAAGACAGCTAACTCAGTAACTCAACTAATTCGATCACCCTCTCTCTTAGCCTTATATAGGGAGGCGAATCTTCTAGAGATAGAAATTTGGAGAATTTTCCAGATCACAGTCAAAATGCCCTATACAGGTTCATGGGGACCGAAAATGTCGCCAAATGGTCGCCAAGTTTGGCGACATTTGGCGATTTCTCGTAATGCTCTCAAAATTAGTCGCCGAAATCGTCGCCAACTTGGCGAGATTGCCATTAACCGTAATGTTAGATGGACTTTTTCTTGTATAACTTGTTTTCCAGCATTATCTCTGTGAAACTCGTTTTCAAGCATTAAGAGACGCATTGCAGGAAAGCGAAGTAAAGACGAACTCTTGCACTGCCTTATGCGAAATGTACATAAATTTTATTTTTTACGTAATTAATACTACGAAATATTCACAAATACACAGAAATTCGTAACAATATTATATCTGATCAGGACTGTAGTGTAGTATACCTACATAATACTTGCTACATTCTTCGAAAGACGAAAGAAACATAGGCAGCTAAACCTAGGAAATTGCACTTCTTCCCAAAAATTTAAGCTTATCTCGTAGATTTCAATTCAAATATTCGGATAGCATAGAAAATGAAATTCGGTTGTATCGAAAAATATACTTTTGAATTTCAAACTGGTGTAGTGCATAAACTTATGTAATCATTTGATAATAATAAAATTATAAAAGAAAGTTTTTTATTTAAATCCTTTATATGCATCGCCATTTTTTATATTCATTTACAAAGGGCCGTTTCTGTTGCCAGTGTGTGCTTGGTGTTGGCATCTAATTTTATACTTTAAAAACATCTCTATTAGCAAAATATTCAGTAAATTACTTTTCAAAGTTTAGTCATTAAAAATGAATGTGAATACATACATTCTCATCCAAATATCTTTTATTTATTCTGATTAAAAAAAAATTTTGTATTATTTATTTAATAAAACGGTTTTAGCAACAGGAAAAAGTTTTTTAATGATTGGTTAAATGCAGTTTCATCGCGAATGAATGACGGCAAAGTGGTTTATTAGTATTCCGTAAAAGCGACATTTTAATAATAGTGCCAGCCCACAAAATTTGATAGAACGCATAGTCATCGACATCGAATCTACCTGCAAAGTTTAAGACCCATTTTATGACGGCAAGGGGGTTAATTAAGCCTCCTCATATTTGCCCGCCATAGACATACACAGTAGGGTGGTTCGAAAAAAAAAATATTTTTTTATTTTTGAAACGCATGAGGTAAAAAAAGTTGATACACATCTTGATAAGAAAGACTGTAAAAAAAATTTTGAAAAAAAAAATAATATCTTCCGATCGCGCATTCACCTCAAAGTTTTGAAAAAATACAAAAAATAACTATTTTTCCTAAATTTTTTTAAATTTCTAAACGTTATATATTTGAAAGGCAATAGTTTGCAATGAGTAGTGAAAGGGTGGTATAACAAAGGAAAACACTATTCTATATATTTTTAAAACATATATTAATTATTAAAAATATTCAAAAATAAATTTTTTTGTTAAAAAATGATTTTTCTATAAAATCTATACTAACATTATTTTTTTACATATTTTTGTTAAAATTGTTTTATTTACTTCAAGCATTCACTTCAAAGTTTTGAATAAATACAAAAAATCCATTTTTTCCATCAATTTGTAAAATGCACCAATAACTAAATTATCGAGGCATATTAGTTTGTATTGTATAGAATGAAGTAGATAGAACTTGGAAAAAAATCAAATTAATAATTAATCAATAATAATCATTCGCGCGTAACCTTTGAAACAATGATAAAAACTGTGTTTTGGCGGGTTTCAATCTGGGTGGCCTTTCTCGTGGTGCCTTCTTTTCCTTTGAAGCTCATAAACTTTTTTGCTTATTCATTGGATCATAGCGCACGGGGCTGTGATTGGGACTGCCATTAATACTTGGCTGAAAATAATCTGACAGATCAAATTGCGCGTTAGGAGACTACTACATTGGGATATATGCCTCATATACTCTAATGAACTACCATTCTGATGCCTATTTAAACACGTATTACTACAACAGGACCAAAATCTTTTAGTGAGAACAAAAATTGAAGATTCATAGATCAAAAATTGAAGAACTGTGAAAATTTTCCCTCGACTGATTTTTTACGTGTTGAATGTTCTATTCCTTTAACTGAGATGAAAGTACTGAGCACAGATCAGTTATATTCTTGATATTTTTGCTGCGATTAGATACGAAAGGAGAATTTTAAAAGAACTAAGGCGTCGGGTTTTGAAATCTCGAGATCTTTCCTAGAGAAAGACAATCAAGCATTTCAAAGCAACCAAACTTAACTTTATTGCCACTGATTACGTGGACATAATTAATTGGAATGCTTGTAATAGGACTCCTCCTTTGTTAGGAGTAACAAACGAACATTAGTTAGTAAAGATTGGCGCATCCGAGGTAGCACTGTTAGATTGGAGGAAACAGGGGAAGACTGGAAGGTTGGCTAGTCTGGCCAAGCATAGTTCCAAAACATACGATTTTTCAACCAACAAACAAGTTAAAACCACCACATAGTTTTGTTTCTCATAAATAAAATATCCCAAGTTTAAAACTGTGCATCGGCGTGTCAAAACCTCTTATATATTTTATCCAGAATTGGGCGAGATTGGCTAATATTGTTTCCAACGACTGATTCACAACGTTCCACATCGGAATTGGCCTATGTTTGGCGAAATTGGCCAGTGTTTCTGTGCTACTCGGGACCATTGAAATTAAACTTCAACTCGTTTCCTTGTCACTCACAAGCTGTGGAAAGCTTATGTAGAGAGACAAGACAAAAAGTGGGTGGAGCGGACGCAAAAGACGTTAAGACAACACTTTTTTTTATAAAAATCCATAATGCCCGACATTTCTACAAAAGTTTCCTTCAAAGTGCATCACTGGGATAGAAAGCTCGAGAAAAAAGTGAACCAAATGAATAATTGTATGTTTAAAAAAAAAAAAAAAAAAAAAAAAAAATGTAAGAAATAACATTAGTACACATTTTACAGAAAAATCATTATTTCTTACAAAAAATTTTAATTTTTAGTATTTTTAATTATTAATATATGTTTTAAAAATGCTTAAAATAGTGGGTTTCTACCAGCCTTTCACTACACATTGCAAAGTATTTCCTTTCAAATATATAACGTTAAAAAATTTTAGAAAATTTAGGAAAAATAGTTATTTTTTGTATTTTTTCCAAACTTTGAGGTGAATGCGCGATCGGAAGATATTATTTTTTTTTCTAAATTTTTTTTACAGTTTTTCTTATCAAGATGTGTATCAACCTTTTTTACCTCATGCGTTTCAAAAATAATTTTTTTTTTCCGAACCACCCTAATACACAGCCATCCAAGCAACCACTCACACACACACAGAAGCGAAGTTAATATAAAGGATTTAAAAGTGGGTGATATTTTTTTAAATCTCAGTCAATATTTTGAGACTGCTCGAGCAAGACTTAAATTTTATTAATTGGTGGCAAATCTTTATTTTTATAATATTAATAATAATAATAATAATGATGATGATATGATATGATAGGAGATGATATGATATGATAGGAGATGATATGATAGGAGATTATATGATATGATAGGAGATGATATGATAGGAGATGATGATTTTATGATGATATGATATGATAGGAGATGGTGATTTTATGATGATAGGAGATGATGATTTTATGATGATAGGAGATGAGGATTTTTAGATGATAGGAGATGATGATTTTATGATGATAGGAGATGAGGATTTTATGATGATAGGAGATGATATGATATGATAGGAGATGATATGATATGATAGGAGATGATATGATATGGTAGGAGATGATATGATATGATATGATAGGATATGATGATTTTATGATGATTTAATGATAATAACAATAATAAATGCATCATGAAGAGGGCGTTTGAGGCCAGACATAGTAACAAAGTTACGGGTTGAGTTTAAGGCCTTTCACATCACATCAAAGTTTAATAGTAATTGAGTGAAAACGCATTGAGTTTCAATTTCTTCCCTGTAGATATCAGTTTAGAGTGTAGATAGTTTCGAATGTCGATATGAGTGATCTCAGACAGCATGTGTGAAGTGTTTGTGGTTCTCAATTTCCACAAACACATTTCCCGCCCTTTCGTACCGTGCCTATATGACAAGGGGGAATGGAAACGTATTAGGAGAGGAGTTAATATACACATATATATTAACTTTCATTTGTATTTTCACTTATACAAACTACTCAACCGATTCCCTTCCTCCATAATTAACTCAATTAATCATATTATTTTATTACTGTTATTGTTGCTTCACCTCTTATGTCGAAATATACCCACTTGCGCGATTCCCGTTTGCACGACGAGGCGGAGTATTCCAGTTTGCACGACCAGATTTTGTAGGACTGGATGTGCAGGTGTTCTCCCCATTTTTAACCTGACCTACCTTTAATGGCCGTTCTTATACTATTAATATCGTATTCATATTCTTGTTTGGATTAACTTTTTTTCCAAGTATCACGTACGTTATTAATACACTTTTAGGGAGGTCCAAAGGCACCACGATGGTGAGGATGAAGTTTATGTAAACAATGGGGTGGAAAGCTCAAGAGAACAATTTTGCTTTCTCTACACAAATCCATGATATTGATAGAAAGGTGGGATTCATGATTATAGAGAATCACTAAAAAAGACTTCTCTAGTATGCACCGCGGGTTTGAAATGAAATTGTTTTAAAAAGACAATACAGTAGGTGTCCTTCATCCAACCTGAAGGATTGGCTAACCTTACACATTCTGATGCCCCACTTAAAATGATCTCAGAACATAACCCTCGGAAATACGAGTATCGATGGTTCTGAATAAAATTAGCATATCCTATTACCTATGAATAAAATTAGACGTTTAAATGAGGTTGTTTCAACCAGCCCAGGTCTCCCCTTATTAAAATATTGAGTGTAATGAATTATTCCAGGACAATGATGCTTTGCTCAGTGACATGCATTTTAGTAATTTTTTAAATAAGAAAAACTAATGAAATTATTTTAAATGATTTTCCATTGTACAAAATACCTTTTACCTTTTTTTATAAATGCATTAAATTAATTGTTGTTGGAAAGTTAGATTAATTATTAATTTATTTGACATTTATAACAGCATAAATGGCTCTAGTGATAAGCCAGGATAATGACTTGGAGATTGAAACCATTTATATAGGAAAAATTCAATATATTCTTCATGAGAAAGTTAGCCTGGAACATAGAAAAGCTATTAAAAGGCAATTCATTACTGTCGTACTTGTTTTTAAAGTTGTATAATGTTTTTTCTGTTTTGGAAGAATGATCCATACATATTAATTTTTTTTAGCTATATTTCTAATGCATATTGTTTAACATATTAATTTTTTTGTTGTTGGTATATTTATCTCATTTCTACATAATTTCAATCCTGATGTCCTGCCGAAAAATTCTTACGACGGAGAAACGATAAGATATTTTTTTTTTTTTTTTTTTTTACTCAATGCCCTCTTTTATCTTAGAAAATAAAAACTACACGAATTAATGAAAAAATAATTAGGCACTATAAAGAAATTCAAGAAAGAGGTTATTTGAAAAATGTGTCGTGCAAACGGGTAGAAATTCCTACCGTAAGACCTCTTCGCGCAAATGAGAAGAAATTCCATCCGTTAGACCATGATCTGTATGGTAGGTATCAGTTGAAGAGATATGCATTTCCAGAAAAAAATATCCAAGGTAACGACAGATCTAATGTGCACCATCTCTTATTATATTTACAATGCGGTCTTTTTTTGGATTGCAGCTGAAACTCACAATTTTTCTATTATGAATAGATAACTTTTAACAAAAAATGTAGTTAGTTTTTCGAGTATCTATCTAATGTTCTTAATTTAAAGATGCAGTACAGAACGTATGCGTTATGCTATTACTAAATTATATAACGAATGCAACCATTCTGTATAAATTATAAAAATATTTAGAGCACTTTCGAATTTGTAGTCTGAAACTCGACAGTGTCCTTGAGTAAAGGAATATGTTATCTACATCAGCGTGAATAAATTTCTAAATCTCATTTCTGGTTTGAAGTTAAGAAAAATAATCATTTGGTTTTTTTCCCCCATAGGTAATCCACTTGAGTGTGATTCGCATGTCGATTGGACCTTCAAGCATAGAAGACCCCTTGTACTGAAAGGAGTGTGCGTTGCTCCAGAAAACAGGAAAGGTGTGGACATCAAAAGACTCATAGACGATAAGCAGAGGGAAGACGACTACGATGACAAATGATTTCAACACTACTTGAGAAGATGCGCGTTTACACTTTGCTGTAAAACGATAAATCCTTTTACCTTATAATAAGAGATATATCAATGGAAAGAGCGTGTATATTTGAAACAATTAAAGTTTTGATTTTTTTTTTAAAGCGTTTCATGACCAATGTGTTATAATATTAAATGAGTTTTTAAAAATATTTTTTGTGTGTTTATCTATATATTTAATAGGCAATACGTTTTTTGGGGTTAGTCCGTCCGCCTAAACTGCTCAACCAATTTCAATGATCAAGGTGTCATTTTAAAGGAAATAAGCTGTAGATTTGCCAAAACGTGCCAAAATAATTTATTAACACTTTATTAATTAGTTAAATTTCAATATTTTTCATCATTAAGCTACTACAAAGCCTCAATGATTTTGAATATATGAATGGCAACATCGTTACGTATGTAAACAACAAACCCGTTGCTAATTTTAAAGCTCTTTTTAAACTCTTCGTTTCAAAGTTGATTTTTTCTGTTTTTCTGAAGCATTTTTGTATTAGAGTAATTATTATTTTGAAATATTTTATCCTGAAAATGCCTCGCGTTGGACGTCGTTTTCTAACGTGGCGACGTGAACGAAACAATCACTCTCGGCGTAATACGTCTATGGGCAATTGTATGTTGCAGCAAGCCGAGCACGATCTTTTGATAGTTTAAGATTTTATGTCTCTGATACAATGAGCAGGGGCATTTAAAATGCGATGAGCGTATCTTTAGAAAAAACATAGTTTATAGAGAACTTCTTTAAATTTTTGTATTATAAATCCATTGTAATATTTTGAAAAGTTCAGTCTTATTTATACTATTTGAATGCTACTGTTTAAAAGATTAGGATAATGTGCATGGGTTTTATGAATCATATATATTTAGGAAGTGTGCATTAATTGTTTTGCATGTATAAAAATGTAAAAATTATTTGTTTTGTCACAGATGTATCGGATAGTATATTTAACTTTCTTTTATGAAACTTGCAATTTGGGTGTTTTCTCTATTAGACCTTACATTAAATTTATAAAAATTTGGTTACATTTTTATGGCTGTCAAACCTATTCGAGCGCAGCAAGATGTTTTAACCACAAATTTGAGCGGCAAAGCCGCTCAATCCGAGCGCAGCGAGGCGTTTGGGGGTTGGCGAGCGTTAACGAGCAGGGGGCGAAGCCCCCTAGTTTATATTATAAGCTAAAGATGATAAGCTCATAAAGATTTTAACTGTATCTTAAACATTACAAACTTTATTTAGATCTTTTTATAAACTAAAACTTAAAAAAATATATATTTATATTAACTATAATTGGGTGCAAAGAAATCTGAAAGAAAGTATAAAAAACAGCCATAATACGAAAAGGAAAAGACCTTTGAAACAAATTATAAACAACAACAAACAACTTTGAAAAATTTGTTACTACAAAGTGAAACTAATATCGGAAAGCTGGCACAACGTAATCATAGAGACATATTTACGTGCAGATGTGTGATTTCAGCATTGATAAAAAAAAATTCGATAAATGAAATAGAATTAAGACCAACACATTTCTTATAAATTAGTGGGATCCCCTTAAAAAACGAGTATGAATATAACAGAGTGTTATCCTGGAACTATATCCCTGCAGAAAAGTAAAAATGACTTTAAAGTTTATTCTCTTAATAAGACCGTCGTTCTTCAGAAGCTAAATAAAGTGGCTCAACGTGTTAGTATATCTGATGAATAAAGGTTCTAACTAAGAATAGATGTGATGAAATATCCAAACCAAAGAAAATACTGTTACACAAATTTTCTGTATATAGTGCAAATAGTGATGCATTATTTTAAAATTCTATTGTAATTTATTTTATCTTATTTCCTTTATTAACAGCGATAATACAGGTTAGAAAAAGGTAGCAACACCTAAAGCAATCAAGAAATTTCGGGATGTTTCTTTTTCGACAAATTGGCTGGATATTTCGGGAATGTTCTCATGTGCCTGGTATAAATAAGACCGGAGATTCTGGAAAGTTTTCAGTTTGACTTCGGATTTCGATGAAAGCTGATCGCTTTGTTTACCTACTGGAGTGAACTTGTATAATCGCTGTATTCGAAGTTGTTCTTACTGAAGCTTGTGTTGAAGCTTGAGAGTGATTGCACTGTTGTCTTTGAATAAATTTTGTGAGTTTTTGAAGTGAATATATAATAGTTTTTATTTAATAAAAACCGTGCCATCATTGCCTCTGTGGAAAATTCACAACTGTGGTGTCAGAAGTGGGATCCTGTAATCTTGAATGCCGACTACTAGAAGAATGATGGAAGACCAAATGAAGCAGTTGATGGAAATGATTGATGAAGGCCCAACAGGAAACCACCGTCGTTGAAATGAAAGCCAGTCAATAAGCTATGGCCGCTGAAATAAAAGCCCGCCAAGAATCGACAAATGCTGAACTTGCTTCCGCGATTACTGGGGACATCAAAAATTTAGCTGACAAATGTGAAACAACATCTGAGGCTGTGGACCGATTTATCAAGCTTGCTGAAGATGTCCTCCGAAAGATGATATTACGGGTGTGCGAGAAGACATTGTGACTGTGAGGAGTGAGATAGACTCAAAGGTTTACACCCTGGAAGAAAGACAAAAAGAAAATAGGAAGGAGGTTAACGATAAATTTGAGGAGATGAATGGAAAGTTTGACAACTTAGTGAAAACCACCATGAAAGGAGAGCGAGAGAAATTCATTGACGCTGTAGACGAAAGTATGCGAAAAATTGAAACTCGTGAAACTGTGGCCATTGCGTCGCCTGTTTAGGATAACGCTTCCATTTTCTTTATGGCGCCGCGCTCTAACATCAAAGAAACCACTTTTGATGGAAAGTCTTCCTGGCGCGTCTATCAAACGCAGTTTGAAATGATTGAATCTGCAAATGGATGGGACGACACTACAAAAGCTTTTCACCTCGCTGCGTCACTCGACGAAGAAGCTGCTGACATCCTGCAAATACTCCCAAAGGACAGAAGAAAAGATTAAGCTGCCCTAACATCTGTTCTGGAGTTGCGTTTCTGTGGACAACATCTGAAAGATTATTAGCAGGCAACAACTCAGAACAAGGCAGCAAAAGGCCGGGAAAAAACTCCAGGAGTTTGCTTTGGAGATTGAAAGGCTATCACTGCTAGCTTTCCCGAATTGTCCTGCGGATGTCAGGGATAATTTATCCCAACAATACTTTTTGGAGGAACTGAAAGACGTTGATATCTCCTAAGCCGTTAGAATGTCGGACAGTAAATATCTCAAGAGTGCCCTCGTGTATGCTATGCGAGTGGAGCCGGCCCAGAATTCGTTAAGAAAAGACCAATGATATGTGCTTGGGGCATCGGCTGAGGATTCTTCTGACCTGGTTACAAGTAAGCTTCGAGAACTGGAAGGCAAAATCAAGAGAATGATGAGAAGCTATCCCGTAACCAGGGATCGAAAGACTAGAGTTGTTTGTTGGAACTGCAACCTTGAAGGACATTTTAGACGTAGTTGCCTGGATCTGGACAAGAGAGGAGATAATACCACCTCCAAGCATCAGCAGTTAAACTATGAAGCGGCTATCTAGCGGGGCGGAGGTCGCCGAGTAAAGCAGGTGGTGTCCCACTCAGCCTCTATCACATTTCATCCCTTCAAGGATTAAACCATGGCTTATTCGTAGAGGGCAAGATCAACGGAACTCCCTATCGTCTAATAGTTGACTCAGGGGCAAATGTAACCATTATACGGACGGATGTAGCCCGGTGCCTGGACAGCCAACCTCTTTACACGGCGCCTTCAGTTTCACTACAGACAGTCACTACAGACAGTGACTGGTGACAAAATTTCTGTGCATGGAAAATTAAATGTCAACATCTCCTTTGGATTTCTCACCTACACGCACACCGTTTAAGTCACTGAAATTATTGACCCATGCATTCTTGGACTGGACTCAGAAAATGGAATTACTTTGAATTTCGAGAAAGGCGAGCTTCAAACAGGGAAAGAAGAAATTCCATTGTTCGGTTTGGAGTCGAAAGAGCCGTGTGTATATCGAATTGTAGCTCTTGAAGACATCATCATCCCCTCCCTGAAAGATTTGGTCGTAAAGAGTTCAGCAGATCTCCCGCAGACCTTCCGATTTGGAGTAACTGATTTCCCATCATCGAATAGCGTCCCGAAAGAAGTGCTAGTAGGAGCGACGCTTGTGGATATCTCTCAGGAAGTGGTGCATGTGAGAATGGCTAACATCGGTGATTCTACCAAAGTTATCAAGAAAGGATTAGAAATTGCCACCTGCATACCTGCTACAAGCATCAAAAGAGGATGCTCGGTTGGAAAGAAGTCAAGAAAAGATTGTTGGAAAACTTATAAAAGTATTTCAGGACGTTTTCTCCATGTCATCTAAAGATGTAGGAAGAACAAAGCTTATACAACATCGAATTGACACTGGGACCCATTTACCGATTAAACAACATCCTCGAAGACTTCCATTTGCAAAACAAGAGGAGGTCGGGAGATTGTTACAAGAAATGGAAGATAATAGAGTTATCGAACCCTCCTCAAGTCCATGGGCCTCTTCAATCGTACTCGTTCGAAAGAAGGATGGTTCCACTAGATTTTGTGTGGATTACCGGAAGCTGAACGAAATTACGAAAAAGGACAGCTACCCTCTGCCAAGAATTGGTGACACTTTGGACACTCTATCGGGGAACCAGTGGTTTTCAACTTTGGATTTGAAGTGTGGATACTGGCAAGTGGCGATACATCCCTACGATCGTGAGAAGACTGCCTTCACTACCGGACAAGGATTATGGCAGTTTCAAGTTATGCCGTTTGTCTTGTGTAATGCACCGACTACGTTCGAGCGACTAATGGAGACTGTGCTTAGAGGACTTTCCTACGAGACTTGTCTGGTATATTTGGGCGATATCATTATCACCGGGCGGAGTTTTGATCAGCACTTGCAAAACGTTAAGAACGTGTTGTTGAAGCTTAGGGAAGCCCACCCGAAACTTAGCCCTTCAAAATGTAAGCTCTTTAGGCGGAAAGTCAATTATCTCGGACACATAATTTCATCCGATGGAGTGAGCACAGATCCAGCCAAAATCAATGCTGTGCAAAATTGGTCTCGACCGCAAAACGTTCTTCAATTGCCAAGCTTCCTAGGCCTGTGCACGTATTACCGTAGATTTGTGAAGGGTTTCTCCAAGATCGCCAGACCCCTGCATTGACTGACAGAGAGCAAACAGAAGTTCCTGTGGATTGCCGACTGTGACGACTCCTTCAATCAACTGAAGACAGCTTTAACATCCACGCCCCGCGCCCATGTTGGCTTTTCCCGATGTTAACAAGGACTTTATTTTGGATACGGATGCAAGTAATGAAGGGGTGGGCGCTGTTCTTTCCCAGGAATTTGAAGGACAGGAGAAAGTCATCGCTTATTTTAGTAAGAGTCTGTCAAGATCCGAGTGGAACTATTGGGTCACAAGAAAGGAGTTACTGACAATAGTAAAAGCCGTTGAGCTCTTTCATCATTACTTGTACGGCCGAAAATTCCTTTTAAGAACTGATCATGCGTCTCTGACTTGGTTGCTGAATTTCAAGAATACAGAGGGACAAATAGCGAGGTGGATTCAGCGCCTACAGGAATATGACATAGATATCCGTCGCAGAAAGGGAACGTCAAATGGGAATGCAGATGCTCTTTCCAGAAGACCATGTCCGGAGAATTGTCGATTTTTTTCCAATGCGGAGTCTAAGTTTGGGACAACCGCATCTGCAGTTCGAAAAATAACTTCCAAGTCAACTACTTCAGACGTGGACCCATGGAGTGATCAGAATGTCGAAAAAGTCAGGTCGAAGATCAAGACTTGAAACCTTTAATTGAATTCATGGAGGCAGCTACTGGAAAACCCAGTTGGCAGGAAATTGCACGCTATAGCCCAACAATGAAGAAATATTGGGTTATGTGGGACTCTTTGCACTTGAAGAATGGAGTACTTTACCGTTGATGGGAGTCCGATTATGGCAAGAGCTTCCAGTGGCAATTAATCCTCCCAAGTTCTAGAGTTACCAAAGTTCTAGAAGAACTTCACAGCAGCCCTACTGGAGGACATTTTGGTATCATGAAAACTCTTCAAAAAGTCAGGGAAAGGTTCTTCTGGTACAAAGCAAAGTCCGACGTGGAGAAGTGGTGCAAGTCCTGTGATGCATGCAGTTCACGGAAAGGACCGAAGACCCGAACTCGTGGAAAGTTGCAACGTTACAACGTAGGAGCACCATTCGAAAGAATTGCGTTGGATGTCTCAGGCCCCCTACCTCACACAACTAATGGCAACAAATACATCCTAGTTGTCATGGAATACTTTAGCAAGTGGCCAGAAGCATAAGCGATTCCGAACGGGGAAGCCACAACCGTAGCAGAAGTCCTCGTACATAATTGGATCTCCCGATTTGGCGTACCCTTGCTGATACATTCCGACCAAGGGACGAACTTCAACTCTGCTGTCTTCACTGGGCTGTGTGACTTGCTCGACATGGAAAAGACTCGTATAACTCCCCTGCACCCACAATCCGATGGAATGGTCGAACGGTTTGATAGAACGATTCTGAATCATCTCTCTTTGTTTATTTCCAAGAACCAGCAAGATTGGGATCAGAAACTTCCACTTTTCCTTTTGGCCTACAGAAGTGCTACTCTCGAGACCACCGGATTTACACCACCTCAAATGATTTTTGGAAGAGATCTTAGACTACCCGGTGACCTCCTCTTTGGACGACCACCGGACACTCCTTCTTCGTCTGTCCAGTATCTAGATGACATCCAGGCACGTTTGGAAGCTATATATCGGCAATAGTCTTCCTGTAAAGCTAGAGTGGTACATTACAATAGGCTAGCCCCATATTATGGTAGTAATTATTGAATGGCCTTTTCTCTTAAGGACTTCACTGCCCGGGACGTGCAGTCTTTAAGAAGGGGGACATGTTACACAAATTTTCTGTATATAGTGTAAATAGTGACGTATTATTTTAAAATTCTATTGTAATTTATTTTATCTTATTTCATTTATTAACAGCGATAATACAGGTTAGAAAAAGGTAGCAACACCTAAAGCAATCGCGAAATTTTGAGATGTTTCTTTTTCGACGAATTGGCTGGATATTTCGGGAATGTTATCACGCTAGTGGTATAAATAAGACCTGAGATCGGGAAAGTTTTCAGTTTGACTTCGGATTTCGATGAAAGCTGATCGCTTTGTTTATTTATTGGAGTGAACTTGCATAATCTTTGTATTCGAAGTTGTTCTTACTGAAGCTTGTGTT
This sequence comes from Linyphia triangularis, assembly GCA_963978545.1. Taxonomy (NCBI): domain Eukaryota; kingdom Metazoa; phylum Arthropoda; class Arachnida; order Araneae; family Linyphiidae; genus Linyphia; species Linyphia triangularis. The sequence goes on from OZ021727.1 coordinate 95,307,988, forward strand.
GAAGCTTGAGAGTGATTGCACTGTTGTCTTTGAATAAATTTTGTGTGTTTTTGAACTGAATAAATAATAGTTTTTATTTAATAAAAACCGTGCCATCATTGCCTCTGTGAAAAATTCGCAACAATACAGTTATACTTAAATGCATACTTCCCTTGATTACAACATATTACTTGCTGGACGTGTACTTAAAATGTTTGATAATACAGAAGGTATGTTAATTAAAAAAGTCCTTACAACATCCACTCTTTCCTTCTACTTATTCAACATTCAATAACCATTATAATTGTATTCTGAATAGAAGGAAATTAAAGAAAATTATTTCAGAATCAAAATCGAACTATACACTAACTTCTGAAATGGCAACTCTTCCTATTGCCAGCTCCTATTTGATTTTTAGGATGATTTTTTAATATATTAAACTTGTGTGTTTGGTTATATTTTATACTCACCCACGAATAATTAATTCATGAACAGAAAGTAGTGATTGGAAAGTACTTTAATTCTTATCAGAATACTTAGAAAATAAGAGAATTCAAAGAAAGAAAAGTAATTTATTTCAAAGCCAATTGATCTTTTTTTTCTATTGTTCCTTGAAAGATCTCCCGGAAAGTATCTTCCCTTTTCTCATGTGCCGACCAAACGGTATAGTGGTTAGCGTGCTGGCTTCTAGACCGCGAGGTTGCGGGTTCGAGTCACGTGTTAGGCATGGGTGTTTGTAAATGTATGTTGACTTGTCTAATGACGAATGTTTCAGCGCATTATAGCCCTCGTGTTGCTGACGGCCCCGGATAATCTGAATACAACCAACCAACCCTTTTCTCATGTCTATATCAAACGCAACAATGTTTTGGACCAGCATAGCCTTTGTATAGTTTTTTCTCCCGAGAAACTCCATTACTACCAACTCGGTAATGTTTTGGTAAGAAAAGTCTTCATTCGACTTATTAGAGATTTGAATAATTAACAATACAGCTATAAAATTGATTTTCAAAAGACTTATTTATTATTATCGAGCCTATTTAAAAATTATTTATTATTTTATGAGAAATTATAAATTTTAATTAGTTAAATTTCAATAAAAAATTTCTGTGAATATATTTTGTGTACGGAATTTTTGCATTGGTAATATAAATAATTTCAACCAAAAAAGATTTTTTTTTTTTTTTTTTTTTTTTTTTTTTTTAAATTAGGTCTATACATTTTTAAATATTATGAAAGCATGTTATGAAGAACATTTTGATTAAAAAAATGCATATTGGCCAGGTTCCTCCCCCCTCCCCCCTTTTGCCCTACTGTGTAACGGTTTATTAGGGTAAAAATGGTAAAACGTTTAACACATTTTTATATCCTTTATATTAACTTTGACCTCATGCGTTTCAAAAATAATATTTTTTTTTTCGATCCACCCTAATGCAGAAGCTACAATTAAAATTTTTAAATTAATCCTGTAAAGTTTTCGATTTCATTGCCTTTCCGAGACAGCAGTCAAACGCAAAATTACTGTATTGGTATCTCTGTATTAAAATAAAAAGTAAGGATTACTATACAGGGTTCCCAATCAAATCACAGAATGAAAATCAATGACTTTTAAGGACCTAAATAATGTTTTTAGGAACTTTGAAAATTTGTTTTCATGCGTCATGTCTATATATAAATTTTTAATAAAGTATATTCTACCAAAAAAGTTACAAATTGGTGGAAGCATAATACAAATACGTCAGATAATTTCGATACGGTGCAGATAAGTCTCGGTCAAGCGGGGATAGCAAGTCCGAGTTGTATTTTTGTATTTAATAAATTTTGAAATTCTGCACACAACATCCACAAAAATTAAGGACTTTTAACCTCTAAGCATTTTCAAGGACTTTTAAGCACCTCTAAGCATTTTCAAACACTTTCAAGGCCTTGAAAACAAGTTCAAAAATATTAAGCACTTTTAATAACTCTCAATGACCATGGGAACCCTGACTGTAATAACCCGCAAAAACAAATGCTTTGAACATAAATCCATTATATGCATTACCAATTTTTATATTTATTAACACAGCGCCGATTCTGTATACAGCGTGTGCTTGGTGTTTGCATCTAATTTTAAATAGCAAAGACATTTTTATCAGCTAAATGTACTGCAAAATACTTTTCTAAATTTATTTATTAAAAATAAACGGGTATTCATGCACTCACATTCAAATATCGTTTATTTATTCTCATTAAAGTAATTTTAATATTTATTGATTAAAAACAATTGGTATCAAGAAAGAATTTCTTCAATGATCCGTTAAATGATATTTTAGAGCGATTGAATGACGACAAGTTGTTTTATTTGTATTCCATTAAACTGACTTTTTAGTGACAGTAATAGCTTCAAAATTTGATAGAATGCATTGTCATCGACATCGAATCAATCTGCCAAGTTTGAATACAAATCCATTATATGATTTACCAATTTTTATATTCATTAACACAGCGCCAATTCTGTAAACAACGTGTGCTTGGTATTTGCATCTAATTTTAAATATCAAAGACATTTCTATCAGCAAAATGTGCGGAAAATGACGGCAAGGGAGTTACTTAGGCCTTCGCAGATTTGCTCGAAATCGACAAACATACATATACCCAAAATCGAAGCTAAAATAAAGGATTTAAAAAGAGCCACAATTGTTTCAGAATTTTTTCTCTACGTGTCTCCCGGATCAGAAGCTATTGTACTTAAACGTATGAATTTTTTGATATTTCTAGAGAAATGCTTGGTATTTACTCTGTTTTGGTACCAACTCCCATCCATTTTTAATTCCAATGCAGTTATAGTAGTATTATTGAAAGTTGGGCGATGTTTCACACCCTTTATTGCATTGATGTAGAAACTACAGTGAATATTGCAATTAATAACGAACTAAACTCTATAAAGTAGGTTTTAAGAGTAATAATCTGTTTCCAGAAAGGCATTATAGATTCTCTTAAATATCGTTTACTTTTATTATTAAGTGTATCGTGAACCTAGCTCATTGGTAGTGGTCATTTTTTTAGGATAGGTCAGTAGACAACCAGATAAAAATGTCTGTCACAACTTGTCAAATTATAGACCAATCGTAATATTTCATTTTACCAACACTGCACAAAGATTACTTCCAAAAAATATTTATTCTTTCAGCCTAGATGTGATATTGGCAGGAGTTATTTAGCAAATGTTTTTTTTTAATTTTTTATGATCGATACCATTGAAAATCCAATCAACGAAAAGTTTCCTAAATCTTATTCTGATTGTCAGTTACAATGGAATTTTATGTTCGGTGATATCAGCAATTGAACCAAGGTTTATATCAAAATCTGACCTAAACTTTAAAAAAAAAAAATATTTTTTTCTTTTATTGTAATACATTTGCTACTATAAGAAAGCGAAAGTTCATATATACAAATCCGAAAATTCAGTGCTTTGACCACTTTAGACATTCATTCGCATATCAAGGGCGTAGAAAAAAAAATCACTACAACTCCATTCAGTTGCTATGAGCCAAATCAACCTCGATATAAAATGAATAATTTAATAAAACTAATTCACGTAGGAACTTTTCAGCTGAACCCTTAAAAAAGAAAATAAATACAAATCAAAAACAGCTTTTCGGATAAAATCTAAATTAACTAAATTAATCATTTGAATAGCAAGAGTAGTCCGATATTTTATGAGTAAAACAAATAACAAAATAATCAATACTATCCAACGGAAGTGCGTGAAATGAGGGCGAACGGCACTCAGCTTAATTGAGGCAACACAAAATATGTCTCAATTTAATTTGGACTTTTTAAACAGAAGGTGCTCATTGAGTTGGCCTCTCGATGAAGGGGCCGCTCAAAAAACACGTTCAGAACATTTCGCCTTTTTTCATTCATCTAATACTAAAGGTCGGAAATATCGATCAAAATAAATATCGATACTATATCGTTGCATATAAAAAAATATCGATAAAATATCGATATATAGATTCATGATTTTTTTTTTTATTTGATTTTCAATTTTGCCAGAAACAAAGTTTTTCAGGGGAAATTTTTGCTTTTCATGATTGCTTTTTTGTACGGTGACTACTTTTTCAACTGAAATGGATTCGTTACAAAAAAAAAGTTATATTTTCGCTAATTTGGTGCAGTGATTTTAAGAAAAATTTAGATAATTTTCAATAGCTTTTAAGTGTATGGCAAAATATTGAATATTGGTGCCATTTTAACTCTCAGCCAAGTTCAAACTTTAGTTTTGAAGTTTTTGCAAAGAGAATAAAGGAAATCGAAAAAATACATGGAACTACAAAACGATAATCAAAAAACTAAAAATGTTTGAATATATCGATATATCGGTGACTTTTATCTTTTAGAAATATCGATAAAAATACCGAAGTATCGATATATCGTCGACCTCTATCTAATACAGTATTACATGTCATTTATTAACTGCCAAAAATCGCTTTAAAATTCAAAGAAATTTTCACTAGATACCACAATAATTCAATGTTCTTTCCGGACTTTTGTCCAAGAGAAAAATATTTTAACTCATAAAAACAAAGTTTTTAACATAATTCCTTTATATGCATTGCCGATTATGTAAACCGCGTGTGCTTGGTGTTTTCACCTAATTTTAAATATCAAAAACATTTCTATCAGCAAAATGTGCGGCAAATTACGTTTCAAAATTTATTTATTTAAACAGCATGAATTTATGCATTCACGTCCAAATAGCCTTTATTTATTCTGATTAAAACAATTTTATTATTTATTTATTGAAAAAATTCTATTTTAGCGCAATTGGATGACGGCAAATTGATTAATTAGTATTCCGTAAAAGCTACCTTTTAATGACAGTTAAAGCCCCAAAATTTGATAGAATGCATTGTCATCGACATTGAATTTATCTGCCAAGTTTCAGTTCGATTGGATGACGGCAAGGAGGTTAATTTGGCGCCTCCGCAGATTTGTGAGCTATCGACATACTCAGCTATCCACTCACCCACACAAAATCAAAATTAATATAAAGGATTTTTTTAAAAATTACTTTTGCTGTCTCGGGACCGAGCCTCACCTGATGCTCTGCAGTTAGTTTAATTTTAATGAATGTTTAGTTTAGTGAATGTGTCGGTAGACCTAGGGGCGATTGTGGGCTTCTTGGACAGCGTGGTGGGTATTTTTCGGATCTTTTTTCTAATTGAGTCGTAGTTTCCACTTAACAGGACTTCCTGGAAGATATTTCAATTGTTAAGGTCTTATACACTATCTGGCCAAAAGTATCCGGACACCCCTTAAAAAAGTGGTTCTGGCGAGTGACGCAGTTTGATACGTAATTGAAAGCTATAAAAGTGTTGGTAGTGGTTTGTCAGATTGTTTTTATGCGTTTGTGAGGCATTGAGTAAGTCAAAGAAGCTTAGTGAGTTTGATCGTGGCAGAATAGTGGGATGCCACCTTTGTGGGAAATCAGTTTGTGAGATTGAGGACATTCTACAGAAGCCTAAATCCACTGTGAGTGATGAAATTGTGAAGTGGAAACGTCGAGGCAGTGAAACGGCAGAAAAACGAACCGGTAGGCCGAAAACACTTGGTGAACACAGCCGCAGAACTCTGAAAAGGGTAGTGAAACAAAAAAACAAAGTCCTCGTTGGTGGAAATTTCTCAGGAGTTCCAAAGTTCATCAGGAGTTAGTGTTAGCAGCAGGACTGTCCGTCGAGAGTTAAAAGACTTGGGATTCCATGGTCATGCAGCCGCTCACAAGCCGAACATCACTCCACAGAATGCGAAGCATCGATTGCAGTGGTGTAGAGCTCACCTTCATTGGACTGTGGACATGTGGAAAACTGTTCTTTGGAGTGATGAATCTCGCTTTACAGTCTGATAGTCGGATGGACGCGTCTGGGTTTGGCGGATGCCCGGCGAAAGTTTCTATAGTGACTGCATTGTGCCGACTGTTAAGTTTGGTGGTGGAAACATAATGGTGTGGGGGTGTTTCTCGTGATTTGGCCTGGGTCCGTTAGTTCCTGTGGTTGGAAACATGAACTCTGAGATGTATGTGGACATTCTGGAGAATGCTGCACTCCCAACTCTATGGCAATATTTCGGGGAAGGCCCATATCTCTTCCAGCAGGATAACTGCTCCATTCACAAATCGAGGCTTGCACAGACGTGGTTTGATGAAATGGGTGTCCAAAAACTGGACTGGCCTTCTCAGAGCCCCGATCTAAATCCCATAGAACACCTTTGGCCAAATCGACCATCTTCAGTGCAAGCACTCACTTCATCTGTGATGGACGCCTAGAAGGCAATTCCTATGGTCACCTATCAAAAATTGGTGGAAAGTCTTCCCAAACGTGTGCAGGCTGTCATCGATGCAAAAGGGGGACCAACATCATATTAATATGTGCCTCAGGGTATTCTAAGTCCATACCACTGGGTGTCCGGATACTTTTGGCCAGATAGTGTATTAGATTGTTATCATCAATATATCTTTATGTGGTGACATGAATATCTCACAACAAGCTCAATGAGCTTGTAACAAACCTTTCCAATAACCTTCTTAAAAGTTCAGTTTAAAAAAAAAAAACAAAAAAAAAAAAAAAACACTATTCAAAATCTATACATCCATAGAGTATACTGTTGATTCTAAAACTAACATATGGCTACGGTGTATGGGCGGCGTCACCTGAAATGCCACAGAACTCTGCCTTTTTAAAATTTCAGTTTCATTTAATTGAAGTGGATTAAGTTTTCCTTAATAAGATAACACAATGTGATCCTCACCACCATACTAAGTTACTTGCTGGCTCACAAGACATTTGTCATACATAAGTATCTAAAACAGTTATATTGATGCGCAAATATACACTTAATTTAAACCGTTTTATTTTTTTTATGTCGTACCACATTGATCTATGCAGTATCCTAGTACATATCTGTAAATATATTGCAGATACTTATGCATACATTTCTGATGATAATGAGAAAAAAATGACAAAAACCTTCTTTAAAATCTCGCTCTAATAGATGCGTGGCTTAACAGGAAGTCCTAGTAAGGACCTGTACTCGCTGTGTTACAATCTTCTATTCCAGTGCATTTAGAAACTACTTTGTACAAAACCATGATATTTGGTGAGTTGGTACGAAAAAGATCACTTAATGAAATGACATAAATTGTGTTCATTTAATGTATATTTATTACAAATGAAAATTAAAAAGCAAGATACAAAACCAGTTGGAGTCACTGCAGATGCATTGGCGTAAGGATTTCAAATATAAAATCAAATATATTAAACGCTATTTTCTAGTTTTTAATTTATGTCGTTTCATTAAGTGATCATTTTCGCACCTACTCACCAAATTTTAAGGTGGCTATAGAAAGTAGTTTTTGAATGCACTGGGCTAGAAGATTGTAACACAGCGAGTATAGGAAATGATAATCACTAGGATTTCCCCTTAAGGTTGGTTGTATTCAGATTATCTGGCACCGTCAGCAACACGAGGGCTATATTGCGCCGAAACATTCGTCATTAGACAAGCCAACATACATTTACAAACACCCATGCCTTACACGGGAATCGAACCCGCAACCTCACGGTCTAGAAGCTAGCACGCTAACCACTATACCGTTATTTCCCCTTAAGGAGTGAGGATCTTAAAACTGATCGGCCGACCAAACGGTATAGTGGTTAGCGTGCTAGTTTCTAAACCTCGAGGTTGCTGGATAGAGTCCTGTGTTAGCCATGGGTGTTTGTAAATGTATGTTGTCTTGTCTAATGACGAATGTTTCGGCGCATTATAGCCCTCGTGTTGCTGACGGTGCCAGATAATCTGAAAACAACCAACCAACTTAAAACTGATCGAAAAATATGCAACATGGTTTTTGAATGGCCCCTAAAAATGTGATATTTTTTTCGGGGGGGGGGGAGGGTATTGGAGTGCTTTTGCAAATCATCTCGAGGGAGCAATTAGAGGTGGAATAAGTAATTGTAATTCCACCTCCTCGAGGAGATTTCTTCGGATAGAAATTCTTTTTTTTTTAGTGTTGGAGGAATGCTCTCTTGGACACACTTCTGGGGCCGAGATAAGTGCAAAGAAATGTATCGAAACACAAAACTCGATAATTTTGTTGAAGCTAATGAGGGCTTTTCTTTTGTAGCTTTAAAACTAATTTCTAGATAGCAATGAATGCTACGAATAACTTAGGTTATGAATTAATGTAACTCTGTGTATGTTTTGATAAGTTTCACTTTATATGGATTTCACAGCCAGTGTACTTTTAGTGCTGGTTAGGTCTACTATTAACATTTCATTAGAAAATTGTACTTTTATTGCTTAGACGAAACTATCCGAAAAAAATGCGAGTAAAAAAAATCGAAAAGTATACAAAATTTGTCGGACCAAATATAAAATCAATATGATCAAAATTAATATAATTACAATCAATTTTGAATATAATCAATCCCCCTGTCCTCTCAATCGAAAAAAATAGAAAATCAATCCGGATGTAGGTTCATCCATTGCAATAATAATAGCTGTTACTTCCTAAGGTATGCTGGCCGACCAAACGGTATAGTGGTTAGCGTGCTGGCTTCTAGACCGCGAGGTTGCGGGTTCGAGTCCCGTGTGGGCATGGATGTTTGTAAATGTATGTTGGTTTGTTAAATGACGAAATGTTTCGGCGCATTATAGCCCTCGTGTTGCTGACGGCGCCAGATAATCTGAATACAACCAACCTAAGGTATGCTGTCAAGTTATCTATGGCGTGTTAAATATGAAATGGCATTGCATTCTTCTAAAAGAGCTGATGAGAGTTTCATTTTGGATGAGGTGGCTCGGTTCACCTTAACAAGTCTTCCTATATATATCATATTTAAATCAGTTCAGTGCAATGGTCAGTCTATTTCTGTAATAGATAACACATGTTAGAAAACCCATGAGAAATATGATGGGAATATGAAAGATATGATATGAAATTCCAACCATTAAGTGTATCCAATAATGTATATAAATGCTGAATATTCATTTTTGGACAAAAGGGGTTGAATACCCAAGTTCAAAATTATTTTTACTTTGGAACACCCTATATCTGTATTAAATTTGTGCATACAGTGTTGTAGCATTATCCCATCCAATATCGATAGAATTTTTTATAAAACCCTTGATTAAGTTTTCCTTTGTGTAGCAACTCTACAATTGCATTTCAAAATGTTCCATTACGAGCAAAATTCTCTTTGTTGCGAAAACAACTTTAATGACAAATTATTGTTAACAAAGCTTATTTATATTTGTCATAGAGCAAAGTAGCATAAAATATAGTTGTGGAACATTTTAGATTTTGTTGCACAGTATAGACTCAGCGTTGCAGTGAACAAGAAGTTAGTTACGCACAAACAACCCAACCACATATGAGCAAAGTGGTTCGGCAACCAACTTAAACTGATTTTTCAACCATTATGTTGCACAAGGCAGCCAATGACGACCAAATTCGAGCAGGAATAATCTTTTTAAAAGATAGAGAATAAAACATTAATTTCTTAACCAAATATCAACGAGAAAAAAAAGTATATTTCTTGGCGGTCATTTTAATTGAATTCTAATGTGTTTCTAATGCTATACGGATAGATGAAGTGGTGCCTTTGGAAACTAGCAATCACCTGCAGTAGCAAAATGTGCACTAATCGTTGCAGATCTTTACGGTACATTAACCTCGCAGCACGCTTCGAAATAACGGCACAGAGAAATAACTATTGATCCTCGTAATAGTACTTGGTGCTTTGATGATTCTTCCTGCAATGCAATCTAGGGTTTGTATTAATGATGAGCATTTTCTGCTTTTCCTTTCATTTAGCTTACACGAATATTAGTAATTTACTGGATTAAAAGAGACCAGGTCTTTCCAGAATTTCCAAGACAACGAATGAAGCGAATTTAAGAAGGCTTAAGTACCTAAAAAAAAAAAGTGGGAGGGAAAAGAAACTCGATTTATAGCTAGTTAGGTATGATGAAACTGGTTGTTGAGGACCCTTTTTAAATCCTTTATAGACTGTAAGAGGACTGTAATTTTTGGACCCCTTCGAAAATCATTCTGAATTTTGTATAGAAATTAGAGAAAAGAGAGTAGATTACGAATCCACAGGTCTGCTGTGGCAAAAATGGCCGAAACTGGTCAAAAATCGACTTATAATAACTTGAACTGAATCCAATTGCCAAATGCGCCATAACTGGCCAAATAATGAGCATTTTTTTTTTATTTGGTTACTCTCACTCTTTAATTTTCAATTAAGAAGGCTGCAGACGATTCAGATATCTGGCGACGGTCTACTTGCATCTATTAAAAGGAGCCAAGTTGGCAAAAAATATTATGTCACTGATGACGTAACTGAGGTTGCCAATTAGGCTTACTTTAAAAAGATTAAAGTTTTCCGAGCCAAAGATCAGAAATCGTTTGCGCTTTTTCTCATTGAAAATCAAAATGAAGTGGGTTGCCAGACGAATAAGTTTGTTCTATTTTTGGAAAGTAATGATATATTTGGCAATCGGATTTTAGTTCAACTCATTCCAAATCGATTATTGATCAGTTTCGGCCATTTTTGCCATGGCAGACCAGTGAATTCCTAATCTTTCTCCAATTTCTATAAAAAATTCAGAATGATGTTCGATGGGGTCCAAAAATTGCAGTCGCCTCTCAGACTATTATATTAACTTCGATTTTGTGTGTCGATGGTGGACATATCTGCGAAGGTCTAATTAACCCACTTGGCGTCATCCGATCGGGCTGAAACTTGGCAGATCGATTCGAAGTCGATGACAGTGCATTCTATCAAGTGTTAGAGCTGTCAAGTTTAGGAAAAACGACCTTTTGTGCCACTAAAAGGTCGTTTTTACGGAATAATAATAAACCAACTTGGGGTCATCCAATCACGCTAAAATAGCATTTAACCGACCATTGAAGAAACTATTTCCTGTTGCCAAATTTTTTTAATAAATAAATAAATGATATTTGGATGTAAGTGCATAAATTCATGTTCATTTTTAATAAATAAATTTTGAAACGTAGTTTGAAGCATATTTTGCTTATAGAAATGTTTTTGATATTTAAAATCATATGCAAACATCAAGTGCACGCTGTTCACAGAATCGGCGCTGTGTAAACGAATATAAAAATTGGCAATGCATAAAAAGGATTCATATTAAAAACTTTGTTTTTATGCGTTATATTATTTTTTGAAATAAATTAAAATATGTCTTTAAAACTTTTCTTAAAAATAAACGATGTATAAATCGAATGTTGACTATGTCTTTTATTCTTATCGATTAGAAAAAGTAACTTTGTTAGGTCCTGGCCTGATTAGCCGTCATTGTGCATGAAAATAGGTCATTGAATGTACAAAACAAACGAACCAATTCGTAGAAAGCTTTTAATAAATCCTTATAGTTTGTTTTTTTGTTAGAAGGATCATCTTTTATTAAATTACAATGGACAATTCTTGCGGGTTTTTTTAATAATTTTTTTATTCAATTTTAAATGTTTCGAAAAGGTCATAAACACAAAAATTTCTGCTCAATGCAATTTTTCTTATTTTTCATTTGCAATCAAAGTTTTCCTGTTAGACGTTGACGAGAAAACCATTCATTCGGCTAGAATTAAATGTGACGTCAAGAAATCTCAAACATCTCTGCTTGAAATGCAGCAGCGGAAACCAGTTTTTGCATGTTTCTCACAAATCGCGCCAACCTGATTGGGATAGGGCAATGGTCTATCAAATCAACGCTAACTATTTGGCAGAAACCTCACCATAGCCATTGAAACGGAAGGATATTTTGACGTCACAGATTTTGTTGAGTGTTTTGATCGGACTGGTTTGGGGGCATTTTCTTTTCTTAATATATAAATAACTAATTTTTTTTAAAGAACTTTTGTTTAAATATTCGGAACCACAAAGAAATTCTTCATAAATATAAACTAATTTTACTTGTTTTTAAGAAACGCAGAAATTGTTCGTTGTTAGCAAATGAAAATTTGTAATAAATTTAAACAGGCTATTTTTTTTTTTAAACTTTGAATGCGTTTTTAATAGTTTTACATTTGTTCAGTTCAACATTTGTACTACATAACAATGCAAATATTACATTACAGAAATACTTTACAGTGTCTATAAATAAAATAATTATAATTTGTTGCGTACTTTTATCAAATTCCTAAATTTTCTATACATCAACTTCAACACTAATATAAGCAAAAATTCTTTTAATATTGTTTCTGATATTTATTTGGATTGCGTGGGAAGTTGGCTCATCTTATTAACGTCACATTTAACTTCATTTTTAATTGAGTTGCTTTACTTATTTTGTATTAGCCTCTTGCTAAACAGAGCATTATAAATCCATGTAGCTTTTGTCTAATTTTAGGCTAGTTCCTATCTTTTTACCACATCCTATAACACCCTTCCTTGCTTTGCAACTTAGCCGAAAAAAGACACTTCTCAATATTGAGATATATTCTACACACATTTTTACACATAAGTAACGGGTTATTTAACATGCGGTAATGAAATTTTTGTGTTTAGTAGGCCTGGGCGATGTTAACATTTCTCCATCGCGATATATCGGGAAGCAAACATCACGATGTCACGATACATCACGATGTTTACCTATATTTTTTTTTTACAAAATACTATAAAACAACGTTTTTATAACACGCTATATAGCCGAAAGTTATGCTTGCTTAGCTTGTAAAATTTTATTGAATTCATGTATAGAAGTTTATTTTGAATAGCATGAGCAGCGACCGAATTACTTTCAGGGGGATACATAAAGCACCCAAGGGGGTGTAAGCCGGTAATTTTTTATTTATTTTTTGGTTTAATCCGGATTTTTTAATTTCTCTATCTTAATGAAATTTTACTTTGTTATTATCCAGGGAAGGAGGGGGATGGGGGGGGGGGGGAGGACAAGTGCACTTCCCGGCGGTGCACTTGTTACTTTAGTTATTGGATATTCTTAATTATTAAATTAAAAACATACTTTATAATGAATATTTTATTACTTACTATATACAATATAACTATTAAAAAATAAAAATAAAATTAATGCATAACATTTAAAATTCTAATAATCTTTATTTTGTGCCAAAAAAATATGCATTTCAGCATTTTTAAGAAGCAATGGTGGATTGATTAATTAATCTTATGGAAATAAACTTTATTCAAATTGAACAAACTGAAAAAAAAAATTATAAAACATTTATTTACTTACGAATCAGAAGAGAAAATCCTTCAACGTAAATGGGAAAAAAAATCGTTTATAAGTGTTTAAGCAATTAAACTAGAAAAACAGCTGTGATCAGTCCATGCGCTGGTTCATATTGACTTCGGCAGATATAACAAACCATCATAGTAATAAATAACCTGATTATCTTAACTGGTAGGAACTAGACTGAAATTACCACGCTAGAATACCGCAATCCCCTTGAGTTAATAAATAAAGCATCAAAGCTCTCAAGGTTACAAGGTTTTCAAGGTTGTTAGATAAAAAAAAAAATCCTGAAGTAATCCCGATGTAAAAGATATAAAAATGTTATATTTTATTTTTTCCAAGTTAGAGAAAAAATGAAGAAAAAAAAAATAATAATAATAATCAGAAATGAAACACATAAATTTTAGGAAATACTCAAATGAATTCCAAAAATAGAATATCTAGATCTTATATCTCATGACAAATTAAATAAAAATCAAAACATTTTACAAGAATTACGAGAACAAAAAAAAAAAAAAAATCAAACAAGAAAAGGAATACTCTTTCATAGAATCTCCAATATTACTAGACTACTGGCGCCTGAAAACCACCAAGCAATTTCTATACTCAGCTGTAAAAACGAAATAGGAAATAAACGCGAGACCTAAAATGGAAACATCGCACATACCGAAGGTGGATACGATTATCACGATGCCGAGTATCGCCCCAGCAAAAGAATGGAAATCGTCTGCAACGGCGCGGTGTAGCTGTTACACTACGTTTCTATACAGTCTTAGATACACCGCGCATATACAGGGAGGATTAACTGCGATGTGGTGAAGTATCGTAGATCAAACGGCGCAGTATCGACGGTTTCAGTACGTTTTTAGAAATACCGCGCATGAATCGTGGCGTTCTTCGTCCTTGAAGTGCTAGGCAAGTATGTCGCTCTCGTCAAAGAAGATCGTGATGTATCGGTTTGGGGAATAAAGTGAAACCGGTTTGACGATGTTGATTTCACACCGTTTTCGGACGATGTATCGATACATCGCCCAAGCCTAGTGTTTAGGGTAAACGAAGCTTTCTATAGCTTATGAAGAGGCAAAAAGAATTAAAAGTTCGTATTGATGTTTTCAAATTTAAAGTTCTATTTACTTAGTAAACAACCTTTCAAGGAAAGGTGGCCAGTACAATTTTAGAAAAATCGTTATCATATTACGATGATACAAATAGCGTTATTCTACGACTTTTAGATAAAAAGATACAGCCAACTGTAGGATTTTTTTTTGCTTCTGTACCAGTAGATGTCACTAAAAAACTGCTTCTGCACGCATTTAAATTGTGGTAAGTAAATCAGGTCCAAACACCGAGCACGTACAATTTTACCATATTCAATTATTAAAATAATCATCCTCTTGTTGAGGTTGACAATATCTTGTAAATTTGAAGGGATTTTTCATGAAAATGACCATCAAGTTGTGAATTACGGCGGATAACTTGGCGAGAAAACTCTTCGTCGAATTTATAAGCTCTATTTCAATAACTATATTTGGACCTCCCATAGAGACATGTCCCACTTCAGGGATACGCATATTTTGACCAAGTCAGAATCTTTGTCGCCTTCCCAATTACTGTCCGAGAAAGCTGTAATTTGTAATTCTCCTTTTCTCTAAGTCAGCTATCTCATATTCAAAAGGAGAGTGCAAATCTCAGAAATTGTTACAGTTTGATCCAATAAATGAAACTTGGATTGCTATTAAATTGAAACAAAGCTGTAATTGCTTATAAAATGTCGGCTCTCGTTCACTGAACAATGAACACCAAACAACAAACTAAGAATCTGTTAAAGATTTTTTTTCATGTATTCAACATCTTCATGCATTTGCGGAAAACACTTTTGCAAAGTATTTATATTTACTCTACGGTGTTTTAACACTTTTACTTTAAAATCTCAACTGCATAAAGTACTAGAACAAAACTGAGTTAAAAAGGCCTGTATTTACACTCTCTTAACATTAACTTTAATCGACAAATATTTTAATTTTTATGAAGTAGTTTGCGAATTTCTTGGAGCGCAATGGCATTGAAGTAGAGGACTTTTAAAAAAATCTACATTGTGTTTCGTAGTATTTTTTTTTTTTAAAGAACGCTTTCAAAGAAAATTCTTTCTCTGCTAACACCGAAATGCTTTCTCGACACCTTCGACCTCCCCTCTATCACCCGAGGTAATTATTTACAGAGCTCTTAACGCGAACTTAGTCTTGACTGCTCCTAATGAGCTTTTGATGCAGTTAGAATTTACACGGTTTATTAAATATCGTTGTTGAAATAAAAGATGAAAGCCGCGTTTTTCGAAGAAGTGACGTGAAGTGAAAAATTGAGACTTCGTTCGCGTTCTTAAAAGTTCGCGAGGGATTACATTAAAAGGCAATATTCTGAACCCTTTTAAAGCCGTATGGGATTATACACTCTACTCCATTCCATGCGCCAAACGATTTTCTGATTGTTTCTCTGGAATGTTTTTCTAGAAAATGAAGAATTCAATACAGAAATGTTATGCTCTTGTTACTTTGGGAGCGTATAATGCTTAAGATATTCAAGAAGATACGTACAAGCTAGGAAAAGAAATGCAGAAAAGAAACAGTTTGAAAAATGTTCTCCGAAACAAAGTGAAATGTCTGAAAGGGTAGTTTTTGAAACAACATAAGTTACGTGTATCATTTCTAACAGAAGAACTTTTGTCTTCCAAATCGTTTGCGGTTTAATAATTAAGTAAGTATCCAATTCATTTGACAGTAAAATGGAGACGATTCTAAACAATGAGCCTGTTTGTGAGCAGTGGCAGTATTGGGTGTCGAAAAATGACAAAACTTGTGGGATTGGTGTAAATTGAAACTCTTAGACGACATCGTCGTCAAAAACGATAAATATTTAAGAATCAGGGGAGGAACCAGAAAATTTCTGTGTTAGGGGTTTTCCATAAAGTTTGCTTCCGTATTTCTCTTGCAAAAACAACTTCTACCCAAAAATTCATCATCCCCTATTTTTCACATACCATCAATATTTTTGCTGTTTCTTAATCCGCTACACTACACATGACAAAATATTAAAATGATTTTTATAAAGATTTCGAGTCACACAAAACAAACTCAATGTGGCATATTTATCTAAATCCCGTATTATCCATATTAACTATATTATAAATTAATAATAATTTATTTCTAATAATTAATAATAATTTATTATTTTTTTTAATTTAAGTTGAGGAGGAGAAATATTTTTAGATGAACGGACAAACACCAATATCAGAATCATTTTATTATATATTAATGGCATTTGAAATAAAGGGCAGGTACAATAACAACATTAAAACATTTGGAAGCACAATAACAATATTTGGGAAACAGACATTCACATTATAAAATTTTTTAAAAGAAACTTTACATTGGACCAAAGTAGTCGAAAAGCGATATACAATGATTTTTTGATAATGTGAGATTTACAAATATGTAATTTATTTCAGTCTTGAGGTCTAATAGATACTTTAGTGTGATACAGAATCTTACTCTGACTGAATGATGGTATATTAAAAAAGTATTCTTTTGGAATTATTTTCGGTTATCAAGTGTTTCTTATTAATTCGTAACAAAACTTCGGGATGTGTTAGGGATTCTAGGGGAGAGGGGGGGGGGGGAGGGGAGTGGAGTGGAAAGGCTGATCCAGAGTTTTATTACGGAGGGGACGGTGGCTGTTGAATAGCTTAAGTAAATTGTGTTGCTCCTAAGTTATATTACTATACCATGGGATAAATTAACTTGCACAGAATATGTTATAAAGAGCTCAAAAGTCTCAATACCATAAAGGCGATACAATGGTTGGCTACATGTGAATTCACGACAATAAATTAGAGTTGTCTACAACTATTTGATTCAGGATAAATAATTGCCGATCAAACGGTATAGTGGTTAGCGTGCTAGCTTCTAGCCCGCTAGGTTGCTTGTTCGAGTCCCGTGTAAGGCATGGGTGTTTGTAAATGTATGTTGGCTTGTCTAATGACGAATGTTTCGGCGCATTATAGCCCTCGTGTTGCTGACGGCGCCAGAAAATCTGAAAACAACCAACCAACCAGGATAAATAATTGTTAAATATAATAGACAGAACAATAATAATATAAATATAATATATTGCAGCTAAATAAGTATAGACATTGAAAATTTGCAGATTATAATTTGCTTTATTGTCTTGCTTCGACCTCGGTTTTTCCATCTCCATTTTTGAGGGATGAGAACATTTATATAAAAAAAATTTCAGTGCAGTTTCGTCATATTTTGATTGATTTTATCCAAAGCCTGAGTACAGCAGCGCACGTTAAAACGCGAGCGGTACATGAATAACGGAGGGGGCGAGCCCCTCGCTTTATCCACCAATGGGAAGGGGGGGGGGTCTAACGCTAAATGAACTCCCCCTGGTTGCGCGACTGATAAAAAATTGAAAATGTAACCAGCTTCCATTTGCCACCCCCTCTTCTTCAAATATTAATGTTTAGGAGCAAGACGTTTCAGTCAAAATGTCATTTTATAAAAGGCTGTTCCAACAAACAGAGGGTGGGGAAATAGTGGAGAGTTTTAAGCTGCGAAGTGACATTCCACTACCTCGGTCGGATTTTAATTTCCGGTTGAGCAGAGGAATTCATGGATGGTGTTCAACTACTTTTTTCCACACTACCTACATGCTAAAGGCGTGCATCAAGAGTAATTTCAGCAATGTTTATTTACGTGAATTACCTTAGGAGTGTTATTTTGAGCAAAAATGCATTTTGCTTTGAATAAAAATTATCAAACTACCAAACTCAGGAAAAGAGACACCTAGATCATAAATTATTATGTACATCAATTGCAACGCAGAACAATGCAAATTATCCAGATTGCATTCATAAATTGGAGGTTGTAGGTTATATGAAATGTGAATTATTCGTATGAAATATGTGAATTTTTAAATATGATACGTGCATTTTTTTATCTAGTTTTTAGCCCTGGACAAAGGTGGCATGTATTTGGCCAATTTCCAAAATATTTTACCATACATATTTTACTTGATGAAAGAAGCCTACAAATCAATACAAAAAGAAAAACTTCAATATTTCATATATTAAAATTACTATCTATCATTTATGGAAGAAAATTGGGAAAAATCCTATCAAAAGCTTTTTAAATGATCCGTGACAGTCTTGTTTACTTACGCTTTTTTACTACTTTTCATAATCAAGTTTAAAAAGACCTTAATACTTCGACCATGAAAAACCAAATTTGTGAAAATGAACAGTGGGTGGTAATTACATTTCAGTATTGGTTGATTTTCAAGAGAAAAAAAGTGGACGAGAAAAACAATCAAAATGCATTTCATTTGTCTATTGAAAAATACTAAGGGGTTATTAAAAAAATGTGTTCATCAAAATCTTTCATTATGGGTTTTATTGACATGGGACAGCAAAGTGGACGTTTCGGGAGAATGACGCCGGTGTACAAACTTTTAGCTACTTATGATAAGTCGTTATAATGGACAATTCCTGCATTTTTTTTATTCAATTCTAAATGTTTAGAAAAGGCCATAAGCACAAAAGTTTCTGCTTACTGCTTTTTTTTTAATTTTTAATTTTTTTTATTTGCAACCTAAGTCTGCTTGTTAGACTTTGGTGAGAAAATGACACATTCGGCTCGAATTGAATGTGACGTCAGTTTATCTGTAACAACTTGGCTTGAAACGCAGCAGAAGAAACCAGTCTTGCAAGTTTCTAGCAAATCACCTCAACCGCTACGGGATATGGCATTTGTTTTCCAAACACAACCATTGAGAACCGAAGGATGTCATGACAACGAAGCGTTATGATCGGACTGCGATCGGATGAGGTTTTCGGTCGTTTTCTTAATATTTATTTAACTAAATAATAATAAAAAAAAAACCACTATTGTTTGAATATTTGGAATCAGAAAGAAATTCTTCATAAATATAAACTAATTTCATCGTTATTTATTGTTATTCACTCGACTTATCATATCCGGTACCGAAAATAAAAAAAACTTTATTTATGTACATTTTTATGTCAAAAATTTATTTTATGTATAAGATACAATTTATATATCTTTGAGAAAACGTTTTTTTAAATATTGTGTTTAGTTATATAAAAAAAAAAATTAAAAACCAAGAAAAATCCATAATAATTGATGTTTGCGTATTTTGATATAAGTCAAGAAAAAATAAATTTTTTTCAAAGTGAAAGCTTTCTGTAATATATAGTTATATAAACAAAACTTTGTCTTCACAGAATTTTGATAGGTGAATTAAAAAAAATTAAAAAAATTCTCAAAGTTAAAATATTGAAATTTTTGCTTTTTTTTATGTTATCTTTTATGCTAATGGTTATATTTTAAAACCGAATTAAAAAAATAAAATTCTGTGAAGACAAATATTTAAAACTATATACATTAAATGCTCCAAAAATTTGAATAGCCAATTGTTAATGGTTCTGGAGATATATCGATTTGAATATGCAACATCTGTGAAAAACACTAGTGCTCGAAAAACGCACTTTAAGCAGACACTTCAATGTGTTACGCCCATTAGTGATGTTTAAATCACAGGTAATTTTGTGGCGTTCTAATCATCGGAGGAATAAGATAAAAACATTATTCTCTTCAGGAATGTATGAACTATTTTTTAAAATCAGAAAAAAAATTGGGATTTTTGAAGAAATTTCGGTACTGGGCCCCCTTAAAAAATGTGGGAACTGTCCATCGAATTCTCACTCAGTCACACACTAGACGTGTGTATCGCCACAAGTTTGGCGTGACCAGATCACATCAAACCAACGTACCAGAAAGAATTCATTCACTCTCCGAACTTGAACGAACATTAAACCACTTAAAAATGAATCACTTTCGCTCGAAATCCTTTTCCGACGTAGCGACTCGCTGAGTGTCGCTTAGACAATTCCAACGACGGTGGACAAATCCTTTCTTGGGATTTCCTAAGCTCCCCCCTTTAAGTTTGAATGTGGTTGTTACAAATAACTGAGGTTCCCTTTGAGTTCAAGGCTGACGAATACGACCGTAGTTGCTTTCGTAACTTCGTTCGAGAGACGATTGTGGGTCTTCTAACATAGAATATGAAACTTATATCAAAGATCACTAATAGGTTGGTTGGTTGGTTGTTTTCAGATTATCTGACGCCGTCAGCAACACGAGGGCTATAATAAGCCGAAACATTAGTCATTAGACAAACCAACATACATTTACAAACACACATGCCATACACGGGACTAGAACCCGCAACCTCCCGGTCTAGAAGCCAGCACGCTAACTACTATACCGTTTGGTCGGCAGATCACTAATAGGAGAATACTGTCAAATAACGAAATTCCTTAGTTTTTGAAAAGACGACTTAAAATTAAAAACTCGCCTTGGATTACATTGCAATCGCTCTAAAAGAAATTTAGTATAGTGTTTAACGTTAAAAGTAAAACTGTGATATTATCCTTTGTTATGAGTGAAACGGAGGAGAGGATACAAAATGATAGTTGATGTGGTATGCTCCAGGAAAAAGAACTCTGTGTTAAAGGTTTTTCAACTTTTTACGCCATTACAGCATTTTTATGAGAATTTCGGAGGTGGGAATGTTTAGAACACCTTAAGCAGAGCGATTTTGGACAAAATCTTTAGAGTCGTTTTTTAGCAATTACTGAAAAACATGATTTTTTCAATGGCAGCTACCTTATAAGCATCTCTGTGGTTCAAAAAAAAAAATATTTTGAAACGCATGAGGTGAAAAAAGTTGTTACATATCTTGATAAGAAAAACTGTAAAAAAAATTTCGAAAAAAAAATCTTTCGATCGCGCATTCACCTTAAAGTTTTGAGAAAATACAAAAATTAACCAATTTTCCTAAATTTTTTTAAATTTCTAAACATTATGTATTTGAAAGGCAATAGTTTGAAATATGTAGTGAAAGGGTGAAAAAAATATATTAATAATTAAAACTATTCAAAAATACATCTTTATGTTAAAAAAAGCAATTTTTCAATAAAAATGGTTACTAACGTTATTTCTTACATATTTTTGTTAAAATTGTTTTATTTACTTCAAGCATTCATTTGAAAGTTTTGAATAAGTACAAAAAATACCTATTTCCCGTCAATTTGTACAATACGCCAATCACTAAATTATCAAGGTACATTAGTTTGTATTGTGTGTTATGAAGTAGATAGAACTTGGAAAAAAAAATCAAAGTAGTAATTATTCAATAATAATTTTTCGCACATAATATTTGAAAGATTGAAAAAAAAAAAAAATTGAAAAAAAAACTGTGTTTTTGCGGATTTTAATCTGGGTAATGGGCATTTCTCGTGACTCCTTCTCTTCCTTTGAAGCTCATAAACTTACTTGCTTATTCAAAGGATCATAGTGTACACGGCTGTTATTTGGACTACTGGTTGGAAATTTATCTGACAGATCAAACTGCACGTTGGAAGACCACTATAGTAGGATATATGTCTTCGATACTTCAATGAACTAATATTCAGACGCCTATTTAAACACATAGATGGACCAACATCTTTCAGTGGGAACATAGATAAAAAATTGAAGAACTGTGAAAAATTTCCCCTTGCTGATTTTTTACGTGTTGAATGTTCAGTTCCTCAAGTTGTGATGAAAGTACTGAGCACAGATCAGCTGATATTTTTGCAGTGATTAGATCAGGTTAATGACTTGGCAACTCGAAAATCCAATCCCCTTTCACACTCTAGATGGCTAACAATAGAAAACTTAGACTATATGCGAGTTAATGTAAACCATCGGATGAACTCAAGCAAGTGGTATTCTCTATTTTAAATTGTTGCATGCCACATTGATTTTGAATTTAAAAAAAGTAAATTTTCTGAAGGTCTTAAGATCATATATGAGGCAATTCGATTATCTCGATATCTCCCTGAATATTTACTGGAAGGTTTAAACTCAGTTATTGAACGAAATGTTTCCTTCTCTCACTCAAATTTTTTTATTTCGACAATGATTTGGTACGAAAGGAGAGAAGTAAGAGAACTGGGTCGTCGGGTTCTGAAATCTCGAGAGCTTTCCTAAAGAAAGACGAACGGGCATTGCAAATTACTTAACTTTATTGCTACTGATTACGTGGCAATAATTAATTGGAATGCTTGTAATAGGACTCCTCCTTTGTTAATGTAACTAACGAGCATTTGTTAGTAGAGACGCTTCCGAGCAGCACAGCTGTATTGGAGGAAACAGGGGAAGTCTAGAAGATTGGTTGATTATGGCCGAGTATAGTTTAAAAATATACGATTTTTCAACAAACAAACGTGTCAAAACTGCCACATAGCTTTATTTCTCATAAATACAATATCCCAATTTTAAAACTGCTCATCAACATTTTTAAACATCTTCTTAATTTTATCCAGAATTGGACGAGATTGGCTAATATTGTTTCCAACGACCGATTCACAACGTTGGAATTGGCCTATGTCTGGCGAAATTGGCCAGAGTTTCTGTGCTACTGGAGACCACTGAAATCAGACTTCAACTCGTTTCCTTGTCACTCGTAAGCTGTGGAACGCTTGTGTAGAGAGACAAGACAAAAAGTGGGAGGCGCTGATTCCAAAGACGTTAAGACAACACCTTTTTTTTAAAGATCCATAATGCCCGACTTTTCTCCAAACGTTTCCTTCAAAGTGCATCACTGAGATAGAAAGCTCGAGAAAAAGAACCAAATGGAGAAAGGCTTGTTTATTAAGAAATGTGTCATCATTTTGAAAAAGCAATATAACCCATCAAAAACAAAGTTTTTAATATAAATCCTCTACATGCATTGCCAATTTTTATATTCTTTAACAAAGCGCCGATTCTGTAAATAGCGTGTGCTTTGGGTTTTCATCGAATTTTAAATATCAAAAACATTTGTATCAGTAAAATGTGGGGCAAACTACGTTTCAAAATTTATTTATTAAAAATGAACGTCTCACTCACATCTCCATCCAAATATCTTTAATTTATTCTGATTAAAACAATTTTATTATTTATTTATAAAAAAAAAATTTGGTAACAGGAAAGAGTTTCAACAATGGTCAGTTCAATGCTATTATAAAACCATTGAATGATGGCATGTTGGTTTATTAGTATTCCGTATAAGCAAACTTTTAGTGACAGTAACAGCCCCAAAATTTGGTAGAATGTATTGTAATCGACATTGAACCTATCTGCAAAGTTTTTGCCCGATTGGATGGCGGCAAGGGGGTAATTTAGATCTCCACAGATTCCGCTCTCATCGACAAACACTCAAAATCGAAGTTAATAGAGAGGATTTAAAAAAAAAAAAAATTGTATAATCCTTCTTTGTTGTTTTTAGTCAATTAAGTTCGAATTACTTTTCCTTTTCAAATTCAAAATAGCAAAGTGTCGAATTGCAAACCAACAGCTCAATCTTTGTAATATCTAATCAAATCGTTTCATTTTCAGACATTACGAAATATTTTTATCGCATGCCATTTCAATTCAACCCACTGGCATCTAACGGATTGGTCATAGCCTTTGGGTCAGTTTGCAGACCATCCTTGTGACAGATTATACGAAATAATATATTATACATGATTTGTAATTTCATTCAACTCAACAAATTGTCACATTAGTTCAAACCAACGAATTTTCACATTAGTAGTACGAAATGTCATAGTCTTTCAAACCATTGAATTTTCACAGTAGTTTATCTCCTAAGAACAGAATTACTTTTAGCCCTAAAATTGAGCGCCTTAGTTATTTTGTGAAATCTAGATTGCTATTTAAACATTTTTACCTATAGCGTTTTAAGAGACAAACTTCTGTTGCTCAATTTTGAGAGAACGTTTAACTTAACTTTTCCGACATTTCGGTATCCATTTAACCAAGTTACGTAAACACGTTTGTGTTACTGAACATGACCATGTTTCAGTAGAGTTTAACCATATCGTTTTTCACAGAGATTATACAGGTAATATACTAAGGGGCAACTGCAAGATTTGGTGTATGAACCATACACTGTTAAAAAATTCAGTTCAACGTTGAACCAAATTTTGGTGCAATTTCATGGCTGGCAGGCAGTTGCACCAAAAAGTGGTGCAACTTCCATCAACAAAAAATACTGATGAGGAGGTTGCACGAAAATATGGTGCAACCTCGGATCACCGCAACCGTAACCGATTGAAATCGACAACAACCGCATCAAGACCGAAAGCCAATGTCTAGCACAGAGTATTTAAATCATTAATCGAATATCAAGGTAAGTAAAATGCTTTATTTTACATATATGGTAAATGTTTTTTGCTTACTGTAAATTATTTATCGATGCAGAAACTGATTTGCCCTGTGTTCAGTTAGGCTTAAGTGATGTTGACAAATTCGCAGCAATGCATTACCAGTGAAATTACATTAAAATTTCTGATTTCGCGATGTTTTATCGCACTCTTGCTACAAAAGTGACACAACCCAAAATTCTTTTTTTTTTAAGTTAAAGTGTATACATAATCATAGATTATATGGGCTGGAAGGACGCTTAAGTCTGTTTCAGCTTGAATTTAATATGAAAACAATCTTGTGCCATTCAACTAGCTTCAAGTACATGCAGTCTCGGATTTTTTACTCAAAATGATAAATTTTGACTTATATTGCACCCTTTCTACAAAAATGACATATGTATGAATAAAAATATATTTTATTCAATAATTATTAGCATTATCCTAAAGTTTATAAGCTTTAACTGTTGTATGCAGTTTCAGACCCGAGTCATTTTTCATGAAATGTTTCCACCCTTGAAAGTGAACAATGGTCCCTCCTCTTTTCAAATAAATAATAGTACTTAAATAATATTTTATTAATTTTCCGTCAACTTTTAATCACGCTTATGGAAGAATGGTTTGAGAGGCCGCTCATATGAATTATGTAACAGTTTATGCCACTGCAGTTGAAAGTTTAATCATACAAAATATTCAAAAGTTCAATTTAATCAATTTCTCGAACAATTCAATGCATTTTCATCTAAACATGTTTTCTGAAAAAGAATGTTTAAGGCCCCTTTCGTTCAAATTATACGTTTTCAATTAATGCTATTTTAAATGTATTTTTTTCACGCGTAGTTTATTGTCTTTTTATATATCCTTTATTTCAATTCTACCTGTATCACTAAGAGACGACTGCATGTTGAGGTACATCATCGAACATCATTCTGTATTTTTTATAGAATGCGAAGAATGTAAATCCCCTCGTCTGCTGTGGCAAAAATGGCCAAAACTGCTCGAAAATTTACATTTAATGACTTGAACTAAATCCGACTGCCAAATATGTCGTAACTTGCTAGTATATTAACTCACTTTTTCTTCTGGTCAGCCAACGCACTTTGATTTTCAATGAAGAAGGAGGCAAATGATTTCTGATTTCTGGGTCAGAAAACTAGCATATTTCAAAAGTGAGCTTAATTGGCAACATCAGTTACGTCATTAGGGACATAATATATATTGTGTACTTGATTCATTTTTAAAAGATACAAGTAAGCCGTCGCCTGATATCTGAACTGTCTGCAGCCTTTAATTGAAAATTAAAGAACTAAGGGTTATAAAATAAAAAAAGAATGCTCATTATTTGGCAATCGGATTTAGTTCAACTCATTCCATATCGATTTTTGACCAGTTTCGGCCATTTTTGCCACGGCAGACCAGTGGACTCATAATCTAACTTTTCTCCACATTCTGTAAAAAAAATTATAATGATGTCCGATGGAGTACCTTAACATGCAGCCCTCCTTCTGACTATAAGAGTTTAATTGAGAAATAAATTGCATAAATAATAAATCGTCTCGGATAGTTATCGATTAAATAATAAAAAAAATTATTCTGTGTAGAGCGACCAGTGATATTTCAATGAAATTGCAGTAAAGTAAACACAATTTTATACATAATAAAAATAATAATAAACTCGGGACTTAATCATGCTCTTTTGTATATTTCAGTTTCCCGATGATGATGCTCAGCTCAGCTCACAAATCCATAGGAGTGCGAGGTGGTGGAGATCTCTTCTGATCATCACGTTGCAAGGCATCCCAGATATACTAATATTCCTGTCTGGGGGTTTAGGTGGTCAACGAAGATGTCCAAAGTCAAAAGAGTGTCCCTGGAGCCAGTTTGTAGCTACTCGTGGCATGTGGAGTGTCCCATTGTCCTGCTAGAATTGCCCAAGTCCAGCCGAATGCGCCATGGACATGAATAAGTGCAGGTGATGGGAGAAGATGCTTACATACCTGTCAGAGTCGTCTCTAGACTAATCAGGTGTCACATATCGCTCCAACAGCATATGCCCCATATCATCGCAGAGGCTCCACTAAGTTAAACAGTTCCCTGTAGACATGTAGGATCCTTGGATTCATAAGGTTGTCTCCAAACCCTGCTTGTTCATCTGCCCAATACAATTGTAAAGGAGACTCATCAGACCAGGCAACAGTTTCTTGTCATCAACAGTTCAATAGCGATATTGGTGGGCCCAGGCGAATCGTAAATCCTTGTGTCATGTAGTCAACAACGTCATGTGTGGGATTCCGCCTCACATCATTGATGGTTCTTTGAACTGTTTGCACATTGACACTTGTTGATGCCCCAGCATTGAAATTTGTGGCAATTTGTAGAAGTGGTGCACTTCCATCTTGTTTAAGGATTCTCCTTAGTTGTTGATGGTCCCTGTCTTTCAAGGTATTTTCCTAACCGCATCGATTTCTCTGAGATTTGATGTTTTACCGGGTAATAGATACACGGTTTATTTACCACCTCGGAGATACTACGTCCATCTTTCAAGCGCTGACTATAATGCCACGTTCAAAGTCCATTAAATTTTGATAACCTATCATTGTAGCAGCAGGAATGGATCTAAGTCAAATGAGTACACAATTGAAGACTATGCTGCACCAGAACGTGGTTCGTATATGATCTGGATAAGTAACCTGATGCTCCGTTCAAAAAGACTAGAACTTATTACAAGTTTTATTCTAAAAAAACCTTAAATAATCTAGTACATGTTTTATATTTAATTTATGTATAAACAATGTTTCTACTAGGTCTTGCTCTTTAAGAAATCCTTAATTTTAGTTTTCATTTATAAAAACCTTTAATAATTCTTATTTTTCTCTAATAGTAATTTAAAATTCCAGCTTATTTATTACAACTAACTAGATTTGACTCATTTTCGATATTTTGTGGTATTAATGGTTTCAAATGTGTTGTTTATTTTTAAATAAGATAGTTTATGCTAATTATCATACAAAATCTTGTTCAGGTTTGATTTTTAATTCATGTATGCAAGTTAAGGTTAGTTCTTATGAAAAATATTAAAGGTGTTTAGTAGCTTCTTATTGTATGAAAAGTGTGGGAACCCTGATTAAAAACAATGTTTTTGTGTGCTAAATAAAGTAGACTTTCAAAAGTTTCATTTCTACCCTGCTCGTAATAAACATAAACATGAGCTATCTTTTTCGGTACGTTTGTGGTATTATTGGTTGTCCCTCAGCTTTTTTTTTAATTATTCTTTTTAAGAATTCCCCTATTTCAACATGAAAAACTTGCATTTAGTACAAATAACAGTAAAATGACTTCCTCTGAAGGTTACTTTAAATAATTTTTTAAAAAATATATTCTATTTTAAGCTACATGATACCATTGCATAATGAAAGGTTGCTGCAATATGATAAAAAATATAATCTGCAAAGTAATAAGTTGATTTAGTGCTCAGTTACAGACTTTTAATCAACTAAATGCTTTAAAAAGCCTCTTCTGTACTTTTCCGTTAAAGGAGGCCATTGGCAAAATCCAAGTGTGGTACGGATTCTGCGCCAAGATAATTTTTGCCAATAAATGGCAGCAGCTGCCATTTTTTAATAAGTTAACTGCCTATGGTTGCCATGATTTGGCTTGGTTTTACGTAAACAGTTCTTAACGCAGAATCCGTACTGTACTTGGATATTTTTTGCCAATAGCACCCTTTAAAGGAAAAGTACTGTCTCTTCTGTATTAAAAATGTATGTTTATAATATATTACTTTTTTACAAATATATTTAAACAGAATTTGTTTGATAGTATAATTTAGATACACATGTCCAACAGGGCAAAATATAATGGTATTCTGAAGCTGTGGTTTCCTTAACACAAGCTGTGGTGTAGAAAGAGGGATGCTAATTTTACCAACCGTATTGTTATTCATAAAATGTTTTGTAATTACATCTGTTCAGTTTGCTTTTTTGTAATGAGGAATTAATAAAATATTTTGATTTTGTATTTTCATTTATAATCTGAAGCTGCTATTTAAATTTGAATATATATATGAAATTGAGGGTGTCATGTGACTCATTTTTATTGCATTTGAGATCTGATTATAAGTAAACAATGTTTTCCTGTTCAAGTATTCTGTGTGAAATATACAGGGCTATAAAAATAGTTTGCTAAAATATGAGAATTGTTGATCTGATCATAATTTTAATTATTTAAAAGGGTTATTGTTGGTAACAATAAATAAAGGTATTCAGTTTTTAATTAAATAGTATTGCTTATTAGAAATAGAATTTTTTTTAAATTATATTTTCTACTTAATATGTGGATATTTTATTTGTTGAAAAAAAAATTACTTTAATATTGGTTGTTTCAAATGGATATATTTTTAATTAATGCACATGATTATACTACTTCATTGCCCTAGCTGAAGAACCCATGCAGTTATATCCTCATTGAATGTTGAAATGATAACTATTTTTTATTTATAATACATTAAAATAATTTATATACAAAATATTATTTATAAAACTATATAATATATGAAAAAGTAATAATTTAAAACAAAAAAAATTATTTAATACAAACAATATTTAATTTAAAAATATATATTCTATCCACAGCTATAACAAGCGGGGGGGGGGGGGGAACGCATTATTCAACATTTAATGCACCTTTAAGTTGAGGACAGAAATCATAAATATTGATTCATCCTTAACTTCAAAATGCGGTACAAAAAATATAAAAGGGGGTTTAAACTATCACCATAAAATGGTATAACAAAAACGCAAATATTGGTTCAACGTTTCACCATAAAATGGAGTAGCGAAAACACTAATTTTGGTGCAACCATGCACCATAAAATGGGGTAGCGAAAACGGGAATCTTGGTGCAACCATGCACCATAAAGTGGTGTAGCGAAAACGCGAATTTTGGTGCAACCTATCACCATAATATGGTGTCCGAGGTAGCACCATTATTTCGTGAAACTAAGCACCAAATGTTGGTGGCAGCTAAATGGGCACCAAATTTTGGTGCAGGGTGGAACCAAATTTTTAACAGTGTATACGACCATTCTTAATTTTTTTAAATAAAATATCGAAGCACAACTCCCGAAAAAATTGATCTACGATGTTCAAATTTGGTGGTGGTGGCCATAGGACCTACCATTATAGTTTCCGTCAAAATCGCGTATGTGTATAAGGTGGAAATCATGAAAAATCATGAGAAAAATAAAAAAATAATGCTCTAACAATTTTGATTAAAATATCTGTGGTAATGCCTCTAACGGTGTTCTAATTTCTCCACCTCTGAAACTCCCGTAGAAATGTGATAAAGGCTTAAAAAGTTGAAAAGCGAGTGCCTATAACGCAGAGCTCTCTGTCCTTGAGCATTGACCATCAACGATTTCTATCTTTCTTTTTCACGTACAAGAAAGGACAATGTAATGTATATCGAATAACTTCGCCAATTTCGCCATCTTGGCAGGTTTTTTTTTGTTTTGTTTTGCCCATCTAAAAATTATTGCCAAAAATATCGCCAAACTGTCAGTTCTTATTTAAAGGAGTGAAAATATGAAAATTGTAAATAACATCATTTACAATTTTAATGCAATGACCAATATTATAGTGTAGTTGAAAGTTGTACGATGTTCCACACCCTTAGTTTAGCTCAGGACGTTCCAATATGTAGAAAAATGAAGAAAAAAAACGTATTTTTTTTTTTTACTGAATGATATTCTTTCATTACTCTATATTACATAGGTTACTCATTATTTGCTGAGTGATGACAATTTTGGTTATTAATATGTAATTTTCTCACAACGGTTAATTGCTTTAATAAATTTGACCACATTTTTTCCAGCAGACTAGGACAGCCTTTTAAGCTACTACCATTTCTCTACTTTCTACAAAAATATCACAATGATGTTCAGTGGTGCGTGTGAAAACTTCCAAACATCAGAATGAAATGGCGATTACAATTCGTTTAATCTTATAAAATTGTAACAATATTTGCAATTGTTTAGCAAATACAAATACAACGTGGTAATGGGTGTACGTAACACGTTCCCAAATCATTATAATCATCATGTTAAATTAACAGTTTACTAAAAATAAGCATTTCATATTTTATGATTTTGTTTTTCTTTAAGTTATCTTTTATCTATTCATAATTAATCGATATTTTTTTTAGTATTTCCAAATATCTCTTCCACATAATAAACATTGCAAAATAGCTTAATTTAGTATTTTAAAAAAATGAACTAGCAGTGCTGATTAAAAATTGGAACAAAATTTATTTATTTTCAATTAATGTTAAATCTTATAATAAAATAACATTGTATTAAAAACTTCCCAAACAGCACAACCCAACAAAAACATTTCTGTAAAAATGTACCAAGTTCTTCATGCAATGAATGTATTGAGATCTAAAGTAGAGCCAAGTTTAAAGTTGTTGTAAATTACGGGCAATGAAAATTAGTAAAATGTTCTTCTCAAAGTCAAAACTCCCTTGCATAGGACTAAATATCTAGCTGTAAAAATATTTGTGACACTTGGACATTATGTATTCTGGTTTACTGATGCGTAATGGCCAAGTCACACAAGCATTTTTATAGCTAGATATTAGTCCCATGCAGGGGCTTCTAGACCACGAGGTTGCGGGTTCGAGTCCCGTGTTAGGCATGGGTGTTGGTAAATGTATGTTGGCTTGTCTAATGACGAATGTTTCGGCGCATTATATCCTTCATGTTGCTGACGGTGCCAGAAAAACAACCAAATCATGCAGGGGAATTTTGACTTTGAGAAGAAAATTTTACTAATTTTCATTGCCCGTAATTTACAACAGTTTTAAACTTGGCTCTAATTTAGATCTCAATACTTTTCACGGCCATAATCATTGCATGAAGAACTTGGCACCTTTTTAAAGAGATGTTTTTGTTGGGATTTCACATCTTTTTTTAAGGTACTAATTTGAAATTTATTATTTATTTGCGCAACAATAAGTAGTTTTAAAATGTTTAGTTTTCATAGTTTTTAAACTTCCTGGGATTTAAAGGGTTAAGCATACATGTTTTTTTTTTTTTTTGGACTCATTATACAGTTGACCGTTGACAAACTTTTTGTTGGCGACCATCTCCAAGAGCTAATTAGCCAATTTCTTTATTCTTTAAATTATTGTTTGGTTTTAAAGAAGTTTTAAATAACGTTCTCAACAACATCCAATTAGCGGAGAATTACACGATATTTTTTAAGAAAGTAAAATTTACCGGACCGCAGTCCATGACGTACTTATGAATTCAATATGAATGATGATAATACAAAATTATTTTGAATAAATAGTTTATTCAGATATGCAAAAAAAGCTGGCAAAGGGGAAAAATTCACAATTGGTGATCATTTTGTAGGCGGTAAAATATGGCCAATTATCAATTTAATAATGCCAAGTACCCTTTCTTATTATTTCTTGATTTTAGAGGCTTTGCGGCTTGTAGTGAGTTTTTCCTCTATTTATATATGGTAAGAGTTGCTATACTAAACTTCAACTTAACTAGACATCACTTAGACGATAGATCGTCACAGTGCTCATAGGTATTTAATCCATTTTGGCGGAGTGAAGACATAATTCTCGCCAAACCTTATAGCCTTTTGTTCTCTACAGGGTTGTGGTTTGGCGAACATTATGCTTTCACGCCGCCAAAATGGATTAAATACCTATGAGCACTGTGATGATCTACCGTCTAAGTGATGTCTAGTTAAGTTGAAGTTTAGTATAGTATTCTAAATTTTA
Source organism: Linyphia triangularis (assembly GCA_963978545.1). Taxonomy (NCBI): domain Eukaryota; kingdom Metazoa; phylum Arthropoda; class Arachnida; order Araneae; family Linyphiidae; genus Linyphia; species Linyphia triangularis. The sequence continues at coordinate 95,340,341 of OZ021727.1, forward strand.
TAATTCTAGCCCAAATAGAAATGTATTAGAATTGAGATTCAAATTTTTCGAACATTGCCCCTTTTAAGGGATTCGGTGGGGGAAATCACGATTTTTAGATTTTTTCCTTTGTAAACTTGTTTAACCTTACAAGCATACCACATTTCAGTCGTAATTTGAAGATCAATAAGCGAGTTTTGGGTGGATTTCAAAATATGTTGTTTTCTGCCGTTTTCGAATTTTATTATCTCGACAACCAATAAAATTGGAGACTTGACACTTCGGGATTTTACTAAAGTGGCTAACAGCTACCCGTAAAAAATTTTTTAGTTCCCAGACATAATGTAGTTCGAAGGTATAAGAGGTCAAAATACTGCAGAGTGGCATCCGGTAAAAGATGGCTGGCAGTGAACTCGGCGGGTACACTGCAGAGCACCTAGATATGATCCTCGTTATATCCAAAATACATCACTTCAAAATTAAGGGTTCATCATAGGAAGTCCAAATTTTATCGTACAATATCAAGACGACGCACACTGGGGTATTTGCCTTTAAAAGCTGGCAAAATTCGATTTTTCAAAATTCTACATAGACACTTGAATTTTTGCACATACATAATTTATTAAGAAAAGAACCTTACCCCGTATCAATTTTTTTAATCTGAGATGTCAAATGCCATAGCGATTAATCGAAAGTTGACGTTTGCACGAAGCGTGCATTTCTCTTTTCTATTACCAATGCAAGCACAACATTTTAATTTTTTGTTGAAATTTTAATTTCAACATGATATATGTGTCTTTTTAAGGACTATAATTAAAGATTTTACCACTTAAAATTTAAATTTATTTAAATTCAATGAGCAATATAAATTTGGTTCAGTGACAAAACACCTCTAATTTATCGTGCTATATTTTATTATCACGAGTGTTTTCGTTATACTATTGAGTCTTATTGAGGAGTGGTTTTTATACCATTTTAAAGATCACATATTCTAGTTCCTTATAACTTAAAAACATTTTGGGGGTTTTGGCGGATGCGGATATTTCAAGTGTTGATGTAGATGACGTCATTTTGACGTACTTGCAGAAACTTCAGTTTTGCTTCCTATTTATTATTATTTATTATATTTTACTATGAAAATTACGTATGGTGTTTGAATAACACCATATAAAATTGTAAAATAACTAATCTGAAGGAAAAGTTTGAATATAATGACTATTTTAGATATTTTTTTGGTTTACCACTGAAAAGCATGTAAAGAAAGTTACGATAGTAATGAAATTAAGTTTGTAATGAGAATCAAAGGGTATATTTAAAGAAAGTTCACTTATAAAGAGTACGACTTCTTAAAAAATAACAAAGACAGATTTATTTTTTTTGGGTTAAAAAGGATTTTTATCCTTCTTTTCTGGGAGTACTGTCGCAGATGCATTGGCTAAATAAATATGCAGGGTCAATTAGATCACACGAATTCACTTATACTTACATATTTGCAGAAAGTAATAGAAACAATAAGTTTTAATGAGAGAAAGTCATTAGAAATAATAGCGAAATGTGGTTGTGACAGCCCCCCCAACAAACGAAATACAAATAAACACTTCAAAATTCTACAGAGTCAGACTTCAATATTTTTCAAAGTTCTCTGTTGCCTTTACGATTTCTTTGGAGTACAACAGAGAAAAAAGTAATTTGTAAAAATCCCACAACTCATCGTTTTGTTGAAAAATCAGATTACATTTCAGTAAGGGTGCCATAGATATAACAAAACACCAAGGCAGATTACATCCAAACCAAAATCAGTTCACAAAAAACACAAAAGATGATGAAGTTTCAAAGTTAAACAAACACTATCTTTTGTTATGGTTGATTCCCAAGTGTGTAATGTTGTTACTGACACAAAACCAACTATAAAGTGTTACATATGATGTGCAGCATACAAAAACTTTAACGATTTGACAAAAACATAGCAATTAATGATTATCTATTTTGCATGCGCGTATTTGTTAGTTTAAGAGCAAACCCCATTTAGCGTGCAAACTGGAAAAGTAACAACTTCGTACACCAGAAGATAGAAATATAATTAAGAAGAAAACATGGAAGTCCAATAAAAGTTCAGAGTCAAGCTTGGTTTCACTGTTGAAGTACCAAAACCCAGATTAGGAAAAAGTAATGAAAACAGTTCAAGTAGAAGGTTTTCCAATGATATGGACTGGTTGCCGAAACCACAGGAATTAATGTCTGATAAACTAATTTAAGAAAATTTTAGAAATATTATCTAATAATTATAGAACTGATACAAAGCGATTTTCTAACAACACCGTGGATACAGCCAAACTCTATGTTCAGCCATGTCCTCGGTATCCTATGACTCGAACAATTCATAAAATGCTGTTATATGGTCCCATAGTTGTAAAAAAAAATAATAATAATTAAAGCCTTATTGCTGATTAGGAGGTTATCGTAAGAAATTGATGAGGTAAGAAATAAAAATGTAAGGTTACATCTCTTAAATTAGTTTAAAAAAAAATCATCCGAGAAGAAAGTGCAATGCAGATGTTTGGTTTAAGCTGCTATTGTGCTCTGACCCCTTCATCTGTTTTTTCTTGAGTATTTTATACATAAACCAAATAAAGCTAAATTAGAATCTGAATGAACATCCCGGGGCTACATTCGATGAAGTATTACACTAAATTGTTCTGGCACCTAATGAAAACTTCGAGATAAACGAATATTCGACTTATGAGACAAAATGCATTCATAATATGCATTCAACGTGATTGATGATAATATAACATTAATTTAAATAGTAATAATTTCGTAGCCGATAAAATATCGCAATAGTCGATGGCATAATAAGTAAATACCATTTTATTATTATTACAGCTATTTCGCAATAACTCGAAGTCTCATAAGTCGAATATTAGTTTATCTCGAAGTTTTCATTAAGTCCCAGGACAATTTAGTGTAATAGTCCTAGAGGCAACTGCAAGTTTTGGACCTCATCGAACATCATTCTGAATTTTTTATAGAAATTGGAGAAAAGTAAGTAAATTTCGAATACACTGGTCTGCCTTGGCAAAAATGGCCGAAACTGATCAAAAATCGACTTGGAATGAGTTGAACTAAAATCCGATGGCCAAATATGTCATAACTTGCCAAAAAGAGAACAAACTTTTTCGTCTGGCAACCCACTGCATTTTGATTTTCAATGAGAAAAAGCGCAAACGATTTCTGATCTCTTGCACGGAAAACTTTTATCTTTTAAAAGTAAGCCAAATTGGCGACATTAGTTACGTCATCAGTGGCGTAATGTTTATTGCCAACTTGGCTCCCTTTTAATAGATGCAAGTAGACCGTCGCCAGATATCTAAATCGTCTGCAACCTTCATAATTGAAAATTAAAGTGTGAGGGTTACCAAATAAAAAAAAAATGCTCATTATTTGGCATGGCGCATTTGGCAATTGTTTTTAGTTCAACTCATTAAAAGTCCATTTTTGACCAGTTTCGGCCATTTTTGCCACGGCAGACTAGTAGATTCCTAATCTACTCACTTTTCTCTAATTTCTATAAAAAATTCAAAATGATGTTCGATGGGGTCCAAAAATTGCAGTCGCCTCTCAGTCTATAATAGAAAATAACTACCGAGTGACTTCCGATAACTCGAACTTCAGATATCTGTATTATTTCTTGATTTTAGTGACTTCGAGGTGTGGGATGGGTTTCTCCTTTATTTATATATCATCCATTTTATAGCTACTGGTATTATAAGTTTTATAATTCTAACACAAATAGAAATATATTAGAATTGGGATTCATATTTTTAGAACATTACCCGCTTCATGGGGGTGGAGGGAAATCTTAATTTTCAGATTTTCCTTTTGTATATATGCTATACCTTACAAGAATACTAAATTTCATAGTTCTAGCTCTACTAGAATTAGTTTGGTGTATTGATGATCAGTGAGTGAATGCTGAAAAGCATAAATTTTTTAATGGCAGCTACTAAATGAATAATTATTACGCAAATCTTATAAATCACTTGTATACAAAAGTTGAATGTAGTCGGTAAATCCGTGCGGAAGTTATGCTGACCATACACATGCTCAAATGCAAGTACGAATACGCAAATTTTTTTCTAGACCCCTTTCTTAAACTCAGCACTTTCCAAAATGTTAAGAAATGCAAAAAAATACCGAATGCAATATTTTTATTACCCTTTATTTCATACAAGGGAACTCAACTCCCAGCTCGCTGACGCTCGGTAACCCTCCGAAGCAAGGGCTTTGCCCACATATCGTTTGCTCAAAAGTATTTAACGATAAATCATATTCCCTTCAACAACTCACTGAAACAATGGTTTATCATAAGAATGGGAATGAAAAGATACTAAAAGTTGACACAGTTGTCTCCAAGCCTAAATGTTTACGGTTTATTAAAGGAATTATAAATGATTAAAAGGTTGTAAATTTGGGTGAGTTAAGTCTACAATTTGGCTGTTTTTATCTGTTACCTGGCTAACAGAATAGTACCGTAATAATTAATAGTTTAAAAAACTAAAAAAATACGCTTTTATAGAAAAGTGAACTAAAAAGTAGAAAGTAATTTTAAATAAGTTTGAAATAAGAATAGAGTGATTAACAAGAAATATTTATTTTATCGTAAAAAAGCGTGGGGTGCTTGATGTCAATTGTTGAAAATATCTTAAAAAGCACCCCACGCTTTTTTACGATAAAATAAATATTTCTTGTTAATCACTCTATTCTTATTTCAAACTTATTTAAAATTATTTTCTATTTTTTAGTTCACTTTTCTATAAAAGCGTATTTTTTTAGTTTTTTAAACTATTAATTATTTTCTACTTTTTAGTTTGGTTTTCTATTAAAGCGTGTTTTTTTAGTTTTTAAACTATTAATTATTTTTTCTGTAAACTCTAATTTTTTTTTAGTTAGTGTACAAAACTCTCCAGTTGTTTTTGCCAATAGTCACATACTTGTCTCAAATTTAAGTCATGTGTATGCCTTAGTACACACCGTATTACTTGGCACAAAACACTACCGTGTCTCTGAATATGAAAAATCACTAATCCTGAAGGTCCTGGTAAGGATAATGCGACTAAAAAAAACACGCTTTGTATAACTGTCGTTCAAACGACAAATCTTTCAAACGGCACACCAGGGTTCGATTCCGGAGAAGGTTGGTTTTTTGGAATTTAACGGTGCAAGGGCAACACGAGCTAATCCTTGTGATAAAGCGACAAACTTATTGAATTGTCATTGGTCCTTAATAAGTATGCCAAATTTCGAGTTAATCCGACGTTTTGAAGGGGGTCAAAATTATGTTCAAAGATTCCGTTACATACTAACATACATACATACGTCTGAAGCTAATAAAAGCGTATTCGAAAGATCAAACTTTCCATTTAACACAAATGCGACTAGAGATTTACTCTACAGACTTGACTGAAAACATGCAAGTATCATGATATCATTTGCTACCTTTTACATCAATGAAGATTGTGATAGCAAGTGTAAATATAGTCCATTTCATCTCCAAACAAAATTACTAAAATGTGTCGCTATATTTAAGAAATATTTACAAAGCCAAAAATAGTCTCTTTAGAAAACCTTTAAAATCCAAACAAAGAATGAGGAATGTCTCAGATGTTGCATTTCAATGAGTCGCCGGAATATAAATCCTGAATAAAACAAAATGACAATCAATATCCCAGTAAGAAAAACAAATATTTCTTAAAGCAAAACTTGGAATCATTAGATTTTAAATAAATGAACTATTTATCTCATCTATAAAATACAAATACAAATCTTAAGACCAACAACAGGCTCAAGGCCCAACAGGGTTGGTCGAGTAAATATATATATACACGTATATAGAAATAGAAAACAACTTGCATACGACAGTTACACGATCATACATACAATACAGCCTAGTTACAGGATCATGCACACAATATACAATAGTTACAGGAATATACAATACACATAATACAATACAATGCACATAATACAATGCAATATACAAAGTTGACACAACGTTTGACAATCATACTGGGAAAATGCAATACATAATGCAAGCAATATATACAAGCTGACACAATATACAATAGCTACAGGACTATACAATACAATATACATAATACAATACAATACACAAAGTTGATACAGCGTTCGACAATCATACCGGAAAAATGTAATATACAATGCAAGCTGACAAATTCCACAAAAACCAACAGTACGCAAACATAAGCAACCAAATATGGTAACAAAATAACCTAAATTAAATATATACAAAGTACAAAATATAAGTTACTTACCTGTACGGTTTACAAAAATAAAACAAATGTTTAATAAAAACTGTTGCTACTCAGATCAACGGAAATCATTGCCGTTATCAATAAAACTGATTAATAAATATTTTTGTTGTTGTTTTAAAACGTTTTGGTGATTTCACAATTCAATCTCTTTCAAATGACTCCTTAAACCTAAAAATTAGTTGAGTAGTTTAGGAGGTAATGACTACCATTACTTGCACTTTAAAATATATAGATAATGTAATTGAAAGCAAAGATTATGTAAGAAATATTAAAAAAAAAAATCCAAAATGCCCTACAAAATTACTTTAAAAAAATTATACGGCTTTCAAAGAAAAACATCCAATTGCTTAATATAATGAAAAATACATTATCGTTTGCATTTTGGAATTTTTTGTTTTAGGTGACAAGTGTGGATAATGTTTGCGAACAAATGAACGAGAGAAAGAAAAAGAAAGAAAGAAAATGTATAAATTAACTCCACTATGTTCTTTTGATTGCTAAATAAAAAAACTTTGGTCTAATTAGGGCCTAACAAATATAATAACAAATGAGATGAAAAGTGGAAATTTATGAGACTTTCGCTTCTAAGTAGAAGCCTTGCATTAAATCTTGGTTCGCGTGTCTGGCTATGATTTAATCCCACCGGGAATTCCAGAATAATCTTGGACCGCCGCTCACGTGACAAATGTCCGGATTGCCATTCGCAGTTCTATTTACATATAAATTAAAGCCCTTTAACTCGAATGAGATAGAGCGTTTAGTGTTTGACGCTCGGGATTGGAATTTGGATATTTTAATAACTTAAGAAGGAGATCTTCTTTCCTTGTCTTATACAGCTAAAACTGCATTTGAACTAGCTCACTACCTAACGAGATTATGCTTCGGAAACACAGAATTTTTCTTTCACTAGCAGCTAATATTTTGATACTATCACAAGGATATTTGAAAGTTTAAATTTTCAGAAAAATTTACTAAATATAATATTTGATAGTTTTCTCGTATTAGTGACTAGCTAAATACCCGTGCTTCACTACGAAATTTTAACATATGCAATATTTTAGCTAGCTGTGAGGAGTCGCGTTGCGGAAATCTGTCATTCGTGTATAGGACCCAGTTTTTGGCGCTTCGCTCGCAGGAAGGTTCATCACTACGCAAAATCGAGCTAGCTTCGTTCGCTAAATTAATTAAAAAGAAACTAAATAAAAATTTAAAATTCTGTTTTTCATAAGTCCAATTAGAAGGCTAAAACTACTTATGTTGAAAATTTCAGAGCTGTAGCCCAATTAGTAGTCATTTTGTAAAATGTTTATTAATTAATTAAAAAAGAACAAAATAAAAATTTTAAATTCTGTTTTTTAAAAGCCTATTTAAAAGGCCAAAACTACTTATGTTGAAAATTTCAGAGCTGTAGCTCTATCAGATATCGTTTTGTAACATAGTTATTAATTAATTAAAAAAATTAATTAAAAAAGAACTAATCAAAATTTTAACATTCTGTTTGTGATGTATACAATTAGAAGGCCAAAACTACTTTTGTTGAAAATTTCAGAGCTGTAGCCATATTAGATATCGTTTTGTAACATATTTATTAGTTAATTAAAAAAATTAATTAAAAAAGAACAAAATAAAAATTTAAAATTCTGTTTTTTAAAAGTTCAATTAAAAGGCCAAAACTACTTATGTTGAAAATTTCAGAGCTGTAGTCCTATTAGATATCGTTTTGTAACATATTTATTAATTAATTAAAAAAATAATTAAAAAAGAACTAAAAATTTTAACATTCTGTTTATGTTGCATAAAATTAGAAAGCCAAAACTACTTATGCTGAAAATTTCAGAGCTCTACTCCAATTTTAAGTAGGTTTCTATAGATCCACAGAGCCACAGACATACAGACAGACACACAGCTTGTTTTATTATTATAGATGGCACGATTATTTTCTTAAGTAAGATAGAAAGGAATGGTTATGTGTGTGAAAGTAATAATACAACCTATAAAAACAAGGGTTTTAATATAGATCTTTTATATGCATTTCCAATTTTTATTTGCAATTGCAACTTCTTGAGCTCAGATCGAGTTTTCATAGTGTGTGACCACTAAGAACAAAAGATTCATTCTGAATTATTTACTAACTTATTTTTTTGCCCCCAAAACGTGACTGAATTCATTGTCATCTGCAACAAATCTATTTGCCAAGATTCAGCTGGACTGGAAGATGGAAAGTGGGTTAATTAGCCCTGCGAAGATTTTACCTCGTCTACCATAGTAGGGGAAGGTTTCAACCATTATCTATCACCAAATTGAACATATTTGAATTAAGTTTGATATGTGGATAATAGAACGTGAGTAATAGCTGATAAGTCCGATGTTTGGCAATAGAAACCATCGATATAGATAAACAACTGGACTGCTTAGCGCTGGGAAAATGAAGCAATTGCCAGATACCGTTGGTGTGATAAAAAATACGAATTTCCGAGGATTGGAAATAAAATTTTGGGTCGTACACAGCAGAAATGTCAATAGTAGACCCTAATTAGTAATAATGTGCAAAAAAATATCTACTCTAGCACTTTACAAGGTTTTTCGTATTCCCATCCAACTATAAAAGTGAACTGTGATTGGTTAGTCCTCCCACCAGCTTCGCAATCCCCTGCGTGTTTTTCTCTTTGCATTGACAATGGAGCAGTCTATCCAGTTGTTTATCTATATCGATGATAGAAACACATCTTTTAGATATTTTAATTAAAACAGTTTTGGCAACATGAAAGAGTTTCAACGTTGTTCGGTTAAATGAAATTTATTAGTATTCCGAAGCAATTATAGAAGCATGTGTAAAAGTGACCTTTTAGTGAGAGGTCAATCCCCAAAATTTTATAGAATTCCATCAACATCGAATATATCTTCCCAGTTTCAGCCCGATTGGATTACGGCAAATGGGTTAGTTAGGCCTCTTAGGACAAACATACACACCCATCCAGCCAACGAACCACCCACACACACAAAATCGAATTTAATATAAAAGATTTAAAAATGTGTTGAATGCTGAGCAAACTGGTATTGTATTTAACGAAATACAAAACAAAAGCTTGGAACACTCACATAAATGGTGATTAAAATAAATATTTAATTGCCAATATTCTTGAAAACTTGACTTAATTTTCAAAACTATAGGTTGTTTGATGGGAAGGAAAAAATCGTTCATTTCTTTTCTCATTGAAAATTTAAAACGTGGTTTCCAGAAGTAAAAGTTTGTTTTTACTTCATAGACTGAGAGGCGACTGCAATTTTTGGACCCCATCGAACGTCATTCTGGGGTTTTTTTTTTTTTTGTAGAAATTAGAGAAAAGTGAGTAGATTACGAATCCACTGGTCTGCCGTGGCAAAAATGGCCGAAACAGGTCAAAAATCGACTTTTAATAAGTTGAACTAAATCCAATTGCCAAATGAGCCATAAGTTGCCAACTAATGAGCATTTTTTTTTTAAAATTTGGTAACCCTCACTCTTTAATTATCAATTAAGAAGGTTACAGACGATTCAGATATCTGGCGACGGTCTACTTGCATCTATTAAAAGTTAGCCAAGTTGGCAATAAACATTATGTCACGGATGACGTAACTGATGTCGCCAATTTGGCTTACTTTTAAAAGATACAAATTTTCCAAGCCAGAGATCAGAAATCGTTTACGCTTTTTCTCATTGAAAATCAAAATGCAGGGTTGCCAGACGAAAAAGTTTGTTCTCTTTTTGGCAAGTTATGACATATTTGGCAATCGGATTTTAGTTCAACTCATTCCAAGTCGATTTTTGTTCAGTTGCGGCCATTTTTGCCACGGCAGACCAGTGGATTCCTAATCAACTCTCTTTTCTCCAATCTCTATAAAAAATTCAGAATGATGTTAGATGGGGACCAAAAATTGCAGTCGCCTCTCGGACTAAAACGGATTATGGGTGTTTTCGCTATCAGTATAATATTGCAGATCGATGTTCGATACAATTGCAATCGCCTTTTACCGTATGTATTAGGTCGCGTTTTTATTTTGGGGCAGTTACAACAACGATACATTCAAAAGTTATGGAAGATAAACGCAATATTTTTGTTACTTTTTGATACATTATTAAAAGCTTTTTTTCTTTCTAAAAAGTACTTTATTATCAGTTTGAGCGATATAGAAGATATTTTTAATATTAATAATTTTGATGTCTTCTTATTCCAAAACAATTTTAGTACGATCTTACTCTTACCATGGTTCTTTATTAACTTAACTGCTAGCTGAACTATCAAATTGCAACCAAATACAGCGTACATTTTTGTAAATTATTTTTCTCTTTCGATTTGGCAAGTGGCGGCTTGTGCACTACAGCCAGTACAGCTGGGCTGCATCTAAATTTATTAGTTCAAAACTAAAATTATATATTTTACAATATTCTAAAAGGAAGATCTAATTTCTACGGTAAGTGTAAAAAAAATCTAATCAATAGTAATTTTGATGCCTCAAAACAAAAGAACAGAAAAAAAAAACAAAAAAAAAACGCTTTCAATTAACTAAAACTGGTGATCTTCCACCGAACAGCAGCCGAGGGCACGTGAAACTTGTTTCGGCTGCGACGTTGCCGTGGTAACCGATGGAATAAAACATGGCCTTTCCCTCCACGTAATGTATTGCGTGACAGCCAGTACGCAGTTTTCCAGCTTGGCTGCCCTCGAGAATACGATGAACTGATTGACTCGTGTGTGAGTGAGTCGTGATGTGTGGGTGGGAGATAAACAAGCATTTCTTAGAATTTTCTAATCCAAACAGAAATAGTTTCCGTGATAAGTTTATACATGTAGTTTCTTGTTACTTCTTAAGTTAATACTAAAGTTTATTATTGAAACATTTGGAAACATAGAGCCCAGTTATAAGTAAGTTCAAATTTTTTTTTATTTTCTTTCTCGTATTACTTTGTAAATATTGAAATGAAACCTGGCGTTTTAATAATTAAGATTCATGAATTTCCATTCATGAATGATAGAGGGAAGTGAGGGGGGTCACTGTTCCTGCTGCTCTAACATTTTTGACCACAGGCAATCACTGGATTTGGCTGTTTTATTCATCTTCCCTTGCAAAGTGAATCCCCCTACAGCGTTAGTCACTACGAGGCCCGCGCCGGATTTTTCTGCGGCCCGCCGGCAGCAAAGAAGATTAAAAAAAAGAAATCAAATTTCTCGGTACGGACTTTTTTTTACATAATTGTAATTTGTCCGAAATGTATGTGTTAACTATGTAGAACAGAGTTCTCCACTACGTGCAAAAAGAAACTATATAAAACAGTTTTCATCAAGGTGGTTTTCATCAAGAAAAAAAATACAGGAATAATTTAACTGAATCTCCTTTGGACAATTTATTAAGATTGGCTGTATCAAATACTGCGCCAGACATCGACTCTATCACAAAATAAACTGAAAGATTTCGACCACCATCGAGTCACAATTGATATCGACTAAAACAGAGTAATCTGGAAGAAAAGTTTAAATAGTTTTATTAAAAGTTAGGTCAAGCACCATTGTCACTTTGGAACAAAAGATTCACTTTTCTTCTAGACTTAATTACTAATAATGAAAATTATAGTCCTTATTAGTAATAATGAAAATTATTATTTTTAATTATTTGTGTTGGTACAACGCTATATCCATGGACTCTTTTATGGAAAAGAACAACAATTTGAAAAAAAAAGGAAGGAAAAAAAGAAAGAAAAAAAGAATTAAATTCTATTAGAAATTCTATAAGAAAAAAAGAAGTAAATATTATAAATTGTAATTTGATTAAGATAAAAAAAAAAAAAAAAAAAAAAAAAAAAAAAATCCAGTTTTCAGAAATGCTGTATATTGTTAAATAAATAAGAAAAGTTAGTGGCGAACACTTCCTACCATGGCTTGTTCCTTCAATGTTAAAAGTAGCAAACGACTTTTTAGACATAGTGACTTGATTCACTCCTTATTCCCTATCTTCGTCACTTTTTTAAATTCAAATTGCGATCCCTTTTTACTTTTAAACTTTTTTCTAATTTCGTAGTTTTTGTTTGAAATGTATAATTAACCTTCTTCAAGAAAACCTTCATGAAAACTTTGCGTGAAGAAAAAAAATTAAATCAACACAAAGTATTATTGAAAAAAGTTCCTTACCTATCCTCTTAAAAAATAAATAATGAAAAATAATACCATAGAATAAAAAATAAGTTAATTGAGTTTATCTAAACTATCGTCGCATCAAAACGGGGAGAAAAAAAACTACGTTTAACTAACATTGATCTTAGGAAAAAAAAAAAAATTCAATTGAATAGATGCTCTTAGATTGAAGGAGCAGAATTCAATTGGTGAGTCCAATCTCCATTTAAAGAGGGTGACCGGACCATTCATTAACAGCCTCCGTACATGAAATGCTGAATGCACTGAGTTCGACATTTTTGGACACGAATTCGGTTATTACTTCGGAAGAAGTGGTTTCATTCAATAATGTTAAATAATGTTACACACATTTACTGTATATAATTGTAAATAGTGACGTATTAATTTTAAAGTTCTATTTCATTTTATTCTGTATATAATTGTAAATAGTTACGTATTTATTTTAAAGTTCTATTTAATTTTATTCTGTGTATAATTGTAAATAGTTACATATTTATTTTAAAGTTCTGTTTAATTTTATTCTGTGTATAATTGTAAATAGTTACGTATTTATTTTAAAGTTCTATTTCATTTTATTCTGTATATAATTGTAAATAGTTGCGTATTTATTTTAAAGTTCTATTTCATTTTATTCTGTATATAATTGTAAATAGTGACGTATTTATTTTAAGGTTCTACTTAATTTTATTTTGTATATAATTGTAAATAATGGTGTATTTCTTTTAAAGTTCCATTTTATCTTGTTTTATTTGTTAACAGTAATTATACAGGTTAGAAAAAAAGGTGGCTACATAAAAATCAATCGGAAAATTTCGAGGCGTTTTCATTTCGTGGTTGGTTGACTGGATTTTGCTAAACATTTCTGCCGCGAGTCTAAAAATAGAGACGAAAAATGGAATAGAGCTATCAGACAAGTATTGGACTTTATTCGGAAAGCTTCGGATCTTTTTTTTTTTTTTTTAACTTTCGCTGTGCCTGCATTATCGCTGTGTTCGAAGTTGTACGTACCGAAGCTTGTATTGAAGTTTGATAGCAATTGTTCTGTAGTTTTGTGAGTCTTTGAAGAAAGAATAAATTATAGTTTTAATTTAGTAAAAACGGCGTCATCATTTCCGTGAAAATTTCGTAACCATAATCTCGTTCAGCTCGAGATGTGACGGTTGGTCAGCGAATATTAATCGCATATGGGAAGTAGATCAATGGTCAGCAGAAAGTGGTCGGAACTGCCGGCGTAAGTAAAGTTTTCAGGTCATCGAGTGTCACTCTGGAACTTATGTGGAATGAACATCAAATAATAAGTTCTTCCACTACTGAGAACACCACATTTGACAGGAAGTATCCGGTACACCGTTAGAAAGAACATTCTTAAGAAACATAGTTGTAAAACAGTGATAATTAAACATCTCATGAATGTTGTACAATGAAATGAAAAAATAAAGTTGTAACAAAAGTGTGTAAGGGTGCTTACACAGTGGAGCCGGGATGGGTGCTTACTCGCATACTCGCACGTGCGAGGTAAAATAAAACCATGCTTCTCTATGGGGACGTTCACAGTGGAGACTGGTCGGTTTACCTGGAATACTCGCATGATTCCAGGTAGGTTTTTCCTCGGATGGATGCTTACTGGCATAGTGCGGGGATACTCAGTGCGCATGTGCAACTTTGATCCGTTGCTGCTTTATATCGAGGATTTTTCTAAAATTGAGGTTATTAGTGTAAATAATTATGTGCATTGCACATAGTTACTGCATATAGTAATAACACATGTGTATTGCAAATAGGTACTGTACGTGTATATTGCAAATGCTTGTTGCAATTAGGTATTGCACATGAGTATTGCGAATAGGTTGTGCCCATATATATTAAGAATAGTTATTGCACATGTGTATGCTATAAATTAGGGATTGCACATGAGTATTGCCCATAAGAATTGCAAGTAGATATTGCACATGAGGATAGCAAATAGGTATTTCACATGGGTATTGCAAATAGGTATTGCATATGAGTATTGTGAATGTATATTGCACATGAGTATTCCAAAAAGGTATTGCACATGAGTATTGCATATGTGTATTGCACATGAGTATTGCAAATTGGCATTGAACATGAATATTGCAATTCGGTATTGCATATGAGTATTGTGTATATGTATTGCACATGAGTATTCCAAATGGGTATTGCACATAAGTATTGCAATTAGATATTGCACATAAATATACCAAATAGGTATTGCACATGAGTATTGCTCATGGGTATTGCAAGTAGATATTGCACATGGGTATTGCTCATGGGTATTGCAAGTAGATATTGCACATGAGTATTGCAAATAGGTATTGCATATGAGTTTTGTGTATGTGTATTGCACATGAGTATTCGAAATAGGTATTGCACATGTGTATTGCATATGTGTATTGCAAATAGGTATTGCACATGAGTATTGCAAATAGGAATTGCATATGAGTATTGTGTATGCGTATTGCACATGAGTATTCGAAATAGGTATCGGCACATGTGTATTGCATATATGTATTGCAAATAGGTATTGCACATGAGTATTGCAAATAGGTATTGCACATGAGTATTGCAAATAGGTATTGCATATGAGTATTGTGTATGTGTATTGCACATGAGTATTCGAAATAGGTATCGGCACATGTGTATTGCATTTGTGTATTGCAAATAGGTATTGCACATGAGTATTGCAAATAGGTATTGCATATGCGTATTGCAAATAGGTATTGCACATGAGTATTGCAAATAGGTATTGCACATGGGTATTGCAAATAGATATTACAATTTTTATTCTGAAATTTTTTCGAATATCCTGATATCTGTGTGGTTAGTGATCTAGTCTCGCATACCAAAAGTGCCGGGTTCGAATCTTGGGTTTGGCATAGATGCTTGTTGTGGTTCGGAATCCACGTTAAGCTATAAGTCTCTGTTTCATTAGCCGTCATTTTGCATAAATAAGTCGTTTAGCGTACAAACCAACCGAAATGGAAGCTTGTGTAAAAGAGACCCTTTAGTGACAGCCCAAAAACTTGATAGGCTGCATCTTATCGACAACTAATCTATCTGTCAAATTTCAATTCGATTGAATGACGGCAAGTGGGTTAATTAGTCCTCAGAAGTCAAAATGGAAGCCTGTGTAAAAGCTGCCTTTTAGTGACAACCCCCAAACCTCGATAGAATGCGTACTCATCGACACCGAATATACATGCCAAGTTTCAGCCCAATCGGATGACGGTAAGTTGGTTAATTAGGTCTCAGCAGATTTGCCCGGCATCAGGCATACACATACACAAAATCGAAGTTAATATAAAATATTTAAAAATAACCCCTAAAAAACTAAAATTTTAATATCAACCTTTTATATGCATTTCTAATTTTCATGCACCAATTGCAACTTATTGAACTGAGATAATTTTGATAGAGTTTGACAACTACTAAAAAACAACCACTCCAAAATATTTATTAATTTTTTATTTTTTTTTACACCAAAACTTGATTGAATGCATCATATATAGAACAAGTCTATTTGCCAAGAATTTTGCTGTGTGAAGATCTTGCTCGTCAAATTTAATAGGGAAAGGTTTCCTTCATTAAAAATCGCCAAATTGAACATGTTTGAATATAGCTTCCCTAATAGCACACATCCTTTCAGGGAGGTCCCTAGGAAGTCCCCAGTCATCCCCGGGACTACGAATGACTTCCCAGGGACCTCCCTGGGAGGATGTGTACTATTAGGGTTAGTATCTGGATAATAGAACGTGAGTAAAAGCTTACAGGTCTGAAGAAATGCAATAAAAAGTGCGTAAAAGCGGCATTTATGTGACAGTCCCAAAACTTAATAATAAAAAAAAAATATCATAGACAACGAGTCTACCATCCAAGTTTCAGTTCGATTGGATGACGTGAAGTAAGTTTATTACTAACACAAGCCCCGATTAAATCGTGTGTAAAAGCGGCCTGTTATTGACAGTGGTATCCCCCAAAATTTGATGGAATGCAATCTTTATCTACAAAAATGTATTTCTCAAATTTCAGCACAATTGCTTCCCTGCAAGTTGGTTTATTCATATTTCAAAACGGTTCAAAGAAGTGTGTGCAAAAGGGGCCTTTCAGTGACAGTGGCACTCACCAAAACTTGATATAGTGCAACCGTATCGACAACAAATCTACCCTTTTTTCTATATTAGCCAAACAAAATGCTCAACTACATTCTGTAATAAAAGTTCCATGACCTAAAATTTGTGAATATACACTTTTCACTGTATCTAAAAACCAATTTCATAGAAAAATTCTTTATTTAATTTCCGATTCTATTCTTTATTCGAAACTTGGCGCTTTTGTTTTCTTCAGAGATCGTTGCTACGCGTGGTTGCTAAGAAAATCACGTGGTTTACATAGGAGTGATCCAGGGTCTATGCGAGTATAACCTGCCTGGTAACCTTCCAGGTAAACCGTCCTGTATGCGAGTATGCGAGTAAGCACCCATCCCGGCTCCACTGTGCAAGCACCCTAAAACATTTTAGAAGTTCCCTAGTGTAAAAGAGCGCTGAAATAGTAAAGTTTTCTTTTAGAACAAGGTTTATTAAAAAAAAAAAGAGCTTTTTCTTGCCATTGAATCTATTAAGAAGGTTATATTGTTGTGCCCTGATACTATCAACAGATTGCTACATTAATTTTATTTAATTAAAACAGCAATCTGTTGAAAGTATCAGGGCACAACAATGTAACCTTCTTAATAGATTCAATGGCAAAAAAAAGAGCTTTTTTTTAATAAGCCTTGTTCTAAAAGAAAACTTTACTATTTCAGTGCTCTTTTACACACTCTTTTACAAGACAAATGCACATTATATCTATCGTTATCTATAGTGGTATTTTATTGTGATCACAATCCTCAACCAAATCTTGTTACCAATCAGAATATACCTGTAAAACTCAATGCGAATTTTCAACCAATCAGGAATAGGTATCTCGAGAAATTTGAAAAAAGTAAAAAGTCTCCAGATTCATGTATATTGCGTTTTATTATCGAAATGTCTGATCACGTGTTTCCATTTGCCTAATTAAATTTGCAAATTTTATAATGTGAATTTACATCAAAAAGTTTTGTGAGATCTATGACATCCTTATTAGAAGTGGGGTTAATTGATTGCTAACACTTATGACGTACATATAAAACAAATTATATTTCATTATTAAAAATAAAATTCAAATTTACTCATAATGAATTAGCTGATCACAATGCGTTTGCATTTTTCCTTGCGTGTAACGGTTGACCGTGACTTCACCATGAATAAGCTCTATGGTAACGTTTAATGCTGAAATCAGATGTTTTTGAAGATTAAATGTCTTCATCATACATTTAATCGGGCTCCCGATATCCTTGCGGTAGAGTATCGAGCTCATAACCGGAGGGTTGTGGGTTCGGGCCTCCGTCCGCCAAATATCGGTGTGTACCTAATGGGGGCTGGTGCACATTAAATCTGTCGTGGCCTCAATGTCCTCTCGTTGGTGTGGTGGGGTTGGAGAGAGGGGTTTACACTAGAAGATTTCGATCTCGTATTCTTCTAGATGCTCAAAATTACGAGACGTATTTGGCTGTGTTAAGCACTTTATAAGTGGCAGAAATAGACAGTCGGTGGTTTCAAAACAAAACATTTAATCTCCAAAAAGACTAGAATCATTAAGGAAATGGGTGGATAAAGGGAAAAAGGTTACAAAAAAATTCTACAAGAAGACAATCATTTCTAACTTTGTTCATCAGAAGAGTCTTTTTATTTGACCCAAATGTGAACAGAGTATTTTAAAGTTCAATTCTGTTCAGGTGAACTTTCTTTATTGATGATGAAAATGGCTGAGCAAGTATTTATTTGAGCAGGTATAATTACTTTTCCACAAACATTTATTTAGTGATTAACATGGAAATATTCAAATATCGATGATGAAGAATTAAAAAAATTCAAAATTTCTTCTAAATCTTATAACATGATCCAGGTTTTAAAAAACATAACATATAGAAGTTATTGTGATAATTAACTCAATTTTATTGAGCACTACAAAAAGTCCTATTATATTTATTTGAATTTATGCACGACATTATTTGGAGTGGCATATTTGAAAAGAATCCGAACATTTTGTTCTGCATGAAAAATTTCGAATCATTACAAAGTAGTATGGTTGCGATGATGGCAAAAATGTGAAACTGCTGTTGTCGCCAAATAAATCAAGCATGCATAAATTGGAATGAAGTTTTATCAGAATCAGAAAAATCAGAGCCGAAATTCCTGTGACATTAGCGAATTTCAAAGGAAATTTTCGCCATGTTTCCTTGTTCCATGCTAACAATTATGGGGTATATTTCGTCCACAAAATCAGGGTTCTAGTTATAATAGAAGCTGTGCTGCGTGAGGGGTCGAAAATCCGCCTGACAATATAATATAAACTTGCAGGTTCTGCCGCTTTGACATTGAACTTGGTGGAGGAAAACTGCCAAGTTCCTAGATAGTAAATAAATTGTATTTTTTGCTTTTTCGGTATGTTTTGACACACTTCAAGCTTTTTCTTTTTGAATAGCACCGCGATCATAAATATCGCTTAAGAAGATAAAAGCTACGAAGTCGTCACCATTCTGCTTACAGAAATAGAGATCGAGATCCCCCGTCTCCTCTCCTGAAGAAAAAAGCTTTTTCATCAACAAATGGCACTTTAAGTATAAGTGAGAATTTTAAGTTAGTTTTTTCAAAAAGTGTTATTTAAGTAGTCCCAATGTTTTTTTGTTTTTTTGTTTTTTTTAGATCTTGATGTAAAGCTCCACCTGTAAAAAATAATTTTTTTAATTTTGCTTGGAAAAAATAAATAAATCTTTTTTTATCGTATCTGTGAAAATTGCCTTGGTTTGCTTTTAATTGTTCTGGAATTATTAATTTTTAAAATGTCTCGTTAATTTTGAATTGCATTGTTTGTAGCATTGTTCGACCCATGGAGTCACATACAATGCCAGAAGATGACCAAACATGGCGATCGGGATGCATTTGCAAGATTGAAGTGAAGCTTTTAATTACCCTACATCCATCGAAAGAATGCCGGTTCTTTTGTGACAAGCAATTACAAGTAGAAGCTTTTGATACTGAACAATCCCCCCCCCCCCCTCCTTCCCCTAAAGTGATATCGATTCAAAACTTTTGTCTTCTACACCTGAAGAATGACTTAATTTGACACCCGAAAACAATTGGATCGAAAACATTCAACAGAAACGCCCTCGATAATGTTGTCAGAGTTGAATCGGCGGAAATGGAATGAGTTTCTTTGCCTTTTCATGTTTGTCTGCTCTAAACATTGTATTACTATTCTGTGAGAACCTGAAACGATTGTTTGGGATCTATCTGTAACTTAAAAGGGATTTTATGGGAACGTTTTTATTGGCCCAAAGGAAAACACATAACTTATTACGATTCGGTATTATGATTGTATTACGATTCGGTGAGAACCTGAAACGATTGTTTGGGATCTACCTGTAACTTAAAAGGGATTTTATGGGAACATTTTTATTGGCCCAAAGGAAAACACATCACTTACAGTTCATCTCGGGCTTCCTCATTTTTTGGACCCAAGCCCCACTTACATATACATGAAAGTATTGTTTTGTTGTAAAATTTCTGTAAAATAATATATTTAAAAAAAAAAGTGTAAAACTGATGCAAGAAGCATTTAAGTATAAGGACCTACTATTTCTTCAGCATCTTTATTTTTTCAATTATCTATATGTATACATAGGGTAATGGAAGTATAGCATTAGGTAAAAAAAAAAATGTTTTTTCTTTTTTTAGCATTTCTCCACCTTTTGGAAAACTCTGATTTCAAAAAGTGATCTAGAAAAAATGTGTGTCCGTGTGTATGTAGTTAGCTTAACTCTGGAACAAATTGACCAATGCTGTTCAAATTTTGTGTGCGGGTAAGTAGTGGCCATGGGACCTACCATTTAGGTTTTCGTCATAATCGCGCAGGCGCACAAGATTGAATTAAAATGTCATGTTTTTCAGCAACTGCTACCAAACGATTTTGATTAAAATCTCTGAGCTAATGCCTCTTAAAGCGTTCTAATTGCCCCCACCTTCGAAATTACAGTGATGGTTCATACCCCTAGTTACTTGGGCGTCGGCGGGAAACATCATTTTATGGGTAGCAAAAATACAAAGTTGTTATTGAAACATTATTTAAATTATTTTATTGTTTAGTCATCGCAAACATAGGAAGAATTATTCCAAGTATGTTATTAAATAAACGATATAGCTTTGCTTTAGACAAAATCTTCTTGAAGGTTTTGGGGAAATTTACTTTTTTACCAAAAGAACAATTGTTAAAATCTATGATTTGAATTATATTTTATAATAGTCATTTATATACAAAATTTAAACATTCAGTTACATCAACGCTGCAAAATTTAAGCAATGACATTCAATAATAGTCCGAGAGGCGACTGCAATTTTTGGACCCCATCGAACATCATTCTGAATTTTTTATAGAAATTGGATAAAAGTGAGTAGATTACGAATCCACTGGTCTGCCGTGGCAAAAATGGCCGAAACTGATCAAAAATCGACTTGGAATGAGTTGAACAAAAATCCGATAGCCAAATATGTCATAACTTGCCAAAAATAGAACAAACTTATTCGTCTGGCAACCCACTTCATTTTGATTTTCAATGAGAAAAAGCGCAAACGATTTCTGATCTTTGGGTGGGAAAACTTTTATCTTTTACAAGTAAGCCAAATTGGCGACATCAGTTACGTCATAAGTGACGTAATATTTTTTGCCAACTTGGCTCCCTTTTAATAGATGGTCGCCAGATATCTGAATCGTCTGCAACCTTCTTAATTGAAAATTAAAAAGTGAGGGTTACCAAATAAAAAAAAAAAATGCTCATTATTTGGCAAGTTATGGCTCATTTGGCAATTGGATTTAGCTCAACTTATTAAAGGTCGATTTTTGACCAGTTTCGGCCATTTTTGCCACGGCAGACCAGTGGATTCGTAATCTACTCACTTTTCTCTAATTTCTATAAAAAAATCAGAATGATGTTCGATGGGGTCCAAAAATTGCAGTCGC
This sequence comes from Linyphia triangularis, assembly GCA_963978545.1. Lineage (NCBI taxonomy): Eukaryota > Metazoa > Arthropoda > Arachnida > Araneae > Linyphiidae > Linyphia > Linyphia triangularis. The sequence goes on from OZ021727.1 coordinate 95,361,933, forward strand.
CTCTCAGTCTATAAGTGAAGAAATAGAAGAATACTTTTTTTAAAAAAATAGCTAACATAGTTAAATAGCTTACATGGGGCGATGAAAGTATTTCATTCGGTAAAAAAATCGACCTTTTGCATTTCTACACATTTTGGAAAATACTGTGCTTAAAAAAAATGTGTGTATAAAAAATGTCTGTCGGTCTGAGATCAGTATAACTACCTTACTGATTGAGGTACGAAACTACCTTACGGTTATAGGACCAACCATCAAGGTTTTCGGGAAAATTGCTCATGCGCACGAGTTAGCTGCCATTGAAAAAATCATGTTTCTCAACAATTAGTAAAAAGCGGCACTAACGATTTTGATTAAAAATGGTTGAGGTTGTGTTCTAAACATCATCATCTGCAATATAGGATTTAAAAAGTTTAAAAACGAATATCTTTATCACAAAGTTCTCTTCCCTTGAGCATCGCCCTACAACGACTGTTTATCCTTTGATTCACTTATCAAAAAGGATAACTAAAAATTATAGAAATGTATATAACCAGCGGATTATTTGCTGAGTTTTTTTGTTTTTTTTAGCCAATGTAAGAATGGCAAAAATATCGCCAAACGGGTATGTTTTTTAATTAATTGAAAAATGAAAAAGGTAAATTGCACCAATCTACATCAAATTTAAATGGAATTAAGAGCATTTTAGTTTAATTGAAAGTTATGTGATGTCCTTTCCCCTTAGTTTGCTTGAAAATTGATTGAGATTTGTTTAAAATTAAGTGAGATCAAAATTTGGATAAAGAAAGACATTTCCTTACTTATTATTTACAACTGATATTAATTAAGTTAAAAATTAGATTACAAAATGAAAATCCAAAGCCGACCCAATTCAAAAATGGTTTTCAAAAAGCTTGCAGTTATTCGGGGCTAAAGCAACACGAATGTACTGAAAATAATATGAAATATGCATTTGAAAATTTGAAATATAGACGACCATGGATTTAAATTTTAAAAAGACAGAACAGTGAATTTTGAAAGAGGAAATCACTACGTAGTCATGAAAAATAAAAAATAAAATAATAATAATAATAATAATTTTTTTTTGTCAGTGTTGAGCAAAAAGCTTTAAAAAATGACACTGATGAACCGGAATTCTTTTGTAGGCCATAGTTGAATGTCACATATAAAAGAACTCGGTATGTACAAATGAATTTTAGAAAAACAAAAATCACCTACCAAATCCAATTACAATATGTCTCAAATTAAATAGCCTACCAAACGGTATAGTGGTTAGCGTGCTGGCTTCTAGACCGCGAGGTTGCGGGTTCCGAGTCCCGTGTTGGCATGGGTGTTTGTAAATGTATGTTGGTTTGTTAAATGACGAAATGTTTCGGCGCATTATAGCCCTCGTGTTGATGACGGTGCCAGATAATCTGAATACAACAAACCAACTCAAATTAAATATTCGAATCAACTTCTTGTATTTAAAGATTATATACTCCTGACGCCATCTCTCGTGCTTTGCAATAAATCTTAAAATTAAATTTTATTGTAACCATGTTTTATCAAGTTGATCTGAAATATATTGCAAGCTTCATTAAAGTCTTTTAAATTCTTGCATTTTTTTTATTTTTATTATTATTCTATTAAATTGATTACAGTCAAACCCCGTTAACGAGAAATCGCTTAACATGAAAACCCGTTTAACGCAAAGTAAAAGCGGTTCTCCATACTTAAAACTTAACGTTGATTTATTCGTTTAAGTTGGTCCGGTACCGAAAATAAAAAAAAACTTTATTTATGTACATTTTTATGTCAAATTTTATTTAATGCATGAGATACTATTTATATATCTTTGAGAAAATGTTTTTTTAAATATTGTGTTTAGTTATTTTAAAAAAAATTAAAAACCAAGCAAAATCCATAATAATTGATGTTTGCGTATTTTGATATAAGTCAAGAATTTTTTTTTTATTTTCTTAGTGAAAGCTTTTTGTAATACATAATTATATAAAGAAAATTTGTCACCACAGAATTTTGATAGGTGAATTAAAAAAAATTAAAAAAATTCTCAAAGTTAAAATATTGAAATTTTTACTTTTTTTTATGTTATCTTTTCCGCTAAATATTATATTTTAAAACGGAATTAAAAAAATAAAATTCTGCGAAGACAAAATATTTAAAACTATATAAATTAAATGCTCCAAAAATTTGAATAGCCAATTGTTAATGGTTCTGGAGATATATCGATTTGAATATGCAACATCTGTGAAAACCAATAGTGCTCGAAAAACGCACTTTAAGCAGACGCTTCAATGAGTTACGCCCATTAGTGATGTTTAAATCAAAACTAATTTTGTGGCGTTCTAATCACCGGAGGAATAAGATAAAAACATCATTCTCTTCAGGAATGTATGAACTATTTTTTAAAATCATAAAAAAAAATTGGGATTTTTGAAGAAATTTCGGTACTGGACCATCGATATAGATAAACAACTGGATAGACTGCTCCATTGTCAATGCAAAGAGAAAAACGCGCCGGGGATTGCGAAGCTGGTGGGAAGATTAACCAATCACAGTTCATTTTTATAGTTGGATGGAAATGCGAAAACCTTGTAAAATGCTAAAGTATATATTTTTTTTGCCCATTATTACTAATTAAGGTCTACTATTGACATTTCTGCTGTGTAGAACTGAAAGTTTTATTTTCAATCCTCGGCAATCCGTATTTTTTATCCCACCAACGGCATCTGGCAACGGCTTCATTTTCCCAGCGTTAAGCAGTCTATCCAGTTGTTTATTTATATCGATGTACTGGACCCCCTTAACATGGAATTCAGTCAAAGCAAACAATTTCGCCGGCCTCATCAACTTCGCGTTATCATCGTTAACGCGTTAAAAAACGGTTTGCATTTTTTTTTTTTGGTTTAAATTACTATTAAAGCTTGGCGTCCACTATCGTTGAGCAGAGTAGAGCAGAGCAGGACATAGTGGATTATAGCCAATTACAAGGCTGTCAACGTTCATTGTAGCTCGAGGCTCGCGCTATAGTAGACATTGGCAGCCTTGTAATTGGCTCTAATCCACTCCGCTCTGATATGCTCTGCTCTGCTTAGCGATAGTGGACACCAAGCTTAAAATTTGTAAGCGCAATCACTTCACATTTAAAATCTATTCATTTATCATAAATTCCAATAAAAATATCATCCTCATAGATTTACTGCACGAAAAACATACTAACATAAAAGTTATTCCTACTAACTAAAGCCGACCAAACGGTATAGTGGTTAGCGTTCTAGCTTCTAGACCGCGAGGTTGCGGGTTCCGAGTCCCGTGTTAGGCATGGGTGTTTGTAAATGTATGTTGGCTTGTCTAATGACGAAAGTTTCGGCGCATTATAGCCCTCGTGTTGCTGACGGCGCCAGATAATCTGAAAACAACCTACTAACTAAAATAGGCATCTTGATTTTTTTCATTTGTGAGATCGCTAGAAGGTACAATAAACCCATTAAAAAAACTAATGATCGGATATTTTTAATAATTAACAAAATTAAAACAAACTAATATAAACATAACAATTATTCTGATTTATTCTTGGATCAAGAATTAAGAGATCAAATAATTTAGCTTAAGGGTAATTTTATTGTAATTGTTATTGGCATGGAAAGTAGGAACTTTGGTTTCGTATGTAAACTTTTTTCAAAGAACTTCTTTTGAATGGTTGGTTAGTTTGTACGCTCAACGACCTATATTTATGCACAGTGACGTCTAATTTTGCCGGGACCTACAACTTAACGTGGATTCCGAAACACAACGAACATCCATGCCTAACCTGGGATTCGAGCCCGGCACATTAGGCATGCGAGGTCAGAGCGCTAACCCCACAACCATCAGATCTACTTTTGAATTAATCTCATAATAACAACGAAACTTATATAAAGGTTGATTTTTCTGAAAAAGAAATAAATAACAGATTTGTGGTATTTGATAAATAAGGAATTTAAAATAGAAACAACAACATTAAAATAGCTCAATATACTTCCTACAATTTAATTCCACAATTCTAAAAACTGTTTCCTTTTATAATATAATATTAATTATCAATAGCTGGTTCATTTTCATAAAATTTCCATTTTTAAGGTTAAAAATAAATGAAATTTTTCTGCTACTATAATCTACGGGCTTTAGATTAAACAGTTAAATTTCTTACGAAGTAAAAATATAAGATTAAAAGTACTTATCCTTGAAAAATAAAAATAATTAAAAACTTTCTAAAGTTTTCTCAATATAATAACTTCACTTGTAGAATATAATATTTAATAAACCGTTCCCCTTGATTTCTACCCAGTTGGTTGGTTGTTTTCAGATTATCTGGCGCCGTCAGCAACACGAGGGCTATAATGCGCCCAAACATTCGTCATTAGACAAGCCAACATACATTTACAAACACCCATGCCTAACACGGGACTCGAACCCGCAACCTCGCGGTCTAGAAGCTAGCAAGCTAACCACTATGCCGTTTGGTCGGCTAATTTCTACCCAGAACTAATAATAATGCTTTACCCAAAATAAGCAACACTTGCGTTAAAAATTTCGAAGTAACCTTAAAACTTTATATTAGCATAAAATCTTTTTTAACATTACAACTTTTTTCCATACTGATATGGAATATTCAAATTTTTTATACTTTGCAATCTTTTGCTTGTGGAGTTCATTTTTCAGGGGTTTGAAATGGGTTCAAACATTCTAATATAAATGAAGAATGCAGTAGTATGTTACACAAGGTTATGTTATATTAGTAGCACAAGGATACTCAGCTATGTCTGTATGAAACAATCAAATTGTCAGGTAATGTGAAAAGAAATTAATGATAAGATGCATGGGATCCAAGCAAATTTAATTTTTACCTTTAAAATAAAACGACATAATGCGATATCTAGCTTTTACACTACATTTATTGATAAGATTATACAAAGACTATGTCCATCTGTTCAAGGTCAATTTTTTCAGCCAAATCTATAGAAATTGATAATTTTTACTTTGTTGACCATACATATCGCCAAGCTATAAACTGCCAGGTGATACATATTTTACTTTAAAGAATTGCACAAATTCACCTAGCCATTCACCAAAATAAATTTGACGATAAAAATCAAAATAGCCAATGGCTTCAATTCTAATGATTTAAATAAAGTACTTAGTCCAATAAATTAAAAAACATATTATTTGTACAGTACGCAAAAAAGAAAGAAAAGAAGGATGGCAAAAGTAAAGTACCGTAGTAAATCGTGGATGGTCTTTATTTATTGTATATATATTTTATCATGAGGGGTCATCAACTTATTAAAACTAAACTAAACTTTAAAAAGTTCAATGGCATCCCTATAATATTATAATATATTTAGATTTAGAATCCAAAAATTTTGCTGATAGAAATTTTTTTAATATCGGTGCCGTGTTAATGAATAAAAAAATTGACAGTGTACAAAAAGGATTTTTTAAAAACTCTGTTTTTATTTACTTTTTAATATTTGTTATTTATGAAAATATTTTTTACAGGAGCAATACGTTTAATTAATATAACAAAATAATGTTTGTAGCTAACATTCAAGAATATATCTTTATTAAGAATATAATTAACATTTAAGATGATTTAATTACACATATTTTTTTTTAATTGAATATCATCTATTGAAAAAGATTTTCAATAAAAATATTTAAAATAAATTTAAGTTTGTACTCCATTGAACCTTAATGACAACTCTGTCAAACGACCACCCCTCGGCTGATTGCATCACGCGAGAGAGGTGGTCTGTTAGGCGATCGTTTGGCGATAGAATTTCGAATCCCGGCAACCCCCTTCTCCTCTCCTCAGGCAGGTGGGAGCAAGCGTCAGTCAGAGGCTAGCTCATTCACTGGCGAAGATAGTCTGTTCCTTCTCTCCCTTCCTCCGCGTGTATCGTCTGCTGTTGACATCGATTTGGATATTTTTCTCTTCACAAATCGTACACGGATTATTTCTCCAGCACAGAGCGAGTTGCGAAGTGGCCGCTGTCAAACGATTATTTCTCCGTGATCGCGTGTGCGTTGCCAAGGAAACGAAGGGAGGGAAGCCCTCGAAATGTTGTTGCCGGTTGACTGCCGGTAGCCACGGAATTCTTTTACCGTCTGTTGTTTACATACCGACCGGCATGGCGGTCTCTCCTTGGATTAATCGTCGAACTGTTTGGTGTTTTATACTTCTTCTCTTCCAGTGTGTTTACTCTTACGATGTGTTTATCAGACCTACAGACAACAAACTCGGATTCGCGTTCTTCAATGCCAGTCTGGGTGCTGGACGGACGTATAGGCTGGAATCGAACCGAACGCCCGCATATGTGAGACACCTCGTGCGAGTGGACCCGAGGAGTGGAATTGTTGTCCTCAGACGCACTCTCCGCTGTTCCGCACCTCGACTTGCAAGCTTGGCCCCCAACCCTCTTTTATTCCATGTTGAGTCGACAAGTTTTCGTCTGAGTGGGTCGGAAACCGAGTCTGTTTTGATGCCTGTGCGTGTCCGATTTGGCCACCGAACCTGCCCGAGACACCAGCGCATCAAACCGAGCGTCAGCGAAAACATTGTCTTCCTCACGGTCGGATCGTCCTCTATCCAAAAGAAAAAATTTTCCAAGAAAACTAAGAATGACATCGTCTATTTTGGGAATGCATCCGACAGTACGGCTTGTTTCATGAGAAGTCAACTGGTGGCAGATTTGGACAGAATTATGCCATCTGCCGTGCTCGCTGTGTGCCAAGTCCAGTATGACCAGCCTTCGGATCTGAGGTACGCCGTCGAGGTTCACGGTTCAGATCTGGTGGCCAGAGAGGACTTTTGCGAGAGCTCTCCGACCTGGTATGTCACCTTTACTTTCACTCTGTCCTGTCCCTCGTTTACTTACGACAAAAGCCCAGAGATAACAAAACACGTTATGGGAATTCATTTCCACCTGCCCGGTGTCCCGTTCAGCATCTTTGAGCCCACTTCTCGGGTCGGTAGGCAACGCCGGGACAACCGTCGTATTGACAACAAAGCCCCTTATTTCGACCGCTCACTGTATGTGGTGGTTGTGCCAGAGGAAAAAGCCAAGTCTTACGTCGTCGCCACCATGACAGCCCGTGACCCAGAGAATGATGAGGTGACTTACAGCATCCACGCTGTTCTAGATGCTCGAAGCCAGAACATGTTCTCCATTGATTCGGTGACTGGAGTAGTGACTACAACTACCAGCTTAGACAGGGAGTTCATGGACGTCCACTATTTGCGGGTAACTGCTGTGGACAACGGAATCCCCCAGAAGACAGGAACAACCACTCTTCAGATCAACGTGGGTGACGAAAATGACCACGCTCCTTCTTTCGAACAGAACACATACGAGTCTTCTGTCCGGGAGTCCGCTTCCGTGGGATCCACTGTCGTCACCGTCAGGGCAACAGACCAGGACGTTGGACCGAATGCCGACATCGAGTACAGTATTCTCAACCCCAGCGGTGCCAACGACGCATTCAGGATTGACTCCAAGACAGGGATAGTGACCACGAGGAGCTCTCTGGACAGGGAGGCGACCCCTTTCTACTCCCTTCTTATTCAGGCCAGCGACGTGGGATTGGTGAGTGAAAGGAAGACAGCTACCACTACAGTTGAGATCACAGTACTGGACGACAACGACAACTATCCGCAGTTCACGGAGAAGTCCTATTCTGTCGAAGTATTGGAAGATATCAACTGGTTGAATAATCCCGTGGTGGCTAAAGTGAAGGCCGTGGATTTGGATTCGGCAATGAATGCGGCGGTTCGCTATTCTTTGATAGGAGGCAACACCCAAGGTCATTTCGTTATTGATAGTTTGAGTGGAGATATTACAGTCGTCTCTCCTCTGGATTACGAATCAGCCAGAAGTTACAGGTTAGTAGTGAGAGCGCAGGACGGAGGTTCCCCTGCAAAGTCGAATACCACGCAAGTTCTAGTAAAGATTAAGGATGTCAACGATAATGATCCCAAATTTTATACCTCTTTGTTTCAAGAGTCGGTTGTCGAAAATGTCCCCATTGGTCACAGCATAGTAAGAGTGCAGGCATATGATTCCGATGATGGCAACAATTCCCTGATTTCCTATTCTATCCAGGGCAACCGATATCCCAATATGCCGATTACCATTAACAAAGATTCTGGATGGATTACCACCACGAGAGTACTTGATCGGGAAGAAAGCTCATTGTACGACTTCAACGTACTCGCTTCCGATCACGGGTCTCCAGTTCGATCTGCCACAGCCAGCGTCATTATTCGAATTCAAGACATTAATGACAATGATCCCGTGTTCGATCCCAAGATATATGGTGCCGCCATTTCGGAGATTGATCCTCCCGGCTCACCAGTCATCAGCGTTACGGCAACTGACCAAGATGAAGATCCGAGACTGATCTATCAGATAACGAATGGCAACATCCGGGGAAGATTTAACATCATCAGTCAGAACAGACAAGGGCTCATATCTGTCGCCCAGCCACTCGATTACCGACTAGAGAAACGCTTTGTTTTGACGGTCACTGCCACGGATTCGGGAGGCAGATTTGATACCGCTACAGTCTACATCAACGTTTCGGACGCAAACACTCATCGCCCCATATTCGAACACACCCCTTACACGGCCAGTGTAACGGAGGATTCTCCAGTGGGCACCACTGTTCTCGTGGTGGAAGCTACAGACGGAGACGTTGGGGAGAATTCCCGAATAACCTATTCCATGGAAGAAGATGTCCCGGAGTTCAGGATAGACCCAGCCACGGGAGCCATTGTGACCACTCGACTGCTGAACCGCGAGGAGATGGCGGGATACACTCTGGTTGTTACGGCCATGGACAGCGGATCGCCTCCATTGGCCGACACCACTAACGTCGAGATTGAGGTATCAGACGTGAACGACAATCCGCCGAGTTTTGATCCCAGTTCATACATCAACGCCGTGAGTGAGGACGCTCCAGTGGGTACCAGCGTCCTGCAGATCTTTGCCACGGACAAAGATCTTGGTCTCAATGGACAGATCAGGTACACATTCAGCGGCGGGGATAACGGAGATGGAGCATTCCGAGTTGACCCAACCTCAGGGATTATCAGGACTAACCGTATGCTAGACCGAGAATCCGTTTCATTGTACAACCTTGTGGCTTACGCCGTGGACAGGGGATCTCCTCCAATGTCAACGTCGGTGACTGTCACCGTTTACATTGAGGACGTGAATGACAATCCTCCGAGGTTTGAATCGGACAAGCTTCAGCTGACCATTCCTGAGAACAGCCCCGTAGGATCAACTGTCGGAGAAGTAAAGGCTTTCGATCCTGACGAAGGTCCAAATGCGGATATTGAGTACAGCATCGTTGGGGGACCAGACGCGGATTCTTTCACTCTTGTCTCGAGACCAGGCGAGCCGGCCGAGCTGACCACTCGTGTCGAAATGGACTATGAGTCCAAGACCAAGAAGTACAGCGTAATAGTGAGGGCGTCTTCACCTCCTTTGAGGAATGATGTGGACGTGGAGATTTTGGTGACGGACGTGAATGATAACGCTCCCATTCTTAAAGATTTTACCATTGTGTTCAACAACTACAAAAATTACTTTCCCGTGGGTGCGTTCGGTAAGGTTCCAGCCTTCGACGCGGATGTGACTGATCATCTCAAGTATAAGATTGCATCCGGGAATAATGCCAACCTCCTCATCTTGAATGAAACGACGGGCGAACTCAAACTGAGTCCGAGTTTGAACACCAATGTGCCCATTCATGCCGTCATGGAAGTCAGCGTATACGGTGAGATTTCCTTTTTTTTTTTTAAGCTCTTACTGTTTAAAATTTGTCTTAACCAGAGATTAGCAGTCTTGAATTCTTATAGGAAGATAACATAATCTGGTAAGTAAGGGATTTCTTAAGGAACTGTACGATTCTTGAAAGTAGCGCGAGGGATAAAAAACCTCTCTTGGGGAAAATTACTTTCATATCATGTTATATATATATAGTTATGATACATTTTTCACTATATTTTAAATCAGTATTATTAAGTGCTGGTTGTAGGTGTTAGTGTTTGATAATCTGTAGTTTTGAGATTCTGTAACAAAGAATTTTTTTTAAATTCACTCCTATGCGTGATGTGCTCAGGTGTGGTAAATTTAGGTTTTGAGGAAGTTAGAAATTAGATGATTTTGCAGTTAAAGACACTGGCAGACGAATTTTTTAGGCTTCTCAGCAAACTAATGCAAAATTCTATAAACAGAGATAATATAAATTCTCATATCAAGCAATTTGTGTGGATTATTTTTCTAGAGGAGATTCCCTATTTTATGCGAACTAATCGCAAAGAAGTGGATATCTGCATTGGGAATTTCTCAGAACATTCAAAAGAAAAATGCCAATTGTATTAGATAAAATTGTAAAATATTAGATAAAATTAAAATGTATTAGATAAAATTGCAAAAATAAATAAACAATATCACATTTATTGATATCTTGCGCTCATAGTTAATAATACTAAGAATTGAAAACCAGAAATATTACAAGATATAAACAAGATATTGTTTTAGTGATAATGCTGATTCGCGAAACAGTAAAAAAAATTGATTATTCTCATTCCTTTGAAACTCAATCAAAATTATTTAAATTGTTTGATTATTCAAACTCTTTGTACACAAAATTTGTCCATTAGTCTTTTTGTACTTTTACAAATTCCAAGAAAACTATCGGATGGATTTTTATAAAAACTCTGATAAATAAAGCATATTTTCAGTTGTTTCCTGATACATATAATCATGTGATATGGAACTTACCATAATAAATGGTGATTTGAAGAAGTATTTTAATCAAATTTATTTTCGAAACAGTTTTATTATCAAATTGTTATTTGTAAATATGTTACTTTTATGCTTATTTACAAAAAAAAAAAAAAAAAAAAAAAAAAAAAAAATCTTCAATAGTTTTCTTTGTTTATAATTTTAAATTTGGAAGTAGTTGTTGGAAGTTAAATTTTTTCCTGCCAAAACGTGATGGTTTTTCAATGCAATGATAACAATTTCTCAAGAGAAGACATAAAAAATGTCTATACTACCCTACTTGTTGTTATTTGTATAAATAAATTAACTAACTCCACTTTGAAGAAAGATTTCGATACTTAAAAATCTATTTCAATTTTTTCGAAGTCTAACTTGTGTCCAACATTTTTTTTAGATTGATGTACTCTTATAAAGAAACACAATTTTTAATTTTCTTTCTTGAAAGTTCTTAATAAAATGTGCATTTCTAACTGAAAAACAAGAATTAAATACTTAATGTTATGGTATTTATTTACTTGAAATGTGCAATAGAATTACAAAAAGAAAGATTTCAAGCTATACTCTTTATTATAAATTACTACTTTTTTTTAATCAATAGGAGTTTAATTTTAAAGTCAGTTGACGTTTTAAATCTGTAATTTTGATATTTTTATGAATGATATAGAGAAAATTCAGTTAGATTCAGGGGCGTACTGGGACATAAAATCGGACAGGTGACTTTAAATATATGCCGGCTCACATTTTCAACATAATCATTCAGTAAATTTCAGTAAAATTAATTAGCAGATTAATTATTACAATTAATTTGTATTAATTAACGGATTTTAATAATTGAATTGTTTTAAAAATTACTTGAATCATATCAAATGTTCCTTCTCTATTATTTAAAGGTCCCTTGAGAAAACTCGATTTCCATACACAATTGAGAGTTTGTGACAAATACTAAAACAAATCAAAATTGCAAAATAAAGAATGTCCAGGTATATAACTAGTACGGTTATTAGAAAATGACATATGAAATGATTATATATACATAAACCTTAAAAGTTGTACAACAAGTAAAAAGTCGTACTTTATATATATGTTATAGCTAATATGATTAATTTAAATATTGTACCATAATAAATAGTTTTTATTTAGGATAATCAGGTTATTATGAATAATATTATTGCATACAATTTTTAATGGCAAGGGGATTGTACCGGACAATCCAATGTACGCCTCTGGTTAGATTGAACTAACCATTTGTCTTATCACCCTGAATCCTCTTCATTACTGCTATCTAATTGAATCCTATTGAGTCTGGGTCATATATGTTACGATTCAAGTATTTCAACGACAAGCTTAATAAACGAATTCTTAATGAATTACTTATATAATTGCTTTAGAATATATTGGTAGATTTTAGCTAATCGAATACCTTTTTAATTAAACATTTTAGCGTCTTTCGAAACCGTAACAGTAGACGGGGGAGACTTAAGCAAGAAAATGGTTTGAAATAATACGTAGTTTGCAACTAACATTTGCCGATCCCAAAGGGTAGTTTTCAACTCTAAATGGCCAAAGTTTCAAATTCGATACCAGACTTTTAAATCGAATTGTACACTTGCAATTGGTTTGTTTTTAATATTTAGCTGTAGGTATGTTACCGTTGAATAATGTTACTGCAATAAATACAGGCTACTGCAATATATACATTAATATTTTTAAAAATTTAATTTGGAAAATCAGGTTTCTAAGGGTTTAATTCTGTCCCAATTTAGAAAATGTGCTTCACAAAAGGAACTGACGTTTTCCCAAAAGAAACACTCAGTTAAAAAGAAATGTGAGTTATTTTACTGATCTTTCACAAATTTACATTTCTGGACTGAGGATCCGTCATAAAAGTAAAATTCTAAATAAAGGTCACTTTATAAAAAGCTACATCTGTAAAAAGAATCTTTACAAAACTCTTAATTCTAAAAAAAGTATATGTTATAATACATTTAAAATAGTATTACATTTTATTTTCTCCTTATAGAATTACAATTCTGAAGGGGGAGGGGGGGGGAAGGACTCTCTCTTAGAAAAGTAATATTTCAAAAAATAAATAGAACCTTTATAAAAATTCATGTTTCAATAATGGCTAATACTCAATATTTGTGTGTTTATTTTATGGAATTGCAAGTTTTCGAGCGAAAACTTTTCTATCTTGGAAATACTTCAAATGTTTTAGTTTAGAAACAAATATTAGATTTTTCTCAAGATTATTTGGAAATTAAATTATTTTTTACAAGGCGATAAAATGTTTACAAAAACATGATCCTCCTAAAAATCTTTGGTCCTTGGTAATGAAAGCAACAGTAAAAAGCTTTATGCGAATAAGTCGAATTTTAGGAGATTATATGCTAAACATTAGACGCGTTTCAAAAACTTAATCATATTGAGATCAATTCAAAATCAAAAGGGTGTGTAATCCTGCGAAAGCAGGCATTCAAACTTAAAAATTTTGAATAGTAACAATGTGCAATTAAACCACAAAATGTCGTTTATACAACAGAAATGTGTAGTTTCTTACAGTTAGGAATTTAGTGTCCGACTTTTATCCAGAAGTTGAGGAACGAATTATTTCTCGGAGAAAAAAAAAAAAACAAAAAAAAAAAAACCGGCACAATAAACGAGAAAATAAAAAAATTCTTAGATAGAGTCCTAGTTATGCTGTATATAATGGCAGCATGGGATTATTTTTGTCCGTAAACTTTAAATTAGCAGTTCTTGTTCAAGTCATAGCGTTTTTCAGCTTCGATACGAATGATATAGAAAAGGTCTTTTTGATATTTGCAAAATGTTCTTAATTTATTGCAGTTTTATCAAGACCAAACAAGTGAAAACAATTAATCTTATTTTAGATGTTTGTAATAAATCCCATTTTTAAGTGCTCTTATATAATTTTCACTCTAATTTCATTTTATATTACATACAAAAGAGTAGATTGCCACATATTTGTATGTAACATGTAATGTTATTACAAATGTGTAGCATTCTACATTATTTAAGTAGTTTTAATATTTAAACTACTTAAACGTAGCTTATTAGTATTTAATTTTCATGAATTTAAATACTTGCAAATAACTGAAATTTGCACTTTTTTAATTTATTGTGAATTAACGTAATTCAAACTCGTATAGTTTGAATTTAGATAATTGGAGTTAAGAGTAATTTACACAGATAGAATTTGCTGTAACTTGCGTGTTTACAATTCACCAATTCGCATAGTTGAAATTTACTATAACTTATATACTTATTGTTTAACGTAAAGTACACATTGCCCACCTGATAGCTGTGTGGTTAGTGCTGTGGCCTCGTATGCCAAAGATGCTGTGTTCGAAGCCCGAGATATGGATGTTCATTGTGGTTAGGTATCCACGTTAAGCTGTATGTCTTGGCTTGATAAGCCTTCATTGTGCATAAAAATAGGTGGTTGAATGTACAAACCAACCAACCAATTTACACACATAAGTTTGAATCTACTGTAATTTTCATAGTTGTATGTGTAATTCAATTCACCGATTTCAAACTATGATGTCTATGAAAGAGTAACTTTCTGTCTCGTCATGATTATGACTTCAAAAAGAATCATCCGATTGGATTTGGAAGTACACTCTAGAACTTTTCATCCAACGAAAGAATTCTACACAAAGTTTTATTTTTAGATGAAAAGAGTATATTTTATTTTGTTCGGAACCAACAAAGAAACTATTTGGTATTTTTGAAAATAAAAAAAATAAAAAATTCTCTCATCAACAGCGCGGTATATATCGGCCATTCAATCGAAATGAAAGCAGTAGTTTTTCTATTGGGGCTCTTTTTATGTCTTGTTCCATTTCAGAAGCCGCGAATCCAGTTTTTATTTTCTGTTTTCGTCAACACAGAATCAGTATTATTTTTGCTTTCCTACATTGTGTAAGGCTAGTGTATTACAGAGGGGGTGGCCTCCTACTCCCTCCCTCCCCCCCCCCCATAGATTAAGTTTCTTGACGACAGTTTTAAAGCTTAGCCTATGCATGTGCAATGTTTCTTGTGTTATGATTCGACACAATTCTCGATAAAGAAATTTAAACCCTTACAAATGATTTTTTTCCGACGCCTTTCATCAAAGCCACGCCATATGTTAGCTTCTGCACAACACTGCAGGGTTCCCACGGTCTTGGAAAGTCCTTGAATTTTTTTTGATGAAATTTGGTCGTTGGAAAAAAGGATGATGTCCTTGAATTTTAAAGTGACCACCGGTAATTTTCGCCTCCGTTTTGTATTTTTATGTCGAAAGTATGTAATTTTATGGTACTTGAGTTTTCTTAAAAATGTCCTTGAAAGCCCTTGAATTTTTTTCTTAAATAAGAGTGGGAACCCTGCACTCTAAGACATTTAAACAAAAGCTCTGTCTGTTTGTCTGCTTGAAGACAAAATTTCCAGACCAACACAACAAACACTACAGATGTGTTATACATCAAGTGAAACCTAGACCATTTCCCATACCTAATTTCAACCGTATGTTAGAACTGCAAGTGTTGGAAATTTTTGACCAGAAGCCAATTCGTTAAAGTATAAATCTTATAATGTGTCATGTATCTATATGGAGATCTTAATAATATAAGTAAGATTGCATTCAACTGGAAATTATTTACGGAATGCTATAAAATTCGGCCAAATGAGTGCTTTTTCAGAATTTTTATGAAAATTTTATAATTTTGCCGCAATTAGAACTTGTCATATTGAACAGGGGTAAATTTCAATCAGTAAATATCGCCAAGTTTAAAATGCAACGTACGTTAATAGATACTTGGGCACAAGGAACTGAAATTGCCATAATCCATCACGTTTCATATCCTTCTATTTTTGCATTTATAATTAAGATAGATTATTAAACAGATTTAAACAAAGGAAAGGGAATCGGGACATCTATCAGGAATGTTAATTACTGGATTTTGATATCACAAATGGTATTTATTTTGAATATTTTGGATGACACATAATTATCTGAAATGCATTCGTTTTTATTATAAATTTGTAAAATTGTTTTCTGTAAATGACATTTTTAGGTATTAACAAACGCATGTTCTCGTGTATTTTAACATTAAATAGTACAATTTTTGATTTGGTTGATATCAAAATAATGGAAACACCCCAGATTTATTAGGGATCCGACTTACTATTATGGCTTAGGACCGCCTTTGCAAAGGCGGCCCTAGGTTCATTTTTCAGGGGGGGGCCATTTTAAACTTTAAGTTCGTAAAATGTATGCACTATGTAACCTAATTATAATAAACTAATTGCTGATTAAATGCTTGATTGCAATGATAAGTGTAGAATTTTCTAAATTAGTAATTTTCATTTGATGCAGAATTAAAAAAGTTAATTTAAGCTTGAATTGCTCTCCTGAAAAATAAGAAAAGAGTAAAACAAAGAAATTACAAAAAATAAAAATAGTTAATAATTGTTTTACAATCACACTTCTTTACTCTTTGAAAGCCTAAAGAACAAAATCCAATTTCCTCTGCTTTGTTTTGGCAAATCTGCCTATGACACAGCTCACATCAATGTTTATGTCTCTGTGAGTATGCAACAAGCTAAGTCCTGCTAACCTTTCTTCCCCCATTCTAGCTCTTAGCCACGTTTTCAAGCGTCGAAGGGTAGAGAAACTTCATCAGCAACTTCATCAAGCTTCTTCAGCAGAGGCAACGCTAACTGGTAGTGTTGCCAAAATTTTAAGTAACTCGTAAATAGTAGGATATACATATTTGTCACAAGCTCTCATTGTATCTATGGCAGAAGTGGGGAGCTATTCTTCTTTTTTCCATTTCTCTCTCCATAGTGCTAGCTCACTTTCAATCAGAATAACACTCATTTGTGTCAGTCCTAAAATTGGCATGAACTTCTTTAATAAGTTTTAAAGCTCGTTGCTTTCTGATTCTGTTGGCTTTTCCATATCGGAGGTTGGAATCAGTAATCGAAAGCCAAAACAATCCAAATTTTCTTTTGGAAATCTTCCTATTAGGTCTTCAATTATATTATCCAATAAAGGTATGTAAACCGAGATTCTAAAATACTCTTCTGGTATTTGAGTATTTCTTTTTAGAGAAGTATTTAAAAATGCTCTCATTTTTTCTTTTTGAAGACATATTGTAGATATTCGTCACTAATTACTCGAGGTAAAATGATCACGAAATCTTTAAACAACGAATAAAAGTGTTGCTAGTTCAACAGATATTTTCACAATAAATGGCCTGTCTAAACTAGTTATAACAATAACACAGTACCGATTTCATGCCCAAGTGACAAAAGTCACACACTAGTCCAGACATCACATGTTGAAATTACCCTCGGCGCCATGGTTGCTTAGAAGAGCATGGTTGTTCCAAAAAGGGGCAGAGGCCCCCGGGAAAAAGGAAATCGTCGTTTAGGAGGGGGATGGTCACTACCTGTGTACTTGTGTTGTGTACCGGGTATTGTGTACGTAAATACATTTAAAACCAGGGTTTTTTCTGGGGGGGGGGGGGCTATAATTCTTTGTACTGTAAAGAAAAAATTTACGTTAATGAAATTGTGCTTAAAAATCTGTATTTTCACCGTTTTTTAAACTGGAAATTCTCAAAGAGTTTTGGGATATTTGAAAGGGCTAGGGAGGAAGAGGGAACCCTTCAAGGAGGGGGCCATGGCCCCCATGGCCCCCCCCTTGAAGCCGCCAATGCGCCTTTGGCATGAAATACAGTTTGGATTCGCCTGGGAATCGAATCATGCAAGTGCTGAATAATGTTTAGAGGAATATTATACAATTCTTCATTTCTTTTTAGACATTACAATCCGTTTCAAGATAGATCGGTCTCTTTCACCCAGCTTCTCCTATCGTCCAGTATTTTACATTGCCGAGCTTGTCTTGCCTCGTTGTGTGTATTCTGTCATGACTTAATACACCGTACTTCTAGAAACGCCTAAAAGCTGGAATATTTCGGCCACAGTTGCTTGGCCTCTTAAAGTCTGTGAGATCTGATACTTTACGCTTTTGAAAAAAATCCACGACGCATACAACTTCATTAAAGCACCTCTTATACGTACCATGATATATACTTTTTATATAAACAAATTTCGGTAGGTAGGATTATATTTTAATGCTTATGAAGTGCTTTCTTAAATGTCATTTTTATTCACCGGTGTTTTCATTAATTTGATAACCATCTGTAAATCGAATCAAATTGTAAATAATAGAAATTTTTTATGTATAGTGTTCTGAGTTCAGATTAAAATACACGATTAGATGGTATGAGAATCTTTTCTTCTGTACTAAGCCTTGTTCTTCTGTCTCATGAAAAAGGATAAAAGTGACCCAATGCAATTCCAGCCGTAACTGAAATAAAGCGGAATGAAAATAAAGAAATGAAAGCTTCTTTCGGCCGGACATTCCTATGTCGTAAAAGTGCCTTTAGGGGGAGAGGGGAGTCCGATCTTTTCTGGGTGGGACATTCTATTTTTTTTTTTTTTTTTTGTCCTGGATACTTTCGAAGGGACTTCTGTGCAATTCCCAGAAATTTCTCGTTTTCTATTAGGAGTACTGAAACGAAATGTCGAGAAAGCAGTTTCTGTAGCGAGACCCCTAAAAGGCGATTTTTTGGTGGAAAGAAAATCTAATTGTGTGGCCTATCTTGTTAGCCCTCGAGGTACTTTCTCTTAAAGAGCTGTAATACCTTTTGGTTTCTGAAAACTTTATATGGAATGAAAATAAGATTTTACTGTTGATAGAGTTCTTGAGAACTGAACTAGAAAATAAATAAATAAAAAAAAATGCTGTTGGATTACAACAGTCCCTAATGCCTTAAATTACTAGAATTTACGGCGGACTTTTTTGTATATTCCTAAGTGATATTGCTCGAATGAGATATCAATTACGAAATAAGCTTTCAAATTCATGATAATAAGAATTGCGCTGAAATTGTCCCATTGACTTTTTTAGTACTTAATGATCAAACTCGTATGTTATTGTCAGTAATTGTTTAATACGTATCACTAAGTTTGACCTATTATTTAATGATTAAGTCCATACAAATGGCCATAACGTCAAAAAATAATATGATCTCCATATTATCATAGGAAGAAATAAAAATGATTCTATTCATGGACTTAATTAGTTGACCAATCGTGATTAGTAAAAGTCATCTTTGAATAATTGTTTGTGTGAAAATCGTAATTGATTAAGTTCAAAAGACGTTAATTTTTATTAAAAAACAAAAATACTTTTTGGCCATCGAAATCTGTGAAATTATTTTCCCTTGAGGATGAAACATGGTTTGTCTCGAGTTTTGGCTACAGTGCGTGATTTCCGGTTTGATCAAACCACTTTTTTCTGGCGCGTTTTCTATCAGCCGAAATGTTTTTTAGTTTATAGAAGAGGAAAAATGTTTTTTTTTGTTTTTCTCTCGGGAGATGCGATATTTAGAAGAAAGTATGGGTTAACGACATTGCAAGCATCAACTTTTGTTTTTGATGATTGTTTTATGAAGGAACAGGAACCTAGACTAATATACGGGAAAAATAAGTTCAAACTTACTTTTTTATAATAAAGTAAGTTAAATAACTTGTAACTTACTTTTTATAATAAAGTAAGTTAAATAAGTTCTAACTTACTTTTTTATAATAAAGTAAGTTAAATAAGTTCTAACTTACTTTTTTATAATAAAGTAAGTTAGTCTTTAATAAGTAAGTCTTTATATTAAAGTTAAGTTTGTATCTGATGGCTCCAACAATCTATTTTGCGATCATGTAAATGAAGCAGTCTTTATGAATTCAATAGCTAGCCGAATATTCGAGCTTCACCTTAAACTTTTTTTTTTACTATAATTTGACAAGTAATTTCTTAATCTATAGTTACAGCGTATGAAATCGTTAGAGGTAATCGATATGTTCGAAAAGTGTTACAAAATACGCCTTAATTAGCTAATTAAATTTACTAATAATCTCCAAAATGTTCTTGACGATGAAATTTTTTCTAGTTTCATGCCTCGTCAAAAATAATGTCAAATAATTATGGCAAGCTAATTGCTTAAAGCAGAATTTCTACTGTATTATTAAGTTCGAAAAATAGTAATTAGAATTTGTTGCATAGTGGAAACACAGAAGGTAACTGTCTCTCTCTGTATTTGTACAGTACATAAATGATTATTTAAAATAGTACATATGATTTCTTCTGAACATATTTCCCCAAGACCCTTCATCCAAACTTTGGAAAGTGAGTGATCTGGAACACAGAGGGTCCCCCTATTCCAAATACCTCATTATTGCTGATTATTTAAAATAGTACACATGATTTCTTCTGAACATATTTCCCCAAGACCCTTCATCCAAACTTTGGAAAGTGAGTGATCTGGAATACAGAGGGTCCACCTATTCCAAATACCTCATTATTGCTGATTATTTAAAATAGTACATATGATTTCTTCTGAACATATTTCCCTAAGACCCTTCATCCAAACTTTGGAAAGTGAGTGATCTGGAATACAGAGTGTCCCCCTATTCCAAATACCTTATTATTGCTGATTATTTAAAATAGTACACATGATTTCTTCTGAACATATTTCCCCAAGACCCTTCATCCAAACTTTGGCAAGTGAGTGATCTGGAATACAGAGGGTCCCCCTACTCCAAATACCTCATTATTGCTGATTATTTAAAATAGTACATATGATTTCTTCTGAACATATTTCCCCAAGACCCTTCATCCAAACTATGGAAATTGAGTGATCTGGAATACAGAGGGTCCCCCTATTCCAAATACCTCATTATTGCTGATTATTTAAAATAGTACACATGATTTCTTCTGAACATATTTCCCCAAGACCCTTCATCCAAACTTTGGAAAGTGAGTGATCTGGAACACAGAGGGTCCCCCTACTCCAAATACCTCATTATTGCTGATTATTTAAAATAGTACACATGATTTCTTCTGAACATATTTCCCCAAGACCCTTCATCCAAACTTTGGCAAGTGAATGATCTGGAATACAGAGGGTCCCCCTATTCCAAATACCTCATTATTGCTGATTATTTAAAATAGTACATATGATTTCTTCTGAACATATTTCCCCAAGACCCTTCATCCAAACTTTGGAAAGTGAGTGATCTGGAATGTCCCCCTATTCCAAATACCTTATTATTGCTTCTCTTTAGGAAGAAGCTTGTTCTTTTTCAAGAAGTCACATCTACTTATAGCTGGAAGGGGCTACACTTGACAGTGGGGCTTTTCGGGGAAGAAACAAGAAAGAATAGAGAGGGGAGCGGGGATTGTTTGCCTTCAGAAGTCAATGTCAGTCACGCT
Organism: Linyphia triangularis; assembly: GCA_963978545.1. NCBI lineage: Eukaryota > Metazoa > Arthropoda > Arachnida > Araneae > Linyphiidae > Linyphia > Linyphia triangularis. The sequence goes on from OZ021727.1 coordinate 95,383,110, forward strand.
TGGAGACCTCTGGCCAGGTGTGGAGAGTGGAAATACTTAGGAAAATACAAGATGTTGCTGGAACCTCCATTTTTTTTACTATTTAGTAATCTGTTTTAGTCGTTGTAAATAGCCGTAATTTCAATAGAAAATGCTATTTACCTGCGTCTCAGATAGTTCAATAATAAAAATTATTCCTTTGTGGATTTTTTTTTTTTTACATTGGATAAATTTATGTTATTTTGAGATTTAGTGATTTCGCATTTCATCTTTTTTTTATAACTCAACACTAATGTAGCTCTTTATATATATACCTCTTCCCACTAACCAGTTGGTTTCCAACCAATCGAAGCCAAAAGACGTTTTCATCTTAGCTTCAAATAGAGATATCGGGTTAAAACTTGGATATTGAGCGGGAAGTTTTCGGATCCTTTATCGCCAAAACTTACTAACATGACCACATTGTCTGAATTGCAAGGATTCTCTTATCAGGCGCTGTCAGTTTTAACCATCGAAGATTCCTGTCATTAATTGTCGCTAAATAGTACACGCTTGAGGACTTGAGTTACTGTAAAAGAAACGTTTGTAGAAGTCGTCTTTTAGTGATTGCGTCATTCCGATTTGCTTCTCTCCTTAGATTATTTATAATCTAAACAAAAATCAGGGAAGATAAAAAGCAGTTCGAACCGTTATCGTTACCTTTTTTATCGTATTCTATAAGCTCCGTCCGAAAGAATAGAATTCTTTATTGGTTTATTGTTATTGAACTATACTATAATTATGTTAATTTTAAATTAAGAAACTGCTTAATTTATTATAGAACAAAGTGCAACGGAAAGTTATTCAACTTTAAACATCATACAATTAGTATTTTATGTTTATAAAGATTATAAAATTTAACGAATTGTTGTCAACTTTGGTTGCAGAATGATTCTGAAAGATTTTTCAAGCTCATCTGTAATTGCGTTTTAAAAATAAGTTCTATACTGACATCTTTCAAGCGAAACTATTACTATTTCACAATTTTACTTCGTTGGTATTGAAGTTTTATGAGTACGAAGTCTTATAAGTTACACAACATTCAACAACAATGTTCAATAAAACGTTGTTAAGCAGTTTGAATTATACATTATAATTGCTTCTTTGAGCATTGAGCACTGTTATTTAACTTTTTAGTGCAAAAATATATACCACTACGATAACATCTCCATAATACAACTTTAACCTAACTTTTTAGTTCAAAAATATATACCACTACGAAAACATCTCCATAATACAACATTAACCTAACTTTTTAGTGCAAAAATATATACCACTACGATAACATCTCCATAATACAACATTAACCTAACTTTTTAGTGCAAAAATATATACCACTATGATAACATCTCCATAATACAACATTTACCTTTTGAGAAAAATCGTCGTATATCGGCGATCCATCGATTGCAGGGCGATTGATTGCCAATGCTGGTAACCCTTTCCCGCCAGTAAGACACGTGCTCGTTCACAGGGAATTGCTCCCGAGATTGGGGAGAGGGATAAAAAAGAGTTTTCTACTCCATCCTCCCCTCATTTTCGCATAACCGAACAGCATTCACACACAATAGTAACTTTCGGAATTGTAGAGAAAGAAGAGCGGAAATAGATTATATCTTGATCGTTTGAAATTTTATTCCAAAATAGTTGAACCTCATTTGTTCTGACTAATTAATGCATATATTTCTAATATGTACATATTTTTAAAATTTCTATTTATTTTTTCTCTATAATTTTTTTTTTTATAGTTTTGTTACTATTGAAGTAAAATTTTTCAAGCTTTTATGATTATTAAGACTTTTTGATTGAAATGTAAGAAAAAAAACGAATTCGATGCGAGCTAATAATCAGAAATATTCCATACCGGTTTCGCAACTGCGCTAATATCAGACTCCAAGGCGATTCATAATTCGTATTTCATTAATTTGTTCTTGATTTCTAATCTTTCAAATACAATGAATATCTGAAACAGTTGACAAAATCTTTCAAGTTTGTACGTGTATTTATAAATTCTAAGGAGACATTCAGGGTTTGATATTGAAATAGCAAACAACGAAACTATGGGAGTTTCGTAGTCCTTTTGAGAATCACTATTTTTTCTTACTTTAACCCATAGAGCGGCTGTTCCGGATTATCTCGTCCTTTTAGCCCCAGTTTTTCTAGCAACACACAACATTTTTAAACTTATAAATAAAATTTAAAATAAAATATTTTTTTTTTTTAATATTTTTATTAGGATGATAGTTTAAAACGCATTTAAAACAAATTGAATAAAAAAATAAATTAAATTAATTATATATTAAAATTACAAATATAATTTAAAAATTATTGCAGGGAAAACAACTGTACAGTTTTGCCCATTCCCTGGACGCTCAATGGGACTTTAAAAATACTTGACCACTTTTATTGGAAATCACGATTTTTTCTTACTTTAAAAATACTTAACCACTTCTAATAAAATTTGCATGTGTATTTAGTCCCACTACTATTCCAGATTGGTAAAATTGAGGAAATTTGCTCAAGACGATGCACTTTCTTCGACCTGGAGTATGACGACCACCTTTAAAACCTGAATAGGTTGCATATACAGGGTGGTCATAAAAAAAAAAAAAAAAAAAAAAAAAAAATGCCGATATATGGATTTCTACCGGCCTTTCCGTTCAAAAGACCAAGATGAGAATTCATGTATAGTTATTCTGAGGTATGAGCTCTGGGTTCTGTGAATGAATTTAAACAGCGCTCACCGTTACGATTATAGTTACAGAAACTCGACATTTTTGAATGGCAAAGATTACTTTTCTTGTCGCAAAATGCTCAGTGCATGCAAAAACCCTAAAGAGCGTTGGAACATTGCTTGTATCACAAAAATCGGATGCGTTATGCACGCACAAAAAAAACAACACTGCGAACGGCAAACAGAAACACAATCTGGGCACACGGTGGAAATCTGCACCTGACACAGGCAAGAAAGTAATGACAAAACGCCGCTTGACAGATATTCAGCTTAGAAAACCGATAAAATGGACTATGATGCACCCCATTCGCAGAGCTGTTTTTTCTGCTTGCATAATGCGTCCGTTAATTATGATACAAGTACCCCGTTATGAAATGTAACATCTCGAAGTGTATGTTCTTCCATCTTTAAGTTGTAACTTCCAATACCAAAGGTTAAACAAGTTTTAGTCATACTAAAAGAATTTTTTTCTTCTCATATCAATAAGTATCTGAATGATATTTCTCCCCGTATTCTGTTTTCAATCCGGCTAAACTGATGTCGCAGATCACGTCCCGCCGGGAGTATTTATGGAGAAGAGAGAGTATCTCAGATGACCGACCACCCTCTTGCAGCAGGAGGCAAGCGAAGTCTTCTCTGCGTGACTTGTGTATTAAGAATTTGGTATCTACTACAACAAACGCAACTGCTTCCAAGAGCAGTCAGCCATTTGGTGCTTGTGGTTGGTGTAGCGTAGCTAAATTTCGTCTTCTGTTCTTTGAATGAACAGGATGCACTTTGGATTGGTCTGGATTTAGGTATGCGATATCCCAATACTGTAGCTCAAAAAAGGAAAAGGGACTGTTGTTGTATTCGGGACAAATATCTTAACGTTTATGTCGATTTTAATGCACAGCATTTGCAACATTCCAACTCTCTATGTAAAAAAAAAAAAAAAAAATATAACCCAAATCTTCTAAAGGTAAAGTTTAACATGAAATATGAAAAAGAAAAATTCATTATCTGCCTTAGTCTTTTGTTACTTTAAAAGACTTTTAGGACTTAAAAATAATGAAATATCCTAAACATCATTATTAAGATAGTGTTTTTTTTTCTCTTCTTTTTATGTTTGTTTGCTGTCAAGTGACTGATTTGATTAAATAAAAGACCCAACAAAGGAATTTGGTTCAAGTAGTATTGCACTGCAATTCACTATTTTATTGGATTTAAGGGTTTTATTCAAAATGCGACAAGTATTTTCTAAAATTAAATTGGGGTGAGTGTTAAAATATGTATGTTAAAACTAACTTAGGTTAAATCCTTTTAACGTTACGTGAACAGCTTTTCTCTCGTCGAATTGAGACGTGAGTCAAACAGGTGTAAAAATGCTGCGAGATATTTCAACAAGTAATATTTTAACTTATAATAATTTTTGTCGACAATTTTATTTGGCCATTGACAATTTTTTATTGACAATTTTATTGGAATTATCAGAGATATATGAATTATACAGTATAAGAAGTATAGTAGTCGTTTTAATATTTTATACATTATTTAGCTTGAGTGAGTAAAGTGGTTTTTTTTTTCTTTGTTCAACTTTAACTCTACAAATGTTGTTCCTTCTTATTGTTATTGTACACAGACCTAAATAAAAGCTTATTGATTTGAGATTTTAAAAACATTTATATGTTCTTAAAATGATCGGTTCTTCAGATGGTTTCTCATAACCAATGAGTATATTTCTTCAAGGTTGTTGCGTTGTTGGCTGTGATAATTCTATCACAAAAGTCAGAAAAAGCAGTCGAAAAACGTTTAGAATACTCAAATATACATGGGAATCCAGTCAAGACTTTTTTTTGAGATAAAAAAAACCCCAAAGTAAGTTGCTCCTCAAGAAAGCTTCTTTGTGTTAAGAATTCTAACGAAACGAACATGTCGACATTTGTCAACGCTATGGTTTTTCCTATCTCATCTCTCGATCTTGATAGAGCGGCTGGCTCAATATTATTTCCTCTGTTATCTTCTCTCTCAGGAAAAATGACTTTTTTAATTGTCGTTTAGCCAATCCTTAAGACTTGCCGTCTTTTTAAAATTCTGTTCTTGGCTTTCCAAGGCTTGAATCGCCCGTCGCACGTAAATAATCTGAGACGACTTACAATTTTTACTTAGTATGCTGTTTGGAAACTTATTCAGTAGATCATGTACTTAATTTTTTTGAGTTTGATTTAGTAGTTAAAAAAGATTTAGTACTTTTTAATCCATCAACTATTAAGAAACAGTCGAGTATCGACGGCGGGTGCAATTGAACACTTTCACTCCAAACCACACATTTTTTAAATCCTTTATATTTTGTGGTTTTGTCGATGATGGAAAAATCTGCCGACTCCTAATTAACCCCTTGCCGTCATTCTATCGGACTGAAACTTGGAAGATAGATTCGATGTCGATGACAATACATTCCATCAAATTTTGGGACTATAACTGTCACTAGAAAGGTCGCTATTACTCCTTACTGAAAATAGAGATGAAAGTTATTGGAAACGGTAGTTTTAAACTTATTCTAAGGTATATAAACCATAAAGTGTTTTTTACGAAGCATTTAAAAAGAATATATTTCCGCACCGATACGCGAAATCGCGATGCTCTCTTACTAAATTTAGGGGAACGTTTTGTGTAATTTTAGTTATTGCTAATAAATTTCTGAACGTCCGTTTTATATTTGAAATTAAATATCACAGGGATGTAATCAAAATCCCGGATTATTTCCGATTTAAAATATATATACACATCTTTTAAAGCCTATAGTAGCTGCATGTATGACAAAAAATTGCAGTTTTAAGCAGAATTTGATCTGATTTTGGAAATAAAAATTCACATATTTTAAGACATAGTCCAAGTTCTTTAATTAGAATATTCTTTTTGTGATATCATGAATCTGGTATGCTTTTAATAGCCAGCAAAAAGTACGGCTAAATTTGGAGAAATACTATCTCCTGTCTAACAATGGCTAAGCCTAAAAAGTAAAGTTAAACGGTTGGGGTTGATCAAATTTTGGAAATTTTTTCATTGAAGTTGGTTGCAAATACTTTATTAACATTCTTAGCTAAATATTACAGTTATAAATTGCTATTTTTGTTCAAATCAGGGTGGTGACAGACCAGGAATTCAGGGAATTTCACTCTTCTGGACAACTCTGGGAATTTCGTAAAATTACTCTTTAATCAGGGAATTTTAAAATATTTTAGTTTCTTTTCTCGCATTCCCTGTGCGGGTGCGGACATCTATCTCGGATCGCGTCACGTGAAGTGGATGCCGAGAGGTTAGCGCCGTATTGTTAGAAAAAAAATTCTCAAACTTCAATCTGACTGCATCCTTTAGAGACATGATTATTTTCTTGCCTCGCGTTTTTTATCAACAGAATATATTAGAACTCAAATTATTTACATATTATTTATGTTAGATTTTTAGTTACCTTATAACTTAGAAGCGTGGCCGCCAGTAGCCTTTTGGTTAAAAAAATCTTCTAATTTTAATCAAACTGCATCCTTTACAAATATGATTATTTTTCTTCTTGACTTGGATATTTTGTCAACAGAATATATTAGAGCTCTAAATTCCTTAATATTTAAAATTGATTCCATTAGATTTTTTCGTTTTTTTAACCGTTTTAGCGCTGTGTTACAGTTTTGTAACAATCCTAAAAGCATTCATAAGCAAAAATGCCTAGATCCTGTATTTGATTTTTTTTTTTTTTTTTTTGTACTTTCATTTTGACATTTTATTGAACACAATTAACAGAAAGTGATGTGTGTGAATTTTTAATCTTTTAATTAATGTTTTCCATTCTTTTTCATGCTCTTAAGATGCTTGTTTTGATTTTTAGTGTAAATTTATTTTGGAGCAATTATGCTTAGACTATTTAAAATTACATTTACTTATAAAATTTGTATATTTTTAAATTAGCCATTATTTTCTGTTTCGTTTTTTGAATGATAACATCGACAGAGCGACATCAGGGAATTTTCTGGCAAACAGTGAAATGTCAGGGAATTTTGTTTCTTGAATTCTGTAGCCACCCTGCAAATGAATATTTGATGAAAATCTTACTAAGTGTAGATGTTTTTCTTTATATTCAATAATTTTCTTTTAATCACATTCCAACAGAGGTGGGACTGGAGCATTTTTAATTGATATTTTAGTATTTTAATATCATTTAACTTTTGAGTTTTAAAATATTTTCTGAAGAAGTTTTTAATTCCTGCCCTTTTGAGTAACATTGTTAAAATTTTGAAATCATTGTTAATTTAAATGTATTCATCGTGGTTGAAAAATAAAATAATGTAGAAATTATGGCAGAAAACCAGTTACGAAATTTTGCAATTTGCTTTAAAAGTACCCTCGGAAACAGGAGATTATTAAAAATATGCATAATTTATATTGCACTTCAAAAATTTAAACTACATTTAGTAAAAGTATATCTATTTCTCAAAATGATTGGTTATAATCATAAGGAATTAAAAGAAATTTCATTCATGAATTTTAATATGCATTAAAATTTTCTTTTCATTCAATTTCTCTCCATCGTATAAATCACAAAGACAATTGAGGTCCTTAAAAAAGTTAACAAAGTACTTAGAAAGTCCTTAAAAAGTCCTTATTTTTTATTTTGAAAATCTGTATGAACCATGGGATACTTGTAACAACCAAACTGCAAAATTTAGTCTGTCATGTAGCGTGTACAGAGTTGTTTTGACCGCCATCAACTGGTTTATACGTAGTATCTGAAACAAATATTTCATTAACCATAGGTGTGGTTCAAACCAGATATGTTTCAAACAAATATCGTCTAAAACTATTGCTACCACTCATTTTTTGCAATTTTAAAATTCTTTTCCCTTATACTTTGAAAAAATATGTTTAAAAATCCCAAGAAATTCGTTTCCTTTAATAATTTATTTAAATTACAATCTTCTCAAAAGATAGGGAAAGAAGCTTTATTAAAAAACTCAAATTCAATTTTTAATCCATTTTTCAAACACAATTTTTTGTCTTAGGTGCGTTATTGAAGAGTAGGTAAAATGAAATCTGCGTCCATACTTCGCTTCGTGTTCCGTTTCTTAATTATGTCTCCTTATTACTTATTTAAATCTCTCGCCTACGTTCTTAGAAGTCGCGTTTGTTGTTGCCTAGCTTGAAAAACATTGTTTGTTGTTTAAAGAATTGAGAAATGCTTCTTTTTACGCTCGTTTGTTACATTATTTTTACCATTAATGGAAGCCGCCAAATAATTAGATTAGATACGTAAGAAAATCCAATGAATTTTTCTGAGAAAACGTGGGTGTTATATGGTTAGTCTTCTATTCCATTGTTTTATTCCGTTGCAGAATATTACTCGTTTATATTTGCTTTTTTTTTTTTTTTTTTTTTCTTTCTCTTTCTACAATTTCAATAGTTTAAAAATAGCGGCATTGATTGTAAATAAACAAATAAAAAGGAGAAATAGCACAATACTTATTTCGAGAATAAGATATAAGCCCCTAGTTTTTCATATGGAGTCAGGGGAAGGGAAGGGTTTTATAACAAAAGCTATATAAAATTATTATTATTATTATTATTATTATTATTTTTTGTCAATAAACTCCTCATGTACCACAGAGTATCACATGAGGCTTATAGACTTAAGTAATTTGGTTACAAAAAGGAAAGAAACAATCAAAACAATAGCAATATACACAACAATTCAAAAGAGGGAAGGGGGAGAAAATAAACGAATTTATGAATCGAAATAACTATTAATAAAATAATTATAAAAAGCAATAAAGATACTCTATACCTTAACAAGTTCATTAAAGTTTGGAGGCCAATTGATTTTAAGTTTAACCAACTCGTGTTTTAAAAGATTTCTCTCAACACGTCTTGGACACTCAAGAATAATATGTTCGACATTTTGAACACATCCCATGCATTGCACTGTTGCATATGTTAGAAGACGCTAAATTAAATTTATTGAAGTAGGCTTTGAAATTACCCGTGAATCCGTCTAAAGTCTATGGAAATATGTTGGCATTTAAGCCTTTAATGGATAGAAAGGAAAAAATTTTAGTGAGCAAAGCATTGCACGAATTTGTATACATTTTGTCCCAAATAACAACAACTTCCTTTCTGAACGTCATTTTAAAAAAATATTTAGGGATGTTCACATGAGTGTCAATTTCACGCTTAGTGACCTCTTATAGAAAGCCAATCCGCTCTTTCGTTTCCAAGAATGCCGATGTGTCCACGAACAAAAAATAAAAAGAAGACATCGATTCCTCTGTCCATTAGATCAGTGAGGTTTTTCTGCATATTGACAATGATATCATTACAAAGAGAAATGTCCATTAGGGCTTCTAAAGATGAGAGTGGGTCGGTGCAGATGAGGTCCTTAGAGTTCGCTCCGTTCTGCTGGGCAATTCAATGTACAAAAATTGAATGAATGTATTAAATATAGGATCCAAATTGTAGAATTGTTGCGAAGCGTCTTGTGAATATTACAAATTTTGTAATTAGGTATGGAATCACGAATAAGTAAAGTCATAACATCACGGATAAGTTACGCAAATAAAACAAGGGTTTGGAGAATCGGATAGCTTTCAATTAAACTATAATACAAGTGACTTTTTTAAAATTTGAAATGGATTGACATAGTTTATCGTATATGTTCGTTCCGTTCTGCTGGGCAATTCAATGTACAAAAATTGAATGAATGTATTAAATATAGGATCCAAATTGTAGTATTGTTGCGAAGCGTCTTGTGAATATTACAAATTTTGTAATTAGGTATGGAATCACGAATAAGTAAAGTCATAACATCACGGATAAGTTACGCAAATAAAACAAGGGTTTGGAGAATCGGATAGCTTTCAATTAAACTATAATACAAGTGACTTTTTTAAAATTTGAAATGGATTGACATAGTTTATCGTATATGTTCGTTCCGTTCTGCTGGGCAATTCAATGTACAAAAATTGAATGAATGTATTAAATATAGGATCCAAATTGTAGTATTGTTGCGAAGCGTCTTGTGAATATTACAAATTTTGTAATTAGGTATGGAATCACGAATAAGTAAAGTCATAACATCACGGATAAGTTACGCAAATAAAACAAGGGTTTGGAGAATCGGATAGCTTTCAATTAAACTATAATACAAGTGACTTCTTTAAAATTTGAAATGGATTGACATAGTTTATCGTATATGTTCGTTCCGTTCTGCTGGGCAATTCAATGTACAAAAATTGAATGAATGTATTAAATATAGGATCCAAATTGTAGTATTGTTGCGAAGCGTCTTGTGAATATTACAAATTTTGTAATTAGGTATGGAATCACGAATAAGTAAAGTCATAACATCACGGATAAGTTACGCAAATAAAACAAGGGTTTGGAGAATCGGATAGCTTTCAATTAAACTATAATACAAGTGACTTCTTTAAAATTTGAAATGGATTGACATAGTTTATCGTATATGTTCGTTCCGTTCTGCTGGGCAATTCAATGTACAAAAATTGAATGAATGTATTAAATATAGGATCCAAATTGTAGTATTGTTGCGAAGCGTCTTGTGAATATTACAAATTTTGTAATTAGGTATGGAATCACGAATAAGTAAAGTCATAACATCACGGATAAGTTACGCAAATAAAACAAGGGTTTGGAGAATCGGATAGCTTTCAATTAAACTATAATACAAGTGACTTTTTTAAAATTTGAAATGGATTGACATAGTTTATCGTATGTGTATTCATGCTTTCATTCAAATAAAAAAAATTCACCTATTTTACAATAACCATTTTCACGAATAGCCCTAAGTTGGCACAATTGGCGACTTTTTTTTTGCACAAAAGTGGTATTTTTGTCTATATTTGGCTGAGAAGATTTACTCCTAACACATAAAAGGAATTAATTGCTGTTGCACAATCTTGTCGTTACAAAGTAGTGAAGAAGCTAAATTTGTACACCATAACACAATCTATTCTGTAGTTATTCCAGTATTTGTAATTCTTTGTAGTTTTGTAGATATATGTAGTGCAGGCAGACTTATGACCATTCTATATATTTTTCATACCTTTCTCATCGATTAAATCATGAAAATTCGAAATCAATTTTTTTTTTTACCACAGTGGAATAATTTCATTGCTCTATATTAAATATCGGACAATTGATAGTAAACATTATACTTGCGGCATAACAACTAATGTTCAAAACGTGTAAAATCTCTCAATATAAAAGGGAAAGTCCTTACTGACTCAGTCATCACTAATATATAGTCAAAACTTTAATATTCAGTACAAATGTCAATAAAGACACACATAGAAAAAATAAGCTATTCCGATGTTGATTAATTAGTTTTAAAGGTTCGAAAGAGCTTGATTCTTTTTTGTTTATGATCTCTATAAATAAAAATAGGACCCCTTTTAAGAAAGAAAATAAAACATATATTTTTGAACAAATATTAACACAATTTTTTGTTTTTTAAATTTAATATTTTTTATATTTTTGTTTCTTAGTGTTTTTTGTCTTAAATATACTCCTTTTTAAAAAGACTACTCCTTCATAAAGTATACTCTAAAGATGTAGGAAGTGTTTACAATGTGTTTGACAGGCAATTTTTAAAAAGTATTTTGTGTTTTTCGCAAGAAATTTCTAAATTTTCAAAAAATATTTCTTATTTTTTTTAGTTAATGCAGTTTACTAAAAAAACCTCTTCCTTCATTTTTAAAATAGATATTCAAGATTTCAAAAATATAAATAGTTTAGTTCTAAGTGCATTTTTCTCAAAACCTTAACATTTTAAGCACAGTCAAAATTGCCAAATCTAGATTTTCAGAAAATTAACTTAAAAATAAAAACTTGCATACAACTTCTTAGTAGACCGGTAGATAAAAGTTTCAAAATCAAATGTTTGCAGTTTCCTACAACTCTGAAATTTTCCTCACGTTTTCTTGAATATATATAGCTCAATTTTATGCAGTAAAATATTTTTTTTTTTTTTTTTTTTAATTTGGGTATTTGGTTAATTTTGATGTTTGGGTTACCGGTTTGGTGTACTCTTAACAATCAAATTTAACATGAATATAGCGAAACAATTAAAATAATTAGAGACAAGAATCGAAACTGTCAAAGTAAAATGATTATTTTAGATTCAAAATTTTAACGAGCACATTACTCTCAAGTTGTTCGCCCTCTCTGACCATTCGTAACCCCATTCCATTGATCCAGAAGGGGACTTGAGAGCATGCTCCTATTAATCAGGGATTATTAAGAGCTCGGGAGATTCACTCAAATGAAGCAGCTCTCTGCTCTAATTAATCTTCGGCATATGCAGCTTCCTCCAATATATACGTCTTCTGCACCAGTGGAACCATAAGGAGCTCAAATGTTATTTCGATCAGGTCTCTCACTTTGAGGCAGCATTTTGGGCAATTGACATTGGTCAAAAGAGGGATCAAGTTGTGCTTTGTCACACAAATTGGCTCTATTGAGAGGTTGCTTTTGCAAATTTGGTTTTCAGTTGATTTATTCTAACTTTTATCTTTACTTTCATTGGCATTAATGCGTACGTTTGCACTAAAAGCCTTTTAAAAGTTTTATATCGAACCATTTATTTAAAAACTGAGTGCATTAGCTATGTTAAATGTACTGCATGTATCATACTGTTTACTACTTTGTATTTAAATTAGAAATATAAACACTATCCGTTGAAATCTTGCGTTAGTAATAGATTCCATGAAAGATTTGGAGTCTTGAAAAATTCATGAAGAAATTCTTATTTAATTCATGAAGAAATTCATATTTAATTCATGAAGAAATTCACATTTAATTAATGAAGAAATTCACATTTAATTCATGAAGAAATTCACATTTAATTCATGAAGAAATTCACATTTAACTCATGAAGAAATTCACATTTAACTCATGAAGAAATTCACATTTAATTCATGTCGTCATAAATTAGAACATTCATGAACATCCAATTCATGAAGAAATCCCCGTTTCAGAATAGTTTTAAGCAACTTACTTTTGAAGGAAACCTTTTTCAATTTGGGGTTGCAACAAATTAATCTTGTCTAGAAAATATGTTATCAATAACTGTGACTTCATATTGGAAAAGTGTGAATGGTAAAATGAGGAATGAGTTTCCTACAATTACGTGCCTCGTTTTGAAGTGATCACCTTTTCCTAAATAAGCTGCTTGCGCCTTGTTGAAAGCTAATAGCGGTTTACATTTAATCACCGGGAGTAGTTCGACCATCGGAGGAGTATTTGCAAATATTTGGGCGGTGTTTTTAAGGAATTTTTGGATGGATGACTTTTCTTGACTTGCTCAATCGACTTGGAGTGCTTGTCTTGTATCATAATCAGGAAATGTTGCGTAATTACTTTTCTTCTCTACCGAAATGAAAGGACGTTGCTGCATTTTTATATCGATTCTAGAGGTAGCTTTTGAATACAGACGATTTCTTAAAAATTGTAGTTTTTCTTTTTGTAGCCAATATGAAAATTGACAAAACTTGGTCACTTGAAATTACATTTCAAAATAAAAGATATCTTCGAGATAAAATGTGGCTTTTGAAGATCTCAATAAGATTAGAAGGGTTCCATGAAATTTAACGGGAATTTCGACCAGAAGTGGACTTCCATAGTAATTCTATAGATCCCCTTCTTGGACAACTAGTTACTTTTTATCCCATCGAAGCCCAAAGGCAGAGAAGAAACAAGGAAGTCACTCTACGTCGACCGGATAATCCTGAATTTAACTTGTGAAGAAGCTTTCACGAAAAGAAATTAATCATGATTCACTTTTTTAGTAGACTCTTATACTTGTTAATTAGTTTTTCCAAAAATTCGTACTAATTAGCTACAATAAAACTAAATGCAAATCTTTGTTTAAAGCACCCTATATATTAAAGTTATATCGCGTCTTTAAATAGAATTAAGTAAAATTTAACTTTTTAAGAACCACCAAAATTTAGTGGGTGACCCACATTCCTATTTTTATATGGTTCTCTCTCCTTCGATCTGGTAGCATACAAATTATGGGAGGTTTATAAATTCACCGAAATGGCCCTAGCTACGAATGTGAACATTGTGATTCAAACATATCATCTAAAATAACAGGGCTACTAGAAAAATAGGAAGCAAAGAATCATAGTGTGTTCAGATGTAATTTAGGGGGATCCATCTTTCTGATTTTCCTACTTTTTTTGGGCAGACAGCTGGGTGAGACATTTTTTTTTTTTACCACCGTAATGGTTTTTTCACATAGATTTATAAATATTTTTTTTGTAAAATGTGTTTATTTAATGTTACACTCAGAATAAAAATTACTGATATAGAGAAAGTTAAAAAAAGTTTGAAATGGGTTGTCATTCTGAATCGAGCCCAAATTCTTACATTCTAGGAATCTTAAACACTGGTGAATTGGTGCGGGGCAAACTGGGCCTCAAGAAAACTTCTTAGTAAAGGAAATTAGTTTGTAAAGTAGACAATTTGTTCTTCTATTTTTTACAAAGTATCATACTAGTAACGATTACGGAGAGATGGGCCATAATTTGGGGGATTTGATGCAATTGTTTTTTATGGGTAAACGACGTGGTGAAAAAACTGATGATTTCACATGCATTTTTCTCAACCATAAATACACTGATTTATACATTTTATTTTTGCTTTCTCTCTTTTTTCCTCAACTCTGTCTTTACAGCTGCAAAGAAATTATACATTTTGTCAGCTTGGTGATGACATTCTATCGGTGTTTTTTATACTTTGGTGGAGATCGTCATGGCAGAACGCTGCCGCATTTCTAGGTTGAATTATAGGATTTAGAGATTATTTAGTTTTCAGTCTCCGGTTCTAAAAAATAAAATCACAGAACCTAAAGTAAACAGATTGCTTCAGATTCGATATTTTTTTTTTCTCAAAGGGAACATCTTTAATGGAAATTTCAACTTATAGATACGGAATTGCCAACTATTCCTGAGCACCATATTTTCTTCAATGAAGTAGTATGTCAATAAAACTTTAACCCTTTGAAGCAAAAAATTGGATTTTGTTTCTGACTTTAATGACATTTGGTATGGGTCCTCTTTATGTTTAGAAAAATGATAGAGTAGGGGAGACTTGTGTACCTAGGGCCACCCCACTTTTATTGAATAATGTTTAGTTACATTTTTTTTTTTTTTTTTTTTTGTACTCACTTGGTTAGGTGGCAACATCTCTTTTGGCAGCCATTTTGAAATTTTACATGAGAAAGTTGTGGCAAGTTATAAGTGGAAAACGTTTTTATATGGTCTGCAGTGTTACATTTTGCAGCTCATGTCTTTTATTGTTTTACAAAGTTAAGTCAAGTACTTTTCTTTGAATTCAAGTAAATAGTTTTGTTTGTAACATTAAGTACTAAATGAGATGTTTAAATAAGTCCTTTCTCCATTTGCATTTTTAGTAGAAGACCTTTTGTATGAAATTACCAAGTCGTGTACCTAGGACATATAGTTGCTTATTGTGTTCAAATTGCCAAAACTAAAATCTGTTGGTGCTTCAAATAGATAATGAATGCAGCTCATTTTTTTGGAATCAGTTTTTCAAGTTATGAAAATACTTGTAATTCACTAATAATTTGACACATTGCAATTTATTATAGTTATCATGCGATAAACCAATGACTAATTACTTTATATTGTTTCTTTTATAAAATTCGTCTGTGTATGTTTGTTTTCTATTCATTATGGACTGAAATCTCACTTGGAGAGAATGGCCTTAGGTACATCAGATACTGGTCCTAGGTACAACGAGATCTTGAACAGAGGGCCGTTTGTGAAATTTCTTTAAAAGCCTTCTATTTGACAGAATCTATTATTTTAAGTATTTATATTAATCCCAATGGGAAGTAATTATTATAACGATTATGCATATCAGTTTCACATTTTTAAACGGCTTAAGGGCTAATTTTTTGTACATTGAAAAAAAAAAAAAAAAAAAACGGCCCTAGGTACACAGGTCTCTCTCTCCCCTATACTTTCTTTTTGCACCAAAATATTTATTTTAACTTTTGTAAGTGGTTACGATATGAAACCCCAATGTAAGTAACAGTGAATACAAATGACACATCTAATCAAAAAAATTTGTGCTTAAAAAAATTTCACTCTGTTTCAGGTCATACAAAATCAAAAAATTATATAGATTATTTAGGATATGTTCTGTGGTTTCGCTGTAAAACCAGTCTGCGTACAGGTATAAAAAATTTAAGTGGTTTCTGTGTGAAACCACTACGCTTCAAAGGGTTAAAATCAAACTAAATCTTAAAAATAAATTCTTATAGTTATTCAAAATATACCTTAAGTTGAGAGAGTAAATTTAAAATAGTTCATTTAGTCCTTGTGCCGTTTTCGTAGTCTTCTTTTTTTTTAACTTAGAAGCAAAGGTCTGTCTGTCCCTCCGTCCGTTTGAGGTGGACATTCTCAGACAAAACTACAAATGCTGTAGATACGTATTATATGTCAAACAAAAGTCTCATGGAAATGAGTTCCCACATCGAAATTCAACTTGAAATTACAATTTTAAGTTCGAAGGAATAGTGCTTTCATATAACTTTAATGGAATGACTTCAACCGAAAACTTCGGATTAGAACTTGGAATTCTGCTTGGTGGGAAATTTTTTACTTTGTCTACATTTTTGTGCACACACAACAAAATTCAACCTTCACCGACGTTCATAATTTGAAGTCTTAAAAGGGGTGCATTTGAATAAACTCAATTTTTTTCCTGATATTTAACTCAATAGGAATGATCTTTTAGTGACAGTCACAATCCAACTTGTTTTCCATGCATTCTACTTTATTTATTGACTTCATTCATTTTCTTTTATTGATACTTTTTAAGCGACTAAAGGCGACCCTTTTCTATTGAAGAAAATGGATGCTGGAAACTTCTTAATTAAATTGGAAACGAAAACACTCTCCGTTGAAAAGTTTAAAACAATAAAATGGAGAACAACTGTCATTTCAATCTCGTCTTACAACAAAAGATACCTCTGGGTACTTTAATTGAAAACTTCAGAGGCTTGATAAAAAAGAAAACGAGTTAATGCTTTTTTGTGTACAGTGCATTAAATTAGTTCATTTCGCTCTTCTAAGATACTAAACGAAAAATGCAATTTAATTAAATGGTTATTTATTTCTTGGGAATAAAAAGCTTTGTGTGCAGTGTAACTACCACTTTAAACTTATAATAAGACTACCAGTTGTGTATTTCTGATGCATTCTTTTAAAAAATTCTTAAATTGTATCGTTTGGTAATGAACATTAAAACAACTCAATTGTTATTGTGTGGACTTGGATTTGAAAAGAGTCACAAAATAATTTTATTGTTGTGGAAAATACTACTGCATGTTCTAGGAGTGTTTGCTGTAGCATAGACATGTAAACATTTAAAATATAAGTAACGTCCATACAAACATAATGTGGAGAAATAAACATTAGTGTAAAATACACAAACGTAATGATCATGTTTATATTCGTTACATTACATGACTTCCAACATAAGTAAAAAAACTTCAATTTTAATTGCGTTATCAAATCAATCAAGATTTTGTTTTGAAGAAATGTGGTTCCTTTTTTTTTTTTATATAGCTCACAAAGTTCTACGCCTGAAAAAGTCTTCTTAACAAAAATAAGTACAATAAAACCTCATTAACATAAAGTCGATGGGACCACTGAAATTTTTCGAGCTAACCGAATTTCGAGTAAAACGTCTAAAAACATTTTTATCTAATTAATGCAGATTAAAACAACTAGATATTTGTGTATTTAATACTGTTGTTTTTTTCAGAACATTTACATCACACTGCTGGGCTTATATTTAATACTAGGGATTAAATTGTGAATTATTTTTTAGCAAAAGGGCTAGAGAACTTTCTTAAATGCTAAAATTAAAAAATGCTATTTAGTTTTTTTTGCTAAAGCATTTAGCAAGGAAATTTGAAAAATCACAACGTCTGTGATTTGAAGATTATCATCAACATGAAACTAAACAATTAAGATGAACAGTACTTGTCTAGCTGTTTTTCAAAAACTTTAATGGTTTTATTCATAATTATTAATGATTTTTTTAGATTAAACATAACATCAAGAGTGTTATAATCTTGAATTATTTTAACATTTTGCTGAAATGAAAATTCTGATTTTAGCTTCTTTGCTAAAAATTTTTTTTAACCCAGCTCAAACACAGTTTAGTACAATAGTTTAAAAATAATATATATATATACATACACACACATATATATATATAGATACACACAAATATATATATATATATATATATATATATATATATATATATATATATATATATATATATATATATATATATATATAGATACACACACATATATATATATAGATACACACAAATATATATATATATATATATATATATATATATATATATATATATATATATATATATATATATATATATATATATATATATATATATATATATATCAATAACAAAAGAAGTCAAACAATAGAAGTAAACGAATTGACAGAAAGTAGTATAGCATCAATATGTCACTGTGGATTGGGAAATTAACCAAGAAATGAGCAAGCACATTTCTTATCTATAAGAATATATAAAATTTAAATAGTTGTTTTTAATGAATTTTAGTTGAGGGGAACAAAAAATTCAAAAATAACTTCAACTTTATTATTAAAACTTCGATAGCCAAAAAATTTACATTTACTAGAATATTTTTATTGAACTGTAACAACAAAATAATTCTCTGTATTGTAACGAACTCTGTTTATTCAAATAACTTATCAATCCTTATTAAGCAAAAGTTATTTCAAAGGTGAAGAAGAAGAAGATTTTAAAACAATTTGTTTTATGTTGAATTGTTTAATAACGAATGGTTTGCTAATAAATATTTTCAAGCTTTTCTTTCCATTTAGAGCTCTACTGAGACACCAACTGGCGTGGGATAAAAAAAATCATTAAGTAATTTTTTGTCTTTTCTTATTCCAATATTTTAACCTGAAACGTGTTTGGCGTAATAATCCTTCGCAATTGCCAAGATTTTGGATCCAAATCCCTCTCAAGCAGTTTCTTTTTTCTATCGCAATACATTTTTTTCCTTCCTATATCTCATCCAATAATAATTTTATTTGGACGGGTGTGATTCTTTTACTTGTAGAAGCGTTTCTAAATTTGTAAAGATGCCTTCTTAACATTTTATATAGAAATATATACATTTTTTCTGATGCCATTCTTTGATGAATGGTATGCTTCATTGACGTGACAGTTTTTGAAATGTTAAAGTGCTTTTGTCAATAAAATAATGGATTGCATAGATGAGGAATCAGTGTCTACAATGAAGACAAGTATTCAATATGCTGTAAAATACTTGTACAATTTGTCGAAGTTTAGATGTTGTGATAGGTAGCTTTGTTGGTAGCTTTTGAAAAGGTAGCTTTGTTCTCACGTGATTTTATTTTGAACAGTATTAACCTCTACATTCCTTAAAATCTCATATTTCTTTATATAAGAACCTTTGCATAGTGTTTTATTTTTTATTTTTTATTCTATAATATTACCAAAACTGCTTTTATTGTTTACGTGCGCAACTATAATCTGTGGCAGTTTATTTCTTTACTGTGACAATTTTTATTGTTGGGGACGCTGTTGGTTGAGTACAATTTCATTTCAGTGGGTGTTACGAATTACGTTAATTTATATAAAAAGTAATAAAAACACTCGAGAAAATTTTTTTTCGAAAAGAAACAAGGTAACAGTAATGAATAATATTTACATTTTTGCAGTTACTGATAAATTTATGTAAGACATATGTAGCTTTTTTTTAATTTTTTTCCTCTTCTTATTAGCTATATCTATTTCCCGGTTGATTTCAAACGTTATTTATTAAAAATAAAAACTAATGCATTTAAAGGTTAAACCAGTTTTCATATAGTCTTCTTTTCCAACTTTGAAAACATTCGTTTTTATACAGACCAAATATGACAGCATGATTATTTGAAAGCGCTTCCATGCTTATTTTATATTAAATTTATCCGAACTCATTTTGCATCTACCTGCTCTGTTCGAAGATAGGCGACGGTTCTAAAGTGACCAGAAAGAAAACAGAATTTCAGTTACCAAGAAAACTTAAGATTAAAGGCAACTATAAAGTAGTTTCTTATTTTAATCTTAAGAGAAAACTCTCTTAAGAATGCTCTCGCCTTGAGGTATCGTAAACTTTTACGATCATGTTTTCTGAAGGTAGCGTCTCTTTTCTGAGAAACAGTCGAGTGTAAGAGTTTCTTCAGGAAAAAAGGTATCCAGACGTTTTCTTTTAAGATTAGTTGTTGTAAAGTTGTGTCGTAAGAGTTTTCGGACAATTGAAAATTTTGCAACGCGCTTGCTATTTGTTTTCTAGACTTTTTTAAAAATTCTTGAATAGCAAAGCATAAATATATTTACTTTTGGAAAAAATAAAATATTTGTTTCTTATTATTGTATTTTCAAAAAATATTTTATTTTTATAAAATATAAACTAAATCGATACTAGGTTTTTGGCTTGTACCAAAAGCTCAAAACCGTTAGTAGATATTTTTCAGGCTACGTTACAGCTACTTCTTGCAATTTGTATTAAAACACTTTTGATTTTGAAGAATTTGGTTTCTTAAGAAAATGGAGTTGTATTAAATTAATTCTTGTTAAAAGTTAGTAAAATTTTGTTTTATTGAGAACATATTTCAAGCAACAATAATTTTCCAGTAAATTGTGTGTGTAGGATTTATTTTTAAATGTTTATTTAGAATCACGGTCTTGTAATATTCTTCTTTTTACCATATTATCATAATTTTTATCATTCCAATTAATGTAATCTACAATAACTGCGAGCATTTCTTTCTTGCTTTGATATTCATAATACTTCTATTCGGATGATAGTTTAAGAACCAGTTAGTTTTAAGATGAAAAATGACATTTGCAGAGTTTTCTTTCCAAAAGTACGAATTAACGTGAATGTAAACAATTCATATCCTCTACTGCGTTATTAGATATTCTTTAACACGACTAAATCTTGGCCCAGTACAATTTTCTAGCGGATAGTATTTTGTAAATGAAGCAGCTGTATGAATCGGAGACATTCATGTAATTTATCCCCTCCTCCTGTATATGTTATGAAACTTATTCCATGGACAATTTACGATTGTTCCAGTGGCGTTTTTATACTATCCTTTCTGCAATTGTAACCAGAATTCTGATATAACACTCGGTACGGAATCCTTGACAATTTGTTAACGACTATTTACTGGACTTTTATGACTGCTCACTTAATTTTTTTCTTAAAGCTTGTTTAAATTTGCCAGAACTGCTTGGTCACAAGTATCCTCTTGCCACACAAACTTTAATTCTTCTATACTAAACTTCAACTTAACTAGACATCACTTAGACGGTAGATCGTGACAGTGCTCATAGGTATTTAATCCATTTTGGCGGCGTGAAAGCATAATGTTCGCCAAACCACAACCCTGTAGAGAACAAAAGGCTATAAGGTTTGGCGAGAATTATGTCTTCACTCAGCCAAAATGGATTAAATACTTATGAGCACTGTCACGATCTACCTTCTAAGTGATGTCTAGTTAAGTTGAAGTTTAGTATAAATGGGTGAACTTTCCATATATCATCCGTCAGCCCTGAAATCGAAACAACTCATTGAAATCAGAAGTATAATTTCTGACAGCCAAGGCAGGATCAGTGGAAGACCCCTCACAAGTGGCCCTACACAAAATCACTCCACTCACCTGCCACCAACACCCCACTTATACACAGGAGAACACT
Source organism: Linyphia triangularis (assembly GCA_963978545.1). Classification (NCBI taxonomy): domain Eukaryota; kingdom Metazoa; phylum Arthropoda; class Arachnida; order Araneae; family Linyphiidae; genus Linyphia; species Linyphia triangularis. The sequence goes on from OZ021727.1 coordinate 95,404,717, forward strand.
TCCAGCCGCGAAATGCAAGGTGCATCGAACCAGAAGGAGTCTTCTTTTTTTCCAATGTAGTCCTTGTGCTTTCCTTGCACCGGTTGTCTACCCCCAAGAGGGGGAAGGGGGAAGCGACTCACCTGAGACTCCCCCTTCCTTCTTCTTCTGTGATACCTGCAAAGATGTGTCTTGTGGTGAGAACTGGTTTTCGGGTCGGCTACTCGCTGGGTTGTAGTATTTGGCCTTGTAGGGGTTGCTTGGCGAAAGCGTTAAGTTTCGCTCCTATTGTAAGGTGTCCGAAAATGTCCGGAGTACTTTTTTTTTAAAAACGTTTTTAAGAAACAATTTAATTGCATTTTGAAAAGTAATACTACAAAACATTAGTAATTCATGCATACAATTTTAATTATATTCTGATAATTTTATAAAAATGAAAATTTCCCAAAATCTTCAAAAATGCTAGACGAAAAACTATTTAACTTATTCAAAAAATAACTCTACTATATTAAACTACACACTTGTTTCTAGAATATATATTTATAAAATAAAGAACATTTTAATGAATAAATTTTTTTAACTGTCAACGAAACATGACTTCTTCATTCTTCATTTTCAAAATTTTTAACGTGTTATATTTTAAATAATGCTTTATAGTTATATGTTAACCAATGTTTTATTCAAATTTTTTAAATATAACCTCTAAATAACAGTTCACAAAAAAAAAAAAAAAAAAAAAAAAAAAAATCCGAAGAATTCATTTATAACTTTTTTAACTATAATTTTTCAAATATAGGAATTTATGCATAAAATTGGAGTACGAGAAAAAAGCGTTTTAAGTTTAAAATATCATCATTTTACATGTATCTGTCTTTACAATATTTACCCTTACTTTTGATCAAATTGACCCACACTAAAAGTAGTGGGGACTGTTTTGGAAACTAGATAATGTAGACATTAAAATTATGCAATAAAAATAATTTTAGAAATTTCTTCAAAAGTCGGATATCTTAAAAAAGAGTCATGAAATAATGATTTTCAAGGATAGTTTGAAGAAAAGTTGCTCGACTCATGCTTCAGCGATACGCAGAAGTAGGAGTGGTGAAAAAAAAGTGGGGGGATGCCCAAAAGTTGGTGACAAGTGCAACCCCTCATTTTCAACGATAAATATTATAATTTCGTAACTTATAATAAACATATTTAACAGTAAGAAAACAATTTGTACTTCCTAACACTAACATTGAACAAGGATCCAAAATTTATTGTTATTTCAATGAATATTCTGCGACTTAGTTTTTTTACTTGGAAATAAGAGATTAATTGAAGTCATAATTCAACCATATATACATAACTGTTTATTTAGATTTAAATAGTGCTTATAAATGTGCATACTTTCATGAAATTAAATTAATAGAGAACGTTAAAACGGTTTTTTAAAAAATAGCCCGTCTTTATATTTAACAAAAATAGAAATTTTACTTAAAAGAAAGTTCCTCCAAAGTTAAAAGTTGACCAAATGTAACGGTATTTCTTTATAAAAATATTTATATTTTTACACAAAGTAGTATAGTACATTTTTATTATAATTTAATATATACCATAAATGGTTTTTAAGTTTTCAAATATAAAAAACAAACACTTTTTTTCAGTGTCACTACATTTAAAGGTTAATGCTATTTTTCATTTGTACTTTTTAGACAGATTGAATGTTTTCAAAAGTGGGGGGAGGGGATGCTTCACCCCGTGTCTACCCAATGTCCCCTATATATTGGGGGCATTGGTCTACCCACACTTCTAGCACTGGCGGTACAGTGCTTGAGTTGAACTCGTCATTTGGAAAGTGGAGACAAACACTTTTTTTTTAATAAAATAGTTGATGGAGGAAGCATTGACAAATCATCTGGTAGGATTTTCTTTTATTCATATTCCCGACTGTCATGAGGCCACCTCGAAAGCATCTCTTTCTTTGAATGCTCAAGTCTTATACGGTATATATCTTGTTAGACGGAGTCGTACGTGTGAGAAGTTTCTACTTTAAGAGGAAGTGATCCTATTCTCGCTATGTTACCGTCATCTAGCCCAGTGCATTTAGAAACTACTTTCATTCTATAAAGCCTTGACATTTGGTGAGTAGGTACAAAAAAGATCCCCTATTGAAATGACATAAATTATTTTTATTTAATGTCTATCAATTATAAATGAAAATTAAAATAGCAAAAGACAAAACCACGTAGAGCCACTGCATATACATTAACGTAATGATTTCATTTATAAATTAAATTTATTGCAAGTTATTTTCAAGTTTTTAATATGTATCATTTCATTAATTAATCATTTTCGTACCTACTCTCAGCAAATGTTAAGGTGGCTATAGAGATATATTTCTAAATGCACTGTAAGATACCGAGTGTAGGGAATGATATTTGGACTACTCTTACAATTTGGCAAGGTATCTAGCGTGCAGTTTCCGTAAAAAGGGAAATAGAATATAATCCACTTATCTATAATAATAAAACAAGCAGTGTGTCTGTCTGTCTGTGGCTCTGTGGATCTATAGAAATCTACTTAAAATTGGAGTAGAGTTCTGAAATTTTCAACATAGGAAGTTTTGGCTTTCTAATTTTATGTGTGCCAAACAGAATGTTAAAATTTTAATTAGTTCTTTTTAAATTAATTCTTTTAATTAATTTATTTTTTACAAAGTGACTTCAAATAGAGATACAGCTCTGAAATTTTCAACAAAAGTAGTTTTAGCCTTCTAATTGGACTTTTGAAAAACAGAATGTTAAAACTTTAATTAGTTATTTTTTAATTCATTTTCGTAATTAATTAACAATTTCGACTTCTAATGGGGCTACAGTTCCGAAATTTTCAACATAAGTAGCTTTGGCCTCCTAATTGGTCTTTTAAAAAACAGAATTTTAAATTTTTATATAGTTCCTTTATAATTAATTTTTTTAATTAATTAATATATATTTTACAAAACGATTTCTAATAGGGCTACAGCTCTGAAATTTTCAACACAAATAGTTTTTACCTTCTAATTGGACTTTTGACAAAAAGAACGTTAGCATAATTTGTTTTTTTAATGAATTTTTAATTAATATTTTCACAAAAAGCGACTTCTAATAGGCCTAGAGCTCTGAAAGTTTCAACATAAGTTGTTTTGACCTTCTAATTTTACGAACATCATGTGTTAAAATATTCTTAAAGGGGTGTTGTATTATAGTTATTAACAGGGAATTTTTTTATTGTTTCTCGACAAGGGAAGGGCTTCTAATATTAAGGCTTTACGTAGCAATTAGTTTTTAGTGTGTGAAGCGACCTTATGCTTACGCAGCAATGAACCTTTCATCGAGCAAAGCGAGCTCCATTTTGCGTTGCGATGTACTTTCCTGCGAGTGAAGTGCCAAAAATTGGGGCCTATACACCAATGACTGATTTCCGCAACGCGTTGCCTCACAGCTGGCTAAAATATTGCACATGTTAAAATTTCGTTGCGAAGCACGGGTATTCTGCTAGTCAAGGATATAATAATTGAGTAGAATCATCAACTTATCTCTTCTAACTATTCTTATTTTTAAATATTGTAATTGGTGTATTGGATTTTTTGGCGCAAGAGATGCATGAATTGGAATATTGAGAGAATTGAGTACAAGATTGGTTCTTTAGAAACAGTTTTTTGTTGTTGTTGTTGTTGTCAAGGAGCATAGATAATATGTTTTTTATTTTGCAATTCATGTTTGAAGAGGTAGGCAATATTTTTTTTTGTGTGGCAGGGCTGCCTGGAATTCAGCCATAAAACTGCTTTTGAAACTTCAAAATATCCGTCTTTTTACATGAGTATTAAAAAAGAAGCAAAATATATAACACCTCGTCTATTGATATTTGCCACCAAATCGTAAATTTTATGCTTCACCGTAGTTTTACTCAGTCGTAAAGTTTTTTATAGCCTGATATCATCTTTTCTAGTTTATTTGAATATCGATTCGGCTTTCCTGAGCAACAACATAGTGAGAGCGCATGTATGTTATTTAGTTGTGGTTCGCCAACACAGAATTTATGAGTGTTCTTATGAGTATTTATGCTCGTTTTGAAGTTTATTACCTGGGATCGATGCTTTTTTTTTTTTAGATTTTAATTCGTGTAGGTATTTGTTGGTTAAGAATTGAAAAGGGTGAAATAAAGTAAAGTTAGTAAAAATCGGTTAGATATTAATAAGGGGATTGTGTTAGTGGCTTTTTAATGAGCTATAATGTTGAGTAGGTTTAATTTAAAGCAGAGTAAAAAAACTTTACGAGGTTTGATTATTTTAGTTTTAATATCTTACATAGTTAATTGCTGTAATAAAAAGTTTATGTTTTAATATATAAGCAATTGTAAAAATTTCGTATGCAGATAGTATTAAATTAATGAAAGGTTGCAATGAATGTAATTGCGTTAGTCAGCTTCTGAAATTTATTACTTCTCATTTTGTCACGTATTAAATTTTCGAAATAACGGTTCAATTGTAATAGGTTTTGTTATCTTCTAAAAGAAATTAATTTTTATTTAATTCCTCTTTGTAAGAGTTCTTATAAATAGTCGTTTCAGTCGTTCCTTCTCATTTTACATTAATATAGACTGACTTGGAAAATGACAACTTGCGTCGAATAATGACGTAATTTTGGACCGACCAATGAATTGAATCGAATGGCGTCAAGACAGCAGGCCGCCAATCACTGGATACTGTCACAGAATTCGCATTTAAAAGTGGAAGGGTAGTATCAATAATACAGACATGAAATTCTTTTTTTGAAAGAAAAAAAAAAAACTTTTTGAGCTTGGTAGAAGTTTAAGAGAGACAGCGGTTACGAATTGAATCGAACGAAGTTTTCGCTGAATAATTCAAAATCTTATCTCACGGCGACTACTAAATAATTCATATCTGTTCAGTCGCAAGTTCAGAAGAAAAGGCTAAACGCAGATGATTCTTTTTTAATATTTTTTATTAATTTTTGAGACGTCTTTGTTTTGCTGTCAGCTTTTTCGCTCTTAGAATGGTAATCTTTCTGCATATTTGGAGTTATCTTAAACTTAAAATCCTTCCCTGGGCGAACAAATATGGATTTTTTTTTCCCTTTTTGATAATTTAATTTTTGTGATGATAGTTAAGTTTGTTTTCTTTCGGGTAGCGTTAATGACTGATAAGGAATATTTGATTAAAAAAATTTTATTCTTTGGATTAATTGACAACAAGGAAAATAGATCGTGACTTTTTAAATCCTTTATATTAACTTCGATTTTGTGTGTGTGTTTGTCGATGGCGGGCAAATTGGCGGTGGCCCCTTGCCGTCATCCAATCGGTTTGAAACTTGGCAGACAGATTCGATGTCGATGACAATGCATTTTATCAAATTTTGGGACTGTAACCGTCACTAAGTTCGCTTTTATGGACTGCAAATAAATCAACTTGCCATCATCGAATCGCGTTAAAATAGTATTTTCCTGACCATTGAAAAAACTCTTTCCTGTTACCAAAATTGTTTTAATAAATAAATAATAAAATTATTTTAACCAGAATAAAATATATTTTATATGAGTGCATAAATTCCAGGTAATTTTTAGTAAATAAATTTTGAAACGTAGTTTGCCTACATTTTGGTGATAGAAATGCTTTTGGTATTTAAAATTAGATACAAACACCAAGATCGCGCTGTTTACAGAATCGGTACTATGTTAATGAATATAGAAATTGGCAATGTGTTGATGCTGATGTCAACCTATCCACTATTGGGAAAACAAGAGTTAGAAAGAAAAGAAATCGGTTGAATTTTAGGTTTGTTTATTTAGCTAGAGCACGTTCAGACTTCAGACCCCAACTCGAGATATAGCAGATACAGACTGTTATATAATAGACTGAGAGGCGACAGCAATTTTTGGACCTCATCGAACATCATTCTGAATTTTTTATAGAAATTGGAGAAAAGTTAGTAGATTACGAATAAACTGGTCTATCGTGGCAAAAATGGCCGAAACTGGTCAAAAATCGACTTCTAATAAGTTCAACTAAATCAAATTGCCAAATGCGCCATAAATTGCCAAATAATAATATTTTTTTTTTTTTAATTTGGTAACCCTCACTCTTTAATTTTCAATTAAGAAAGTTGCAGACGATTCGGATGTGTGGCTATGGTTTACTTGCATCTTTCACAAATGAGCCGAATTGGCGATAAACACTACGTCACGGATGGCGTAACTGATGTCGCCGCCAATTTGGCTTACTTTAAAAAAATTACAAGTTTTCCGAGACAGAGATCAGAATATCGTTTGCGCTTTTTCTCATTGAAAATGAAAATGCAGTGGGTTGCCAGACGAAAAAGTTTGTTCTATTTTTGGCAAGTTATGACATATTTGGCAATCGGATTTTAGTTCAACTTATTTCAAGTCGATTTTTGATCAGTTTCGGCCATTTTTGCCGCGGCAGACCAGTGGATTCGTAATCTACTCACTTTTTTCCAATTTCTATAAAAAATTCAGAATGATGTTCGATGGGGTCCCAAAATTGCAGTCACCTCTCGGACTATAAGGAAACAAAAATTTACGTACAGGCAACTCGCTGGTTACAAAATATGCGAGCGAATCAGCGACGAAATGCATATAAAAGATTTATATTAAAAACTTTGTTATATTATTATACAATAAATTTAAAGGTGCAATGCATGAGTAAAGCAATTTTATAAGCTAGTCCAAATTCAAACAATTCTGGTAGAGGTTTTAGGTTGAATTTTTTAAATTTTATATTGTTCCTCTACCGTTTTGTTTTAATAAATGCATCCGAGCACACGGAAGTAGAATCAAAATTAATAGTGTTTTCGTCTTCAAATTTAACAAAAATATAACGTTTTTTTGGAAGATCTGGATTTCGACAAGTTTACTCCGGTATCGACAAAGTGTTCAACAAGGTACTCCTGTATTTTTTCTCTGAAATCGTGATAAAGATGTCGCTGGGTGCTCTTGTTAATCTCTTCCTGTTCTTGGGGTGAAGAGGCCACAAATAGAGATGACCGTGACCAAGACATTGTTCTCCCCATCCCATACTAATCGCACGCAAGAGACTATTGTAACCTTTAAAAGGATAAGTGGTTTAAGTTGCATGTTTTGAGAAATAACCATTGATTTTTTTCCTCTCCCTTGTCCATGAATGTCAATGTGGTGAATAGCTGGAATGTTTGAAATTTCGAATGAGTCGTTTGCGTATCATGAGTTACAAAGAGAAACAGAAACGGCAGTAAGGAAATTAAACAACAACCAGTGAAATTTTTAGGTTTTCTTACTAACCTAGTATGAAATACCACTTTTCATTAAACAAAATTAAAAATCATAATTGTGAACAAAATACATTTAAAACGATTTCAATCATGAACAAAATATGTTTACGATCTTCTTATATTTTGAGAAAAAAAGAAATTCCATTTGTGAACAAAATACACATTACAAAATTCTTTTTTTTAAAAGATTAATACAATGAATATATTTGAGGATTTTTTAGATAGTTAGAGGATTGCTTAGAGCAGTGATTCTCTACCTTTTTTTTGTCGCGGCACACTTTTAACGATTTCAAAATTTGGCGGCACACAAAGAAAAAGATAAGTTTAAAAGTTGTTTACTTTACCTTCCTATTATACTACCTATAATATACTGTAATACACCTATTATATACTGTGTAAAATAGTTTATGATAATAATTTGGAATGTAAAATAAAATAATATAATATGTACTACAAAAACAATAGTATGTTTATTAAGGGATTAATTACAAATATACATTTCTAAAATTTGGCGGCACACTTTAAGAATTTGGCGGCACACAAAAGTGCCGCGGCACAGTGGTTGAGAATCACTGGGTTAGAGGCTAACCTTAGTAAACAAAACTTTTGTAGCTGTCTATGTTTATAAAATTTGTATTATTACAATTGCACATTTCGTGTCCAGTATCATTTTATGAGATATATTTTCAAATAACTTTTATAGATTAATGCCGACCTTACCAAATGAACTGAACACTGTTTCCCAACCGAACTGAACTCTGCTTTCCAACTGAACTGAACATTGCTTTCCAATTGAAATGAACATTGCTTTCTAATTGAACCGAATTCTACTTTTCCACAGAGCTGAACATTGCTTTCCAACTGAACTCTGCTTTCTAACCGAACTGAACATTGCTTTCCAATTGAACTGAATTCTACTTTTCCACAGAACTGAACTTTGCTTTCCAATCCAATCCAACTGAACTTTGCTTTCCAACCGAACTGAACATTGCTTTCCAATTGAACTGAACTCTACTTTCCCACAGAACTGAACATTGCTTTCCAATCCAACTGAACATTGCTTTCCAACCAAACTGCACATTGCTTTCCAATTGAACTGGACTCTATTTTTCCTCAAAACTAAACATTGCTTTCCAATCCAACTGAACTCTGCTTTCCAACCGAACTGAACATTGCTTTATAGAATTGTGGACTTTGTGGTCAAAGTCAAAGTTTTATGGTTATGGAAACGACATCACCTCTTCTGATTTTTAAACTTTTCTTTCCGAAATTCAGATCTAGTTTCGATGTTTTTGACTAAGAATGGAAAGAAAGTTACCCTTGATTTTCCTCTACCAACAACGAATCCGATTTTTGATCATCTCTACATTTGCTTTGAATAGGTCACTCGAACGTATCCGATGAGCGAGTTTGTGGCTGACTCAAACAATATCTAGGGCCACTCGAAGCTTCTGAGCAATGTTGGCAGCAAAACTGAAGTTTCGCTTCCTTGCCACTGATGAATATACGGACACCCTGGAGATGGGGATTTTCTTGGATCAATGACTACAAAAGAAACATTCAAAAAAGGAGATTATCCAGCTCATGTCATGCGAAACAAGTTTAGTTTGCATTTGGATAACAATTTAGGTAAATAATTTCAAGGTTCATACATTTCCTGGAAAAATCTTGGAAATGTTGAAAGTGTAATGTCAAACTCGTAGAATTCATTCAGATATATAAAAATTGAACAACGAGATCTTTTAGTCGAAATTTTGTATTAGGATTTCTTTTATTGCTAAATGAAAAATTGTTTTTAAAAGAATGCATTTTCCATAGCAGGAGATTTAATAAATAGTTACAAAGATCAATGATTTGGAAATTATAATGTTGAATATCAATGATAGATTGTAGTTCGCATACGAAAATGTTTTGGTATTTATAATAGGATAATTTTAAGGTCGGTCATGATTACACATTTGATGAAAATATTTAAAAGGGGCGAAAAAATTAAAATTCTTGTAATGCGATTTAATGGGATAGTACAAATTTATCAAAGAACTTCTTTCATTGATGTTAAAACAACTCTAGAATCATTGCTAATTAATTTTTTGTCTAAACGTTGCGTTGATACTTTTTAAAAAATTTGAGCGGGGAGTAAATACTCATTGTTTTAAAAGAGTTATTTTTTACGTTATTATTATTCCACGCTCGTATCACGTTTATATTTTGTAAATTAAAATTGAAAACATTTTTTTTTTTAATTGGTTAGTTATTTTTTTGGTTCTTTCTCGAAATGTAACATACGTTTAGAATTATGTTTTCAATAAGTAAAAGCTTGATGCGATGATGATGTAGTAAAAAAAAAAGCGTATTTGTTTCTATATTCTCCCTTCCCACCCTCCAAAAAAATATTAAATTTCTACGTGCACGGCAATAACTATTTTATTTTTAGAATAAACACTTTTTATCTTTGGAATCTAACAGCATAACATTTCATAAGTTTTGTACTTTTTAATTCACATAAAGAGTTCATTAAAAAGAGCATTAAACTAAGATACTTTTCTTCAGTTATGCAATGGGAAACATTACATTGAATGAAAAAGTACACTAATTTTCGAGACTAAATATGTATTGCATTCTATTAAATTCATCTTTAGATGTTTACACAATGTATCGCGTTTCCGATGTCATTTGCCATTTTGATATTAAGTACTTTTTCACTCTTCACGAGTGTATTTATCAAAAATGGTATCGTAAATTGGTTCCATTTCTTCAAACACTTCGCCAAACATAAATGCCAATAGAATCAAGCGTTAAGAAACAATCTATTTCCAGTTTCACAGTACAGCACCTAACGGGAAAAATAAATCCCAATCTTTGAAAATGTCCCCTCTTTTTAAAAATAAGTTATCCCTTTTCAAAAGCGCGAATGTTTTTCGATAAAAGGGAATCAGAAAGAAAACGTCATTTTTTTTCTTTCTTGTTACCGGTTAAGATTGGTAAGTATGCAACATTTTCAGCAAACAGAAAAATAATGAGACAGTTAAGTACCTGGTTGCTCAGTTCAGCTTTATTTCAGTTTTCTAATAAAAATATCACTATCATTCATGAAGGAAATCACAATCCCCATCTCTTTTAAATACTTTATATTAACTTTGGTTTTGTTTGTGGCGGGCAAAGTTGCGGTAGGCTAAGTAACTCACTTGTCATCATCCAACAGAGCTGAAACTTGGTAGATATACTCGTCGTCGATGACAGCCACTACAGAAAAGAAAACAATCAAATATAAAGTTTTGAATAGCTTTCAAATATTTTCTGTCCCTGAATCTTCATTACGAAAATGTGAACTATTTTTATTTTAATGACTGTTGTTTCTAAATATATTTATTCATTTTTATACTCCCATGATTTCAGTAAGATACACAATTATTTGAAGATCTGTTGAACTATACTAAACTTCAGCTTAACTTGACATCACTAGACGGTAGATCGTCACAGTGCTCATAGGTATTTAATCCATTTTGACGGCGTGAAAGCAGAATGTTTGCCAAACCACAACCCTGTAGAGAACAAAAGGCTATAAGGTTTGGCGAGAATTATGTCTTCACTCAGCTAAAATCGATTAACTGTCTATGAGTATGCTGAAGATCTAGCGTCTAGTGATGTCAAGTTAAGTTGAAGTTTAGTATACCAGATTGCCACAAACAGTACCAGTTTGCAATAAAGTTAATCCAATACTACAAATAATTAACTATAAATTCTCTCAAATTCTAACTCTTTGAACTTCGATAACGTCACTAAAAGAACTCCCATTCCAAAGCAATCGTATCTGAGCCCATACGGAAAAAGGACTTTACTTTTTTGAACTACAATTTGAACTCTCTGTGAATGCGAAGTAGAAATAAATATGTTATCAATGTTTAACCAGACACGAATGTCAACAGGGTGAGCGATGGCCTGAAGCAACTTATTGTGACTCCGTTTACAACAGTATCGGAATAGTTTCTGAGGTCAATACGGAAAATAACGACCGTTTTTCGAATCCCGATGAAGAGACCGATACTCTTGAATCAAAGGATCATTACCATGATGGAACAACGGAAGACTTTCCTAAGATAAGTTGTTTGACCTGCGACGTGTCTGACCTTAGGCGTCATTTTTTTTAAAAAAATTATCCGACATAAAATTTTATGGAGCAATTTTTCTTATTGATAATTTTAATTTTAAATAATACTCTGCCATAAAATGGCAATTAAGAGACAATTAATCATCGCAGATTTCAATATTCTGGAAAATTGTTTCTTCCAAAATGCTGCATCTGAAAGAAAAATGATAAAAGTTTCTCATCCAAGGAAAACTAAGTAGGGTAGAAACACAAAACAACTAATTATTAATTTAATTTTTTGGGCGATACTTTTGCAATTTTCAATTTTTAAAAAATCGACAAATTGGAGAAATCGGAGACTTTAGCGACAAAAATAGTAATCATTTTCTAGTTCTGGCCAAATTTTAAACTAAATTAAGTGGAGTTATTTTAATTTAATTAAATAAGTTTATTGGAAACAAAAGATACTTTAGCAATGGAAAATGAAATTGAAACTAAATTGTCATTTTTCCATTTATTGTTTAAGCAAGCTAACATTCTGGCAACTATTTTTAATTGTTACCATGTTAAATGGAAAGAAAACCCTGAATTCTGAGTTTCCAGATACTGCACGTATAATCAAATTTCTCTGAGGACACAGTTGAACTCGACATATTGATTTTGTACTATACGAGTACGAGTCTATAAACTTATCCACTCGTAAATTTATAACCAAAAGCTAAAAAAGCTTTTTTTTTGTTAATTAAATAAGTTTATTTGAAATGAAAATTCTATAGCAAACAGAAAATATAAGTGAAACTAAAGATTTTGATACGCATACATCCATTGTTGTACCTTTGACTGCACATTGTTTACGCCAACTAATGTCGTGACAGCCATTCTTCATTATTCCAATATCAATGAAATCTTTAAGACACTTGCATATATCTGCATTTTTGTTAGTGCTCAACTAAATCCCAACCGCAGTTAACCTTTCGAGTTTCGTTAAAAAGTGCTCTATATTTTCAGAGTTATGGAAAGTGCAATTTCAAGTATTAAAAATAGACAGACACCATGGAGATCGATCGGCATAAAAAAAATGAGTTATAATTTTGGACGACTACAAAACTATCTACATCTGATAGATGAAAAGATTAAATTGATTTTAAAACGATACTTGAAATGCATACCTATGGCTTCGACCCATTCTCAAATATTAAGAAAATTCTATCGAAGAATTTTATTTAAAGTATTGTTTCAGAAATTATCTGTATACAATTGTAAATAGTGACGCATTTTTTTAAGGTTCTATTTTATTTGTTAACAGCGTTAATACAATTTAGAAAAAAGGTTGGCAACGTCTAAACCAATCGGGAAATTTCGAGGTGTTTTCATTATGTAAGTTTCCACGCGCTCCTATAAATAAGACCTCGGCGTGAAGTCATGTATCAGTTGAATTTCGGAAGTTGCTTTGAAAGAAGCTGAGCGCTTGTGATGTCTGAATTATCGCTGTATCCGAAGTTGTATGCGACGAAGTTTATTCTGAAACTTGCGAATTTCTAATTGTTAGGAGAAGCTTTGTAAGCCATCGAGAGAAGAATAAATTATAGTTTTTATTTGCTAAGAGGGTTTGAGACTCAAAATTTAAAAAATTCTTATTTTTTTTATTATAGTAAAAAATAATAAAAGTATTTTTGAATAATATGACCAAAAAATGTTGTTTCTATCATTAGTAAGGACTTGAAATATTAAAGTTTTTTGTTACATGATAACTGTAAAAGTTTTTGGAGCTTAGGATATTATGGGTTTTATACAGTTTTTGCACAAAATAATTTAATTTAATTTTTTTTTTTTTAAATATTTTATTAAAAATCATGGAGATAATTTTTGATAAGCATTATAAGAAGTAATTTAATGCAAAAATGAAGTGATTTTATAATTTAAAAAAAATATATATATATCAAATTTAGTTAACGTCAAAATTTTGATGTTCTTTAATTTATATATATATATATTTTAAGTTGAAAGTTTAAAATTGTTACTTTAGTTTCAAAGCATAATACAATACTGCATCAATAGCTTCAGAAAAATAATTCTAAAAATAAAGATGTTAGAATTTTGAGTCCTGGACCTCCTTGAGAATTGCGTTGTCATTTCCTCTGCGAAATTTTCATAACAGTATGTATAAAAACTTTGCTGCTATCGAAAACTATTATATTTATTTTTGGTAAAGTATTGAGTACTGTTTACGAATTACTCCAATCGTAATATCGATCTGTACAGAACTCATGTTTCTTCCGACTTCAAGAGACAACGGTAATGTGATTATGATCCGCCTTGATTATTATATCCGTCGGGGGAATGAAATAACTTTTTATTCCAAGCGCGTCTCTTAACTCCCAACTTCTGGGTCCGAAGAAGAAAGTTCTTCTTGAAGGGAGAAAAACAGGAGAAAAAGGATCTCACCTAATCTCCCCTTCCGACTAAATCCTGTAGCCGTTGTTCCTGGAGAAGAGGAATTTGATTCGAGTCCAGGATTTGGATTTGGAGTGAGACAGGAAGCGACCAGGCGGAAAATGGAATCCCTTCTCATCACCGGAAAAGAAAAAAATATATATCTGATGAATTCATGTTTTTTGTTTTGCTTTTAAAACTTCCTTATTTTTTTTTTTTATTAACACAAACCACATCTATAGTTTGGGAACTAAGTTTGAAGGCCGATGATTGTGTTTTAACATCTTTTATGAAGAGATACTTCTCGAAAGGTGTACCACTTGAAATGAGGTATTGAAATTGATAAAACAACAACACATACATGTTTAGTTAAAAATAGAAAATAAATGTAAAGTAATGTGAAAAGGAAGATGACTTTTTATCACACAAACAAAAATGAAGCATTTTATCCCTTACATAGGCCATTTCATAAAAGATTTCTTTTAGATTTGTTTCTTAAGATCTTATGGATAGATTATATGAAGTTGAACTTTCTTAGAGTATAAGAAAGTTAAATTTTATTTTTGTCTTCGGTATATACTTAGAACATTAGACTTGCCCAATGTAAATAAGTTTAGAGATTTGTCGATTGAGTTGAGTATCGATTTACGAATCTTAAGAAGTCTGAAGAGATGATTGATCAATTTATTCAAGTAAACGCATCATTTCTTCCTTTTCGAGTTGAATAGTTTCCTATTGCTTTCAAATTGTTTCAAGCGTAAGAAATGTGTTTATCACTCTATCTGTCTAAATCGTAAGCAAATCGTGTTAATGCTCAATAAAGCAAGTTTTTCCCCCTGAATTATTTAAAAAAATAGGGGTGCGGAACAACGCACAACTTTCAATTACACTATAATATTTGTCATTGGATAAAAATTTGATTAACCGTTTTCATATATCACTTATTTAACTAAAAATGATCAGTTTGGCAATGATTTTTACATGGGGGAAAAAACGCCAAAATGACAATGTTATTCGATAATTATTACATTATGCTCTCTTGTGCCTGTGAAACAGAAAAAAAAAAATCAATCATTGATGGGCGTTGCTGAATGGCAAGATAGCTCTGTGGTAAAGGCACTCATTTTTCAATTTTAATGGTTTTATCGTATTTCTACATGAGTTTTGGAGATGGGAACGTTCAGAACACATTAAAAGATATTAACAAAGATATTTTAATCAGAATCGTTAGAGTCGTTTTTTAGTAATTGCTGAAAAACATGATTATTCATGATTTCAACCTCATGCTAATGCACGATTTTGACGAAAACCTTAATGGTAGATCCCATGGCCACAACTCACCTGCACACCAAATTTGAACATCGTACGTTAATTTGTTCGGGCGTTATGCTGACCACAGACACACAGACATACATTTTTTCTTGATAAATTTTTTGAAATCAAGATGTTTAATATGTGAAGAATTTTTTTTTTTTTTTTTTTTTTTTGACAGAATGCTATACTTTTATTTCCTTTTGTAAACGTATAGGTAATTGAAAATAAAAATAAACACTCGTTGAGATAACATTCATTTTAACACATATATTGAAATGAACGCGTAAGTTAAAGCTCATTTTTGATCAATGATGAATATGAAAATGGGTGAAGGAAGGATGCTTTTTTACCAATTAATGAATTGCTAATTTAATTGTCTTGCTCAATCTTTGAAATGAAGTTTATATACTGCTTCTATGTTTATACCATAACATTACTCGTTAATTACGAAATTAGCCGTGATTAGCTTAATTAACGAAATCAAGAAGAAAAATGGCTTTCTTTCCATAAATTGTTTTTGAGATTTTTCTTTATTTCGGATTATTTCCGAATTTTTCTTACAGTTGTGGAAGTATGTGAAAGGTTATACTAAATCTTCAATATGTGCCACCTCTCTGTGCAGGGCATTCGAATTTCGTAAAAAAATATTTTGTAATGGTTTTTTCTACTACATTTTATCAAAAGTGACCGATGGTGCCCAATTCATTCCTCTCACGTTTGAAGCGGACAAATAAACATGATAGTCAGAGGTAAAAGAACAATAACAGTTTTGTTTGGTATTGTGACTTTTGCAGTTCCCTCCCACAGATATGAGATTTATTTTGGAAACATAGATAGCTTCAAAATTTAGTTTTTAACAGTCGCCGGTATTATGCGAACGACACTGTACAATATTGTAACAAAAATCGTCTGTATATAATTGTAATAGTTACGTATTTATTTTAAAGTTCTATTTTATTTTATTCTGTATAAAATTCTAAACAGCGAAGTATTTATTTTTACTTTCTATTTTATTTCATTTGTTAACAGGGATAATACGGGTTAGAAAAAAGGTGGCAACTTTTAAATCGATCGGAAAATTTCGATACATTTCTATCAGATGATTGGTTGGCTGGATTTTGCTAGAAATTTCTTAAACAGGTAAAAAATTTAATTGCCAGTTAGTCGAGTATCGTTTGCTGTTCGGAATGCATTGGAAATTGTGGTTAATTTCCACGGTGCCCGAATTATCTCTCAGTTCTAAGTTGTATGTACCGAAGCTTGATAGCAATTGTTCTGTTGTTAGGAAAAAATTTTGAGCCATCAAAGGAAGAGAATTGTATTTTTTATAGAATTATAGTTTTTATTTAATAAAAACAGCCTCATCATTTTCTCTTATAAAAAATTCTTAAGATTGCATTTGTTGCTTGTGAATAAGTAGCAAGAAATCATTTAATACATTTAAATGTTAGAGGTTGAGATATTGAACCACGAAATCTGCTCTCTCTATAAGCTCATCCGTGCAGTAAATTTGAAGGAGTCCATTCCTTCCCAAAACATGGCGCGGATTGTGTAACACTCGACCTGCCAAGTAAATGCCTTTTCGATGTCTAAATACAAAGACGATGTCATCGACTGAAATCAAGTGTCTTTTTCGTATATCTTACGATCCAAGAATTTTAATGTATTCTCTAAAAAAGGAAATCGTATTTAGAGAAATGTGATTATGTACGCGAAGTTTCTTTTAGGTGCGAGATTTGTGTATTCACGTTTTCGGAATATTCTGCTTTGTTTTATCTCGGACTTCCCGATTCCTACCTGAAGACAAGGCACGAAAATAATATTCCGACTTGCGCTCACTTTGAAAAGGAGCGCCATTGTGACGCGCTGCTCTTCTCGTTTTACTCGAGTTCCATTTGACCGACTGCAATGACTCAAGTTGATAATACGATTCCGCACTAATTTAAATGGGACATACTTCTTCTAAATAACATTTACGCACCTTGGTATACGAAGGAGTGTGTTTGCATAAGGTTTCGCACGGGTATTATCCATTTGCTACCAGACTAATTACACTTTGCTCTTCAGCGGAATTCTCATTGTTATTGAAGGAGCTCTTTGTACAGATTTCTTTTACTTTTATTTGAAATACCTTTTTTTAAACTTCCTGTAGAATTCTGAAATTTCATGGTAGCTTTGACGCAGACGCTTATTCTCTTAGTTATACATCGGCTGCAAGTGAAAATCGAACATTAGAAGAGTTCAGTGGATTAAACAATACGCATTCATTCATTAAAAAAATTATATTGTTGTCAAATGCAAGATCAACAAACTTCGTAAAACGTCAATATTGACCAATAGGACATAGTATCGAGAATATCAACAGCCGGTTTAAATACATATACAAATCAGAATTTTTTTATTTACTCATTTGTTCTTGTAATATTCATTTAATAATAAACACTGGACAACTGCTATGCCAATAATAATATACTGTACGACGTCATTGCCTTCTCCAGGTTGACGTTACTACATTGAAATATTTTGACTTATTTTTCATTTCTAAATAACAATAATTAAAAATTATTGATAAAGATTATTCTGGAACTTTATCTTTCACTCAGAAAATACAAATAATATTTTTTAGAAATTTGTTTAGAGAATTTTTGAATTGTTTATTTAAATTAAAAAGTTACATACGAATTCAAATTACCCGCTCTTATTACTAATTCAAATCTGACATTAAATTTAATATGTAACAAGGATGGCTCATTTTGTTTAAAAAGTACAATAAAGGTCTTGGGCATGTTTATCAGTTTTCGTACTTGTGAGTTCAAAGCTTAGTTTAAACCTTTTTTTTGAGGATGCGTTGGTTTTGTTTGTTAAATAATTCTTTAAAATTTTTATAACTTGTGTGCCATATTCTGGATTAGTTAGAGCTATTTTTATGTTCGCCGCCTTTCGATTGAGTTTAGTTGCACGCAATTCTCCTATTAAATATGGAGATTTCTTGAACAGACATAAATTCTTCTTGGGTTGTTTTTCCTTTTTATTATTTGCTTCACATTATACCCTTAAAGTTTTGCGCAATTTAGCGTGTTGTCACGAAACAATTTTTTTTCTCTTTCAAAAGCTTTAAGCTATTTTAGTTGTACTTCTCTTGTAATTCTTTATGTTACAAGAAAAGAAATTAAAATAATATTAATAATTTTTACTGCAATTCGGTGTTTCTCATTTAAAAATTACAAAATGAAGTTGGTTAGAGTAAGCATTTTTGATGCCTTATCTAAAAAAACCACAACCAAATACTGATTTTTTTTTCTCTGAAATTAGTTATTTTTCATTACCGAAAAACTTATTTGACGTTGTTTTTTTATTGCGAAAAAGTTAATTGGGTTCAGCCAGGGACAACAAGAGTGTTTTCTTATTGCTTTAATTAAGCTGCTGAATATAACAGCGATGATATTCTATAACGTTTAATTAATATGGATAACATACTAGAAATGGCGTCAGGAAAAGTCTTATAAAAGGAGAATTTTTTTTTTTATATTGTGAAATCATAAAAATGGGTTTTGACAAAAAGTAGTTAATAATAATATTTTTTTGTAAGAAAATTATTTAAAAAATTTGATAATTTTAATGTCGATTATTTTTTGTAAATGTATTGTGTATAATTTTTTTTTTTTTTTTTTTTTTAGGTAAGTGGAAACTTTACTATCGTCTTTTTTTACTGAGATTATATTTAAAGGTAAGAAAAATACGAATCCCCTTGTTTATATTTCAGACATACTTTTGTAAGTTATTCAAAATTCGTTATTCGACAAACATTGTTAACAAGCTATTCACTCACTTTTCAACAGACTATTCTAAATTGGTTGTTTTGTAGTTCTTTGGGGTATGGTATATACGAAGCAATATAACACTGCAACACTGTGATTACGCCTCGTAATTTTGAACTTCGTCAGGTGACGAGGCACGGACACCTGAGCTAGCACTTCCGCTGGTTTCTATCACGCGATATTTAGATCGCTAGTTGAGCCGCTGGGGACTCTGACTATTACACATTTATTCGAGTCTTTTTGCGGATTTAAAATATAATCGTTAGCAAGGGGGACATTCAAATCTAGAGATATGAAGTTTTTTCCTAAGCATAGATATCCGTTTAATAGTTGCTATTCAATGAAGGATTCGGATTCTTTCATGAAATTTCTATTCGGGTCAGTTATTGGAACTTCACCACGAATTTCTACCTTGGCTCTTCACATAATATTTTTAATATTTTTTTTTATGTATATAAAAGCTTTATATTTCAGTTCTAAATATTTTTCAATTACATTCGGTGTGTTTTAAAAATGGTTTTTAAATGCAATTACAAACCATAGCAAAATAATTTAGTTTAAAAATTGAAAAACTTACTTAATAATTAATATTAGAAGCAATTGAAATTATAAGAAATAAATTCAACGGGAAAGATAAGACTGTTCAACACAATTTGCATATTAGTACCGAAATAATTTTGAGCTTACGGCATTAAATAAAATGTCTTTAATGGGCTACAAAAATTTCTCCTTTATTATATTTAAGTATCGTGAAGTTCGATTTTTCATGGTTCTCCTATGCAATATTTGATGCTCATTATTTGAAAACTACTGTCATTCTCACACTACTGAGTGATATGTGCATTATGGATAGGATACAGAGCCTATATTCCTCCCGAAAATAAATATACAATGAAGTGATATAGTTGAGGGCAATTACTTTGTACCTTCGATAATGATGCCAAATGATTTTCAAAATTAGTTTGGGGTTGACATTGTGTGAAGGTATAAACATTTATTGTTTTGATTATTTGTTTTATGCATTCATTCAAATCTCTTACAAAATATTGTAAAATTATTTTTTATCTTATTCATTTCAGTATACAAACGAAAAGATTGTGCCTGAACTATTTATTTCATATTTCTATTAAAATATCCAAAGTTTAAAAAAATATTTTTACAACAGATTATGATAAAAATTTGTCTTCAATGCCAGTTTGATGGCTGTTTCTAATTGAATCAAATTATATGTACTTTAACTATCTATGTTTGTAAGAAAGGTTTGACCAGTTATGTCTCAGGATTTTTAAGTAGCCCTATTTCTAGGTAGCATTCTTACAATTTCAGAAGGTTCAATATTACTTAATTTTATTTTTCATTGATTTTGCCCCTTGTGATTTATTAAATATCTATTTGATTGTAGTATTTTTTTTTTATCTGCCATCAAAGTGTTGACAGTTTGATCACTGATGCTATTAAAAATAATTCTACAAGCTAGTTAATTATTACTATTATTATTTTAAAATGTATCACAAATATGGGACAATAATGTTTTCTTAAACAAAAGACGATTTTACCATACAGCCAAATAGACAAAAGCCCATTTCTCAAGTTCACGCTAGAGATCCAAAGTGGAAGGTCTTAATTTTTCTTAAATTTTTGCAAATGCTTTTTTCCCCGCAAAGTATGTTTAAATTTTATTTCTTGACAGTGCATACAGGTTCCATGTCAACCCTTTTCCACCATGTCAGATTCCATTAAAAAGGGGACTTGGGAGAAGGGGATGGGGGGCCAGGGGTGGTTTCCGTGCCATAGGGGTCGTTCCCTTTTGGCGTCCGATTATCGATTTGTGCCACCCCATAATACAAACATAAGGTACTCTCTCTCTCTCTCCCCCCCCCCCCCCCGAGTGCATTTTTAACGTCTTTTATGGGGAACAGTCCATTTTTGTGTCTGCTTATTCCCAGCGAATTAGCTGTGTCTTTTTCTGAGGGGTGGACGGGTAGTCAAGTGCCATTCAAGTTTCAGGCGGCTAATTAGGCTATATTTAACTCATTTCACATCGCTCCCTTTATTGCTATTGATTACATGCAAGATAGGCGTTGGTATTCGAAAAAAGGTTACTGGAACTGAGTTTAAATACTATGCTTTACAAATTTCTTAATTACTCTATGCACACCAAATTGTGCTAACTATATTTATTTTGTGACATAAAGTTTTAGTTTGTAAAAAAATGACGTATGGAGAAACTATGAACTTTCTAATCACAGGATGTAATAAAAGAAAAGGAACAAACAAACACAAAACCCTTCCGATTTAACATTTTCGGTGGCATTTACTAACAATTCATTACTTACTATTAGGTTTCTCATCCACATTCAGTAAAATAAAAACTTGTTTTCAGTAAATTATTCAAAATATGTTTAATGTCACGTGATCTCTACATATCCCCCCCCCCCCCCTTCTTAAATATTTATCCCAAAATTCTATCTACTCGGGAATTCTAAATTAAATTCTAATACGTTCATTTATATGTAGCTGAACAAAAATTCAATTTTATTGGATATTTTCCAGAATTTTGAATGAAGTACAAGGTAATAATAATAAAAAAAAAAGTTGCAATATTAATGTCGTTAACTTTACCTATTAAATAGTGGTGGAAATTCTTAACTCGTTTATTTTGTAGGTGTTTTCAAATTACATATGGGGCATTTGACGGAATTGTTGTAGTTCTGCACGGGTCAAACGGTCTCCTAACTTTTGACTAAATTTCAACCGTCTTTGAAACGTGTCAAAATAATTTCCAAAATTCAAGATTTAAAAGTCTATTACAGGGAGAATCATCAAATTTATTATACTTTGAAAAAAACAGTCGAATCTTTCGTATATTTTTAGGCAAGGAAATCGAATAGTCTTTTGATGATTTTTAGTGTTCAGAAATGGTGAAACAATGTTTCATTTTAAGATATTGTTATGAATTTTTCCGCTGAGGCAATGATGGCACAGTTTTTAAGATAAAAACTACTATTTATTCACTCTTCAAAGGCACAAAATTTATTCAAAGCCAACAGTTTAATCACCCTCAAGCTTCAACACAAGCTTCAGCAAAAACAGCTTCGAATACAGCGATTATACAAGCTCACTCCAATAGGTAAACAAAGTGATCAGCTTTTATCTAAGTCCGAAGTCAATCTGAAAACTTTCCCGATCTCCAGTCTTATTTATACTTGGCGCGAGAGACATTCCCGAAATTTTCAGCCAATTCGTCGGAAAAGAAACATCTCGAAATTTCTCGATTGCTTTAGATGTTGCCGCCTTTTTCTAACCTGTATAATCGCTGTTAATAAATAAAATAAGATAAAAATAAATTATGATAGAATTTTTAAATAATACGTCACTATTTACACTATATACAGACAATTGGTGCAACAATATATAATATTTAATACATTTGTTAAACATTGTATCTAGTCGATTAGTTTAGCTGGTTTTTTGGTACTAAACCGATGACAGCTAATTTTTGAGTCCCGAAAATTAGGCTTTGGATGCAGTAGAGATGCCTGTAAATCTTTGTGTTATTTGGAGATGCGTGCGCAATGAAGAGTCGGTCCCCGCCATAAAAGTGCCGTGAGTCACACAGTTTGCAAAGGTGAGACGGCGAAAGTGGGCGTGTGCCGAGTCTGGACTTCGGGGCTCACGGGAATCGGCTACTGGGGCGTGTTCTGTCCCTATTTCATTTAATGATTAAATCACTCGACCGTTGGTGATATCTTACCTCTCGAATACATTCTACAAATTCACGTTGGAAGCACGTAAGAATTATATAGGTATTTTATATTAGAAATGAGTTGGAATTACGATCGACACTGTTACTAAAAGTATGGTTATACATAAGCTTCGATTACGGTATATGCGTGCTTGAACATCCTAATGGATTTTGGAATTTAAATCTGAAATAGTATTTTTACAGATATTTGAAGATTACTTTTGTTGTGCAAAAAACTCTCAATTAGAAAGGTAAATCCAAATGTTATATTGGTTGTATTCAGATTATCTGGCGCCGTCAGCAACACGAGGGCTATAATGCGCCGAAACATTCGTCATTAGACTAGCCAACATACATTTACAAACACCCATGCCTAACACAGAACTCGAACCCGCAACCTCGCGGTCTAGAGGCTAGCACGCTAACCACTATACCGTTTGGTCGGCAAATGTTATATTGGAAATAGAAGATTGCGACGATCGATTTCTTTTTCTGATATATTACTCTTATTTGTATATTAATATTAAATATTTTAATAAAACTACTAAGTAAGGGATCCTGTCTTACTCATTGTATTCTGCAGCCTATTGGAAGTAAACTTAATGTCCCAAAGAATAACTGAGTTCTTACGTCAAAGGAGACTGAAGGCATCTCTTATTAAACAATCAACGCTAGAATTTATTAATTTACCAGTTGAGAGGAACAATAGACACTTTCACAAACTGATAGAAACATTTGAGTGATCGAGGCAAATAAAACGTTCTTTGGCCTTCACTTCCTTTTTTCTATTCTTTTCTTTTTCCGTAAAAGATGTTTCTTTTACTGAGTGCACAAATATTATTTATGTACGGTGTTCTCACTTGGAATCGAGATTTGTTATGCTGTGCATTAATTATTTGTCAAAACAGAAATATTTTGAACAATTTTTGGTATTACTCCTTAGCAGTGCTAAAAGTGTGGATAGAAGTGGGGCGACGCTATTAAAGCCACTGAAATCCATCCTCTTACTTTTAAAAGCATTCTATCCATCTAATAACTAATAAAGAAAAATAACTTTAAATGTAGTGACACTGAGAAAAAGTTATTTAAAGTTTTCAAATGTTTAAAATATATATATACATTTATTTGGTATATATATATCATACTATTACAAAAATGTATTTTACTACTTTGTATTAAGATATAAGTGTTTTATTAATAAATGCTGGTAAACTTTTAAATTTGGTGGAACTTTCTTTTAAGTTAAATTTCTATTCTTATTTCATATAAGGTCAAGCTATTTTAAAGAAGAAAAAAAAAAAAACTTTTAAAGTTCTCTATTAATTTCATTTCATGAAAGTATGCACATTTAGAAGCACTATTTAAATCTAAATAAACAGTTATGATGTATATAATGTTGAATTATTACTTCCCTTTATCTCTTACTTCCAAGTAAAAAAATTAAGTCGCACAATATTCCTCAAAATAACAATACATTTCTAACCTTTGTTCAATGTTAATTTTAGGAAGTATATATTATTTCCTTACTAGTTAGTATTTTTATTATGAGATTGGAAATTCTTAAAATTTTGGTTTGGGAAGGGGGGGGGGGGAGAGAGACTTGCACTTGTCATCAACTTTTGGGTATCCCCCAGAAACGTTTTATGCTTAACTTTTGAGGGGAAAGTCAAGGAATTCTATTCGGAGCCGCATTAATGGAAACGATGGAACACTTGAAACTGTCAGTTTTGCAAATATTTAATTCTATGAAAACGAGAGAGAGAAGAACAGAGTTCAGATTTTGAGTTTTTTTGCTTAAAAATGTGTAATTTTCTCCCAGCAATTTCTTCAATAAAGACCCATCAATATAATTTCAGGTA